>JAKSZT010053813.1:4678793-4779109 GCA_026826555.1 Tolypeutes matacus
AAGAAAGAAAGAAAGAAAGAAAGAAAGAAAGAAAGAAAGAAAGAAAGAAAAAGAAAGAGGCAGTATTTAAATAAGCAGGCAGATGTTGGACCTGCCAAGTAGGGGAAATTTCTGTAAGGCAGGACCAGAAAAGAAGAAAGGGAGGTGTACTTGTGCAGAAAAGGAAGCCAGCCCACTGGACAGGATCAAAGCAAATTTGAGTGGAGAGAGTCAAAGATAATGCTGGAAAGGCAGTTTGGGCCATATTGAATGAGGCTTTGAAAGCCAGACTAAGAAAGCTCTGTTGCTGTTTGCTTGTTTGTCTGTTTGCTTTTACTATATTGTATGAAAAAGAGAAACCATGCAAGGTTTTTGAACAGGGAATTGACACCATCAGATACGTGATGTTGGAACATTTTCCCAGCAGAAATGTGTGAGTTGGTATCCTTTGAGGAGCTCCCAGGCCCCACTCTCCCTGCACCAGTCACAAGTTTTCCAGGAGAACATGAGCACACAGTGTTCCCAAGATTGGATGTAACATTCTCCTTAACCTGTTCTGCAAACCTGTTTCTGCCTTTCTCAGATGTTGATCTTGCTGCTTCATCTTTTTTCTTATTTCTTTTCTCTCCTTGCTCTTATGACTTCATCTTCATTATTGTTTTCTATCTACATCCTTTTCCTTTCAATCTGAGGAACTCTCTTTAGCATTTCTTGTAGGGCAGGTCTCTTGGTGGTGAACTCCCTCAGCTTTTGTTTATCTGGGAATGCCTTAAACTCCCCCTCACTTTGTATTTCTAGGTCCTCTTAATGACAATTAATTTTCTTTCTGAGGCATCAGAGTCACCTGGGATGGGGAGGCAGGAGGGAAAGATTACCAAGGGGGTGATGCTCAGTATCTTGACTGGCAACAGTTTTATGGTGTAGGCACATATCAAAATGTATCAACTCTGCAACCAATCAAGCTGACCGTCTCCCTATCTCCGTGGAGGCCTGGTGAGCAATGGCTGTGGACAGCAGCCTCCTTGGTAGTATACATAGCCTATTGCTTGTACAGGTTGCCCTAAGGGACCTTGGAGACAGCTCTTGCCTGTCGATGGTCCTGTATGTGACCTCGTGCCATCCCCCAATCTAGGCTCCAGACGGGTATGCGAGGTGACTTTGGAAAACCTCAGGGGACGGTGGCCCGGGTCCACATCAGCCAAGTCATCATGTCCATCTGCACCAAGCTTCAGAACAAGGAACATGTGATTGAGGTGCTGTGCAGGGTCAAGTTCAAATTTCCTGGCTGCCAGAAAATTCACATCTCCAAGAAGTGCGGCTTCACCAAGTTCGATGCTGACGAATTAGAAGACATAGTGGCTGAGAAGTGCCTCATCCCCGATGTCTGTGGGGTGAAATACATCCACAATCGTGGCCCCTTGGATAAGTGGCAGGTCCTGCACTCATGAGGGCTTTCCCAGCACAGCCCTCACCCGACCTGTGCCCCCCAATAAATGACTTCCTGGCCATCTAAAAAAAGACAAAAAACATATCACGTTGTATATTTTAAATGGGTGTGATTTACTGTGCGTCAATTAAACTTCAACAAAGCTGTTTAAAAAATAAAAAAGAATCATGGGAGGTCTTGTTATAATGCAGATTTCTGGGCCCCACCCCCAGAGTTCTGATGAAGTAGATTTGGGGTGACATTTGAGAGTTTGTCTTTCAAACACAATGTACCATAGCATCTTTGGATAAACCAATTCCCTCCCACTTCTGCATAGTTTCTAGATTCTCCTCTCAAGATCTTTCTAAAAGGGATATACAGCACATGTTGACCTTTCTTCATCAACAGCTTTTTATCTCTGGGGCCATCGCAGGCTGGCTTCTGGCATCTGCCTCTACCACTCTAAACAAATTGCTCCTTCAGGGGTGATATGATCATCAGCATTTATACAGTACTTATGTGCCAGTTTTGTTCTAAATACTTTACAAATTAATTAATTCATTAATCCTCATGATAACCCAATAGGAGAGATACTGTCATAATCTCCAATTTAAGATGGGAAAACTAAGGTACAGAGAGATTAATCTGCAGGCCCAGCTCACATAGCTAGCAAGGAAGTGGTGGTCAGCAGTTGAACCCAGGCAGTTTGGCTCCAGAGTCACCTTCTTAACCACTCCTTATCTGAATTGCAGTATCAATAGCCTCTTTGAACTTGAGCCCTGACATTCAGAAGCTGGCCTGGCATTCACAGTTAGGTCATGTTATTCTCCTAAATGACCTAATGTCACAGCATACCAATTTCAGACAAGGTTACTCTGACACCAGGGTAGAATGAGTCAAAGCAAGGCCACTTCAAAATTTTGTGCAAGAAAAGACAAAAACAAGGCCACTGTGCCACCCACAAAATACCAAACACTCCTCTCTCTCATTTACAATGAGTGATTGCTACTCCCTTACAAATTACAACTTTATCCTCTCTCTAGTTCTCCCTCTCTATAGATAAGATTGATTGAGATACCCAATCAAGGATTGTCCCCACTCTCTGACAGCATGCAATTCAGAGTGAGCTCCTGCTTCCTTAGGCCCTTCCCCAAGTCACTCAGCCAAAGCCCGGGTACATCTTATTGTGATATGTGCTTCCCTTCCTGCAACAAGTTCAACTTGCTCAACTACAGGTATTGTTCCTGGTGGTTGCTGGCTGAGGAGCAATGTCAACATGCCATCTTTGACTTCCCACCTCTTGAAATCCCCTTTTTCTTTGACTTCCAGATGACATTCTCTCCTGATTCACCTCCTACTTTTAGTACTACTTCCAGTGATTTCCACTTCCTGCTATCTGTGTCCTTGTGCAATCCCTTCCCCTTGAGTGTGAACTGGATCTAGTGACTTGCTTCTAATGAACAGAATACACCTAAAACTACAGCAAGTTACTTCTCAGATTAGGTTACCAAAAGATTCTGGCTTCCATCTTGCTGGCTTTCTCTTGATCTCTTACTTGCTGACTCTGATGGAAGCCAGTTGCCATATCATAACCTGGAAAAGTCCATGTGTCCAAGAATTGAGACAGGCCTGTGTGCAAACCAGTGAGAAACTGAGACTCTCAGTCCAAGTCCTCAAGATATGAATCTTGCAACAACCACTTGAGTTACCTTGGAATTATATCCCTGCCAACCCCAAGTCAGGCCTTGAGATGACTGCCACCCTGGCTTACACCTTAATGCAAGCTTATGATACCTTGAGGCAGAGGTACCAGCTATACCACACACAGATCGCCAACCCATTTTTGTTGTTTTAAGCCTCTAAATTTTGGGAAAAGTTGTTATGCAGCCTTAGATACCTGATACAGACCTCCATCATAGAAAGATTCATTATTTTACAGCAAAGATCTAGTTGTGCCACTGGCATAGACTCTTTCATGGATGACCACTTCCTCTAGGTCAGAGGTTCACAGTCTGACCTAAGCTTTAACATATCTTGTGCTTTCACCACAATCAACTGCTCACAAATTATGCCAAGTACTTTTTCTCTGTGACTTTAATCACACCTTTCCCTGGAACATATTCTGTGAAGTCTTCTTATGAGCTCCCATATTAGAATTAATTCCTCTACCTTTGGGGTTCCAAAGCCCAGACAAACAGTAGAAATGGAGGCAGGAAAGGTGTAAACAGCACCCAGAAATAATGAGGCAGGGAAAAATAAATAAAATAAGGCAAGAGATGGTGGCTACAAGAATGATAACAGGAATTCATGGGCTCCAAAGAGAAACAACTGTGCACAATGTGAGAAAGAGCTGCTTTGTAGGAGAATCAGTCTGATCCTTAGGTTGGGGGTTACATATGTATCTGGGGCTGGAGAGAAACCTTCGGAGAGGAGCTGCTCTTGCTATTTTTGGCCAATCAACATAAGCAGCCTGAGGCACAGGCAGATGCCTTGGGCCAGCTCCTGTGGGGAGCCCATCATGCAATAGCCTCTGGGTACATTTACAAATAGTATTTTTAGCTGTCATTTTTGGTTCTCAGAACTTGTGGCTATCAGAGTTACTTCACTCTCCGCCCTTAAACTAGGTTTCTTCCCTGTGGAATTTCAGGATTCTGTGATGAAGCCGGATCAACTCTGCTCAAAATTGCAGGTAAATCTCTTCAGAATGTTGGGTCCCCACCCCCGTCCTGTTAGGGATAGCCATTGGGTCTATGGACGTTTATAAGGAGAAAGAAAAATACCTTGCTAAAGGCAGAAAAGCAGAGAAATATTTAGCAGTATGCAAATGCCCTAGGCAGCTCCTAGGTAGGAGGGACTGTTCTACACCTAAATAAGAAAATGTATTAAAATGTGGTCATTAACTGTAGAGTATTCTAGAATTGGCGGTTCCCAACTGGGAATTTGGGTTAAGTTTTCCTGGCAGTATAACAACCTTCCACATCCACATGGGAAGCAAGGAAAGAAGCACTTAGAGTAGTGGCAATTGGATATTTTAGCAGAGTGGGTGCAGGAGAAAGCGAAAGGGCTGCCTTCCGCTTCCTTATTCCCATGGAAGGTATGAGAAGATTGCCTGTGGCTGAGACAAGTAGAAGGTGTTGTTAACAGCAGAAAGAGCAGTCCCACCAGGGCTAGCCGGGGGCCATGTGTTATTCAATCACCCTGCAAGAGTTTTGACAGGAGCTTAGCACCTTGGTACACTTTAAAGGAACACTAATCACTGTTTAGGACTTTGGGTGGGTGATTAAAGCTATAATAAATGGAAAGAAAATAAGATTCCCCTGTATCTCTGGCTGTTACTGAAATCTAGCAGATTTTTAGGGACTGGGAGAGGCCTTAGCACTGATAATGGAACCACTAAGAAGGTCTTTTTGCCCAATGTGCATAGAAGCCAATACTGAGTCACCAGGATTTTGAGAAAAGAGTTTATTGTGTGGTTAGCCAGCAAGGAGACCGGAGACAAGCCTCAGCTCAATTTCCCCAAACAAAATTGACCCTGGGGTTTTATACCATCCGGGGAAGGTGGGCTTAAGGGAGTGGTTAAGGATGGGGTGAGGTGCCACCAGCCAATCCGGTTTGGGAAAGACAAGTGCGTGGCATAGCTAAACAGTGGGGTGAAATGATGTGGGCCAATCCATTTTGAGAAAGGCAGGGTTAAACGGAGCATGCTCTGTTGCCATTATGCTTAGTCCTAAAACGGAGGCTCATCATGTACTGTGACTAGATACTGTTAGAACCGGCTTCAGAAACTGAACTTTTCTTGCTAGGCAGGAAGCCTCTAATGAATAAACATGAAGAGGTGAGCATTTGAATAAAAGTTCCAGAAACTTCTACAGACCAGTAAGGGTGGGGCTTCTCTGAAAAGTGAGTTAGTGAGTGGTGGTTTTGAGGGGTGGTAAAGTGGCGGTTTCAATAATAAGTTCTCTTTCTTTGATTGTCTAAGATCATTTTTTATTATGAAAAGCATGGCCCTATTTTCTCCAGTTAATGAATTTCTAGAATGAATCTATGTTCACACAGAGTTGTCATTTTAATTTGTATTGCTTGCCTACCTTTCCCTCCCTCTCTCACCTTTTTTCTTTCTCTCTCTCTCTTTTCCCTCCCTCTTTCCTTTCATCCTATCTTCTAGGAACTCTACTTGCAATTAGGCAGTGCCTTTGCTACTCCCAGCTCATATGCTAGCAAAACTAGCTCCTGAGATCTTCACAGGGGCATGTTTCTGCCCTAGCCAAGGGCAAATTCCCTCCCCGGGGGCTTCCATGGCTGCAGGCTCCTCCAGCTTCCCCACTCCTCTGCCCCCAAGGAGCTCTCCAAACTTGAGTGTGAATTTCCCAGTCCAATCCTGCCTCTCACCTCCCAGGCCACCTCAGTCATCATCAGAAGTCCAGGTCAAAAGCATCAGCTTTGTACAGGTTGCCCTGAATATCCCCCAATCTAACTACGTCCACCCTTCTCCATCCTCCCAAAGCATCCCAAGAGTCCCTTTGAAAGTCACTGTCCATCATCATCAAATTCCCAGTGGATCATTACCATCTTGCCTAAACATTCTATTCCCCCTTTTTGCTCTAATTCATAGGTCACCAAATATTTTCTGTAAAAGGCCAGAGAATAAATATTTTAGGCCTTGCAGGCCCTATAGTCTCTGTTGCAGCTATTTAACCCTGTCAGTGTAGCACAAAAGCAGGCATAAATGACTAAAAAAACAAATAGATGTGGCTGTGTTCCAATAAAACTTTATTTACAAAAATGGTAGAGCCTGATTTGGCTCAGGGGAGGTGGTTTGCCTAGCCTTGTCCACTGAGGATCCAGCTTTCCCTGCAGCTTTCAGGGGAAGGCTGAATTTTTTTCTCTTACAACCTTTGTAGTTAAGAGCTGTCAATTACCAATCTCTGTGTGCTTCCTCTTATTCTTTGATGACTTAAACACTTAAGTGTCTCAATCCTTTCATCTTTCCAAGAGACTCCAGCATTTAAAAAATGGTCATCTAACACACTAGTCTCTCAGTTCCTATTTACTTTAGAGCCAGTAATCACTTGTACCACCTCACCTCAGCCTCTCACTCACAAAGTCATATTCTAGATGTTATCACCAAGCAGTTCACCAAGCTGACATCCTGATTTCAAGCATCTCATCTCCAACCATAACCTCCCATCCTCCAGTGAAATATAGCAGGCCCACTCCAAGGATTCCCTGAATGGAGAGAGGGCCCCCTGGCCCTTGCCATGCCACTCTTCCACTAGCAAGGAACTCCTGTATGCCCTCCCTTCTGTTCTAGAACTTGTCATCCAGCACTATAGCCACTCCCTGGGAAACACAGCTGGCTCTCTTGCTGTCTATCTCCTCATCATGTTCCAACCCTGGCTAAACCCAAATATCTCCAAAATCTGCACCCTCAGCAGATCAATCCAGAAGGGCCATAAAGAATCATCCAATCACAATGACTGAATTAAATAGACAAAAACCCCTGCCTGATGGGGCTTACATTCCAGTGAGAGAAAACAAGGCAGTGAACAAGAAAATAGTTAAAATATAGAGTAACTTAAAGGATGAGACATGGTAAAGAGAAAAAAGTAAAGCAGGGAAGGCATTATGAAGTGAGAAAGGGATGTGAACTTTAAGTAAGGTGGCCAGGAGACAGAAAGAGTGTTGAAATGGTGTTATAAAGTTTCCTGAAATTCCAGCTCGGAGATGCTGTCTTTTGAGATGGGGCACATGCATGGAACTCCTGGCTGATATACAGTGCTTTGTCTCTGAGAGTTGGACTTCATGAGTCCAGGAACTAAGAGGCAAAAAAGTAAGTTTGACCCTTTCACCATCACTCCCAGTGACTCATCCAAACTGCAACTCTGAGCTCTAATGGGTAGAACATTCTGGTTCCCAATAGAGGATGCTTCCACCTGGGCACAGCAAGGCTCCCATGGAACCTAAAACAAGTCTGCAACCTGGTCAATGTGGTCTCTTCAAGACTGAAGACCAGCTGGCAAGGAAAGAGGTGTCTATATTGGCTGAGGAAATCAGACCCTGAAGATTTTGAAGAATATTGTCACTACCAAAATGGAGACAGGGAAGAGAAGATCAGGACACTAGGACACCTCATAAGTGCTTCCAGGGTGGGTGAGTCTGTGACAGAGTGGACTGAAGGTGGGACATGAGTGGATGTGAGAGCTGCAGAGGTTGACTAGTAGACCCTCTAGTGCCCTGTACCACATCCCCAGAGACCATGTCAATGTAAGCTGCAGATGCAATGTCGTGGGTAGTTCCTGTGTATGTTGCCACTGTCCTGCCTTTAGGACCTTCTGCCAACCTGTTTGTCTGAAGCTGCATTAGTTTGTTAGTTGAAGACGTGGTAACTTCAAGTTCAAGGCTTCAAGTTCAAGGATTTGAGGAGCAATCCTGGAGCAACTGGTGGTGAGATCTGATGAATAAATGCCCAATCTCCTGTCCTTTGGTGGGGCAATTTGTGGTCACCTCTTACGTGGGTCCTCAGTGGTTTTCCAGTAGGATTGAGCCTCATTCTTGCACAGTAACCACTCTTCAGGCACACGATTGACTTTTACTCCTTCCTTCTCTTCCACTGTCCCTTCCTCACTCCTGTTTCAGGGGATCACCTCCAAAATAAACTATCAGCCCCAAATCCATGGGAAGACATCTGCCTTGCAGACCGATTGTCTGTGACAGCACCCTCCACTGTCCCAGGTGATCACTGCAGCGTTAAATGGGCGCTGGTTCTCAGGGGAATGTCCTCAGAGCTGAGCCTTGGACTTCCATAGGCAATAGAACAAAGGGCCCTGCTTTCTCTCAGCTCTAGTCTCCTACCTCTTATTTCTAAGGAGTCCCTCTTTTCACAGGTAGTCATGTCAAAGGATAGCTTGTCGTTTTTCAGAATGCAGGTAGGTTAAATTCTGTA
Organism: Tolypeutes matacus; assembly: GCA_026826555.1. Lineage (NCBI taxonomy): Eukaryota > Metazoa > Chordata > Mammalia > Cingulata > Chlamyphoridae > Tolypeutes > Tolypeutes matacus. The sequence continues at coordinate 4,687,142 of JAKSZT010053813.1, forward strand.
TTGATTAGAAAGAGTTTATGACTTTTCCTTCCTGACTACCTCGCTAGCTCTATCTACTTAGATAGGCTGGGATTCATAACCCCTGTCTTTAAATCACTTTTGACTTAAATTTGAGGTAAATAAGGTAATGCATATTCATGCATCGTTTTATTGCTTTGATGCTGAAGTTCCTGCTTCATTTACATGATTTCCACTCCAAATGGGCAGCTCCTCAAAGACAGGAAATAAGTTTGTGTAAGTCTCTTTGATATGCCATTAAGTACTTAATAGATTTTTTTATGCTAATGATGAAGTTGTTTCTTTTTTCACCTGAGGATGAGAGCTCCTTCTTCTGTTCCTTTGGTGTAACTAGTGATAGAAGACATCAAGGAAGGCCTGAATAAACGTATGTGTGGTGACCCTCAAAAAAAAAAAAAAAAAAAAAGAAGACATCAAGGAAAAGAAATCTTCTTAAATTATATGCATTCGTTCTTATCTAAATCAGTTCAGAACTATCATTTTGACAAATGACCTAAAGCATTAACAGACCTAATTTTCCAGAGGTCAAAACGTGGCAGAAAGAGGAATGAGAAGGAGGACAGGTGGTTAATGGTCTCCCGGCTTGAGTGGGAAAATTGAGTGCATCATATAGAATGATGACACAGGTGCCCAGCCTCCCATTCTTCATTCCAGAGAGACGTTATAAAAAATGCCAACTTTTATTAGATCACTAATGGATTGTTAGTAGTTCAAGCAAGGGAATGTCCCTTCTCAGGCTCTTGATTCCAAATAGTACTATTTTTTTTTTCTTTCTAACTAATTGTTCTCCATGGTAAGAATAAGAACAATGGTTCATAGAATAATGCATATCCTGAGCAAAACAAGAGTCTGAGGATTTCCCCCAGGGCATCCCAGCAGTCTCCGCCACTGAAACAACTCCTCCTGATAACTGACAACCATCAAACCATTATGATCAGAGCCCTCTTTTCTGGCTTAGCTCCTCCTCTGATGTCTTTTGAGGTGTCAGGCTGAGTTACTGGATTGAGAAGTAAGAACAGGACTGTGCTTCATATTCAGGCAGAGCTTTTGCCCACTTATTTGTATGAATTGAGCATTGGTGACTGTGCCACATATGACTTTGCATTTTCCTTTCTTGCTCTTTCCCGCACTCCAAATAGTAGCAGAAATCCAAAGCAGATAAAACAGCAAGCTTGTCCCTGATCAATAGTTCTTGTACTAGTGCTTAACCTGCTTTTCCAGAGGCCTGCCATGGTATCTCTTTTCTCCAAACTGCCTGATCACTCCTATATCAATAAACCTTTCCATCGATGTATAAACTTCTGCCCTGCTAAAAAACATCAGTTCCTTTAGGATCTGTTTCCTGTAAAAGTCACCCGTACCACCCCTCCGTGCCTTGATAATTACTGTCAAGTTATGCACCTTTGTTTCTTGAGCAACTTATTGCATTCTTTAGAAGACAGCTCTCGGTGTCAGCTTCACGTTAACTTGCCCCATAAAAGACCCCTCTCCTCTGACAGTAAGTGTGGACAATCGAGCTCGGAAAATGCTGCCTCTCCTCCTGCAGCTGAGGATGAGGACTCCAGGTAAGCCCCTTAAATAAATGCTCATTACTACTCACCAAGCTGGACTTGTCCGAGTCTTTCTTTGGTCTGACATATCCACCTCAGTTCGGCCGGAAGCTGTCGTTTTGACACAGCTCCTTGCCATCCTCGGGACAGTGACCGGAACTAAGAATGCTATTGAGCAATTAAAATTTTTTTTTCCTCATGATGTAAATCTCCGATTGGGGTAATTAAAAGATAACTATGATAAGTTCTGTAGTAGGTTGAATTATGTTCCCTGGGGGTGGGGTGGGGAGAAAGGGGTATGTAATCCATTCCTTTAGGAGGAAACCCATTGTAAATAGGACTGTTTGAAGTTGTTTTTAATTGAGCTGTGGCCCTACTGAATGAGGTTGAAACTTAAACTTATTATTGGAGGCTTTATAAAGAGAAGCACATGAACAAGAAGCTACAAGTCAACGGAACCTGGAAGAGAAGAGAGGGGATGTTGCCATGTGATGGGAAAGCCAGGGGATCCCCAAGGGTTGCCAGCATTCCAGAAGGCTATCTACCTGGGAGGAAGCAAGCCTTCCAGCCTCCAAAACTGTGAGACAATAAATTCCTGTTATTAAACCAATCCATTGTGTGGTCTTTATCATAGTAGCCAGGAAACTAAGACAGCGCTATTTCAAAATCTGGGATTTTTCTCATTTATTGAAGCAGACTTTTTTTTTTTTTTTTTTGGCATAGCAGCCATGTATATATAAAAACAAATATTAGGTTCAGTTACTAATCGGTGCAATACAATACAATACAATACATTACAATTACAGTCCATTGTGCTATTGGGCTTTCTTTAGCTTTGACTACTGCCTACATTTAAAAATAACAAAGATAAAGGCAATGAAAAAGGTACTGTATTTTATTGGTATCAGGGAAAGAGCAAACCAGTGACTTGAATTTCTCCCACTGCACAACCCAGAGAAACCTCATTAGAGATGAGGGAGCTTTGAGGTCTTTCTGAGATCAGTCGGGTCATATTTGCACTGGGTAGAAGCTCTCATCCTGGAAAATGGCAAGAGAGGAGCTGGCTCTGCCACCAGCATGCAAAGGCCTCACCTCTCTGCCACAGCAAATTATGTCACAGAATTTGAAACTGGAAAGAGCTATAAAGGTCACTCAATCAAATCCCTTCATTCTTGTCCATTTTTTAAAGCCCAACCCAAGTCCCATCGCCCCTAAAACTGTTTTCACATACCTTCATTCATTCAGTGGTCTCCCCTCACTGAACATCTAAAATTGTTGTTGGTAGCATTCATTTTAGCACTTGATTATTTGCTATTTTGTGTTGTTATTTAACAACTCATACATTTAAGCCTCATTTCCTTGTTCAAAACTGTAAGCTCTTAAGAAAACATGTCTTATATACTAACTCCAGGGCTGGGAACATAATGGGAACTCAGTGGTAGATTTTTGAAGGAGTGAGTGAATACGTAAGACTGAGAATTGGGCTAGTATAGCTGGTTGGTGATTTGGCCAGTTCAGGGACACTTCTGGGTCAAATCACCCTGCAAGTGACTCAAGGGACTTTATTTTTCAAGGATACACAGCAGATGTCTTATCGCCCTATTATTGTATTACAGAAAGACACGTTCAATGTGCTCTGGAAATAAAATCTAAGTACTCCAAAGAAACAGACTGATTTCATTTTTTCCTCAATTTGAAAAACACAGATAATAAACATTAGTCACATTTCTTCTTGTATTCCTTATCTTTTTAAAGGGTGAAATAAAACGTAAAAGAGCAAGAGTTGAGACATCAGCCCTAGCTTTCTCCCCAAACCATCATAACACAATTGAGGATGTTCACTTCACAGTTTTGTCATTCTGTGGCTTAAAATTTTACTAAGTTTGATCCATATATTAAAAGCATCCATTCTTTAGGGCCACATTGATCTGAAAAGTTCAGTCCTTTAAAGATTAGTTCCTAATCTCATACTCCTGTAGCTTTCTTTGCTTACACTAGTCAGATGAATTTAGCTTAAATGGCACACAGTCTCCTAATTATATGTCAAATTATTTACTAATCATTTTTATAAAGCATGGGGGGAAAGAATTTCAATGAGTAACTATGATCATATGAAATATTTACATAGTTTACTAAAAATCTTTCCAGATTTTTGTTTTTAAAAGATGATACAAGATTTTATTAAAGTCTTGGTCCCTTCCATATCTAGTTTCATTTCCTCCAAAACTCCTAATTAAAACCTTAGGACTTTAAATTTGCTTATAAACATTTTTAGGGGGTCTTATATACTTGAAGAGGAACATCAAATATTCATTATACAATTATGATTAAAACTTATCTTGAAAAACAGCCCTTTGCTCTTTGAGCCCATCACACTTGTTTCAATTACTTAACCTCAGCCATCCACATTCCTTCTTTTTGAGGGATCTTGAGGCCAAATCTGACCCGCAATCTGTTTTTGTATGACCTGTAAGCTAAGAATGATTTTTACATTTTTAAGTGGTTGGGGACAAAAAGAGAACCAATTGAAAGAAGAATAATATTTTATGATGCATGAAAATTATCTAAAATTCAACTTTTAGTGTCCATAAATAAAGTTTCATTGGAACACAGCCACACTCATTCGTCTTTACCTTGTCCATGGCTGCTCTCAAGCTACAATGGTAGAGTTGAGTAACTTTGATGGAGAATGTATGTCCCACAAAGCCTGAAATATTTATTATCTGTCCCTTTAAAGAAAGAGCTCAACAACTCCTATTCTATTCTGTTAACTTTTTTTTCATGAAGATAACTGTCCATGTCTTCTTAGTTACCTCTAAGCCTAACAACTCAGGCTACTGTGAAGCTTTCATTCAGATTATAAGCCCACACCGAGTTTTACCTTTCCTTAATGCCAATAAAGTCACCCCCAAACAGATGGGCTACAATATGGGACTAGTGGAAACATTCCCTAAGATTACCCAAATGGTCCCTGCTATTCACACCCTGTGCAGTCCCCTTCCACGTGGTACTGGGGTTGGTGCATGTGGCCAATAGAATAAGGTGGAAGGGGTTGTATCTCACTTTGGTATTAGGTTATAAAAGACACCGTGGCTTCTGAGTTGGTGGTTCTCTGGCATTCTCACTCTCGGATCACTCAACTCGGGGATATCATCTTGAGTGCAATCTTGCACAGAGGCCACATTCTGCCCACAGCCCCAGTCATGCCTTCAGATGACCACAACCTGCCAGCTGGCAGCTTGACTTCATCCTCATGAGAGACGCCAAGCCAGAACCATCCAGCTAAATCACTTCCAGGTACTGACCGTCATAAACTATGTGAGAAAATAAGCTGCAAATTCGGGCAATTCGTTATACAGCAATCAATAGTTAATACATAACTCGAATAGTTTCACATTGTCAACCATGGCACTACCCTTCCTCCCACTCTGAAACCATGTCTGCGTCTGGTCTTTTTTGAAATATGATTTTCTTTTCTCATTATACCCTTGCCTCATTTGTGGGACTTGATGTCTGATATTTTTTTCTTGACTTTGGGCTTTGACTTCTCTCCCCAAATAGGATCCAGCCTCTCCCCTTGGCTGTGGCCCTCCTTGGTTCATTGTGGCCCCAGAATAGGAATCATTTTCCGGTTATTGGTTTCAAGTGCCAAATAATAGCAATTGATGCTGAGGTCTCCAGATTAATATTTTAAACAGGAAAACAGGGCAGAAAAGTTCCCAAGGGGGACAACACTGTCTGTGTCTCAATTGGATATTCTTGCTAATGTCATCATTTTATTTTTGGCCTTTTGGATGAAGAAAGTAAAGGGTTTAAGAGAATTTAGAAGTAAGAAGGAAATTTAGAAATAATATAACCTGACTTCCCGATTTAGACATGATGAAAATAAGGCCATTGAGGTTATGTGACATTTTCAAGGCCACTCATCTGATTCGGGGGTCCCTTTCAGCTGTGAAGTATCAATTAAATGTAACAGTTCTATGAAGGATAGTTGAAGTTATATCTGACATTTTTGGGAGAAGTGGGGTTTCACTGAGCATATTTGTCATGCTTTCCTGGATGATTCAGTGTGGGTTCAATTATTAGAGGCAGAAAAGTGAACTCAATGGATCATTGATATGATTCAAGATGTTATATTTCACGTTTTAATATAACTTTTAGATATGACACAAAGACTGAATCAAATAGCAGGTCTATAGATCTGTATTCTCCAAGTGCCACAAAAACAGAGAAAATAAGGCCAATTGAGTCTTGGAGCAAAAAAATTCCAAGCAGACTGATAGAATGCCTAGGATATACACTGCAAACCAAGACAGTAAAAACATTGTTGGGAAAACAGTAGAGTGGGAGATGGGAGGAAGCTTTAATGTATATACTTTTATGTTTTTGTCTCTTATACAGTAAGAATGTATTTGTGCACATCTTGTGTGAGTTTTACAAGGATTCACAAATTAAAAAAGAAATAGGCACCCTCTTAGAAACTGAGTTTGAAAGTAGAATTTCCAAACTTTTGTTATGTGTACGGAACTCAAATCACTGTCCCCTACCAAACAAATAAGCACAGGTGGATTATTGCTATCACGGAAAAAAACAGAACAGCCTAGAAAGCAAGCCGTGTGCCTTGATAGAACTGAAAGCCAAAGGCAATAGATTCAAACAAACTGATCCCAGGAGATAAAATGGGGTTAAGTTATGGCTTAAGAGATTTGAATTAACTGTAATGAAGGGCTTCTTTATGACAGAGCTATTAAGAGCAGGAAGGAAATTTAGTAGCAGATTATTGGGCAGACTGGGAATCTTTTCCCATGGATATTTTACAAATGGAATTACAAGGCACTTGTTTCTGACTAATTAGATCTAGCTCAGCTTGTGGGTTGAATTAGTCAACTTCAGAGGTTTCCATCTTCTCAAATAGCAACTCTGATAGTCACATTTAACATGCAATCATTTTTAAATCAAATGAATATGGAATGATAAATCTGTGTGTTCTAAGTACCTAACTAAATCCTGGAAAATGGACTTGAATTTAGTTCAGACCTCCAAGTCTTTTAAATTTTTCAAAACTTAATGTTATTTCCTAATTTTTCTACAATGGGCACATATTCTTGTGTAATTTAGAAAAGATATAAAAGAAAAACAAAGGCAAATATCCTGGCAAGCAATATAGTAAAAAAAATCTCACTATTTTGGATCAGTTGGGAGAAATAAAACAAAATATTTCATTTAAAATAGTATTAATACCTTAAGGTATTTATGAATAACATAAATTAAGGTAAAAATGATTATTTTTAATGATCAAATAAGATTCTAAAACTATGTAAGGCATGCTTGTTATTATAAATATTTAAATTTTTTTTCTTGATTGAACTATTAATTTCTACTAGCAGTAAAAGAAGACTGACTTGTTTAAGAAAATCAGCTCTTGTATACACTTAATCACAATTTCCAAATATTTGAATCTGATGACTATAGTTTAAACTTTTATGTCTTCTTTCACTCTGTGAAGTGACAATCTTGGTTTCTGATTGCTAGATGAAAAAAAAACTGAGACCAAGAAAAGCAACTTAGGGGCAAACGCCACGTGCCACATGTAATGAGAGCAGCAAACCAAAATGCCAGTAATTACCCATTGAGACTAGTTTTTACACATGATAAATTATTACGCATGGGCGATTTGCTTTAAAATTCATCCCTCAAGGAGGATATTTATCATTCCAAAATGCTTATATCCCAGTCAAGAAAAGATACAGAGTAAAGGAAATATAAACTAATCCAAATATTATGCCAAAATCCTGCTTGTTAAGAAATGTTAGAAATTATTTACAATAATGTCTGTATTCATCTGAGACCTTTTCAATGCCCTTTTCATTATTGCGATTTTTAGATATGATATTAACTTTCTTGTTTAATTTGACCTGAATGGTTCATTTTAAATTATTAGTTCTGTGGCCATAGTAATGTTTAAGGATTAAACAATTATTACATAAATGTCAGAATGACAAGATATTTTAACTTTTCTTTTTATTATTTATACTTGGATATATTTCCAGCATTTTTAAGGAAATGAGCATCTAATACTCTGATGATAAGAGAAAAAGTCCATGTTATGGGTTAAAAAAAGAACTATTGATTCAGTCCCTTGTATCATCTGGAGGAGGGGAGTGCACCAACCCTGAAATCTGATCTTGAGAGAGATTTCAAGTAGGATTCTGTCCAGGGATCCCCTCCTGCCCCCAGATTATAAATTCACAAATTGAGAATTCTCTAGATTAGAGTAAGCCTTTCCTCTTTCCTTCTAAAGTATGTCTTAGAAAGCCGGAGATCACTGCTCCTTTTCTCAATTACTGCACTGACTAGAAAAAGTAAACAGCTGGTCAGGCGTTGCCTTCTTTTTTTTTTTTTTAAGAGTAAATGAGTATGATTTTTAAAAAACTGCGTATTTCCGTTAGAAAAGTATTATAACCAAAAAAGGGAAGGGTATGTGGATGGGTGCCTGGGGAGGGAGAGAAATTCCCTTTCCAACATTTAACCTTTTATTTTATTTTTTGAGGTACCGGGGCCAGGGATTGAACCTGGGACCTCGTATGTGGGAAGCCAGCACTCAACCACTGAGCCACATTGGCTCCCTATATATACTTTTGTAATACCTTTTGACTTTCAACCATGTACAGGTAATACCTCCTCAAAAAAGTTATTTCTTAAAGAAAATCAGAGTGTGGTATAGAAAAAAGATCTTTTATCCTCTGAAAAGTGATCTAAGGAAATCATCTAAAATAAAGGTATAAGTGACTATCTTCGGATACCACAGCAAGATGTTAACAGTAATTATTTCTAGGTGAAGGGATTGAGATGATTATTCTTTTTTTTTTTTTTCTTTTTGCTATTTGAAATTTATATATATATTTTTTCCCTAAAACTAACCTGTTGTACATATATCATTAGAAGTAATAATAGTGGAGAAAAATATTATGATCGCAAACACGTAGTACCTTTGTAAGCACTTCCTTTTCTCATAGAGACTTATTTAACCCTATGAATCATGTTCTTTGATTAGCTGCTGCATTATACAGATTGGAAATCTGAGAAATTTAATATCTTCCCAAGGACACAAAGCAAGTAGTATGAACCCAGGCAATTAGGTCCAAGAGTCTGTGTCTTATCTACTATGTTGTATTGTGCTCAGCAATGCTATCCTACAGCTGATATCAGAAGAAGCTGGGACCACGGAGCCATAAAAGGAAGAAGGAAGGAGAGACCGGGCCTGCCATCTTACTTCAACACGTGGCAACTTGGGTGAGAAAATACCTTTTATGGTACGTTGAGTTGGACTCTTTAGGGCCTTGTAATTGAGCTTTTACCCCAATAAATACCCTTTATAAAACCCAACAGATTTCTGGTACTTTGCATCAGCACCCCTTTGGCTGGCTAATACATATGGGAATCCTATAGTTTATGTGTGGTTTTTCTGTAAGCTCACAACTTCTGTAATAAAGAAAGAAAAAAATCCATCACGGATCCAGTTCCTTTCTATCTCTATCCACTATCTTTCATAGTGTCAGCTTCATCTTGAGGTTCTATCTATAGTGTTGGCTTCATCCTCTCCCGCCTACAGTATGGCTTCCAGATGATCCCAGGACTACGTGTACATGAGAGAGGAGGAGGTGGGGGTGCAGGGGGAGGAGGAGAATGAGGAAGGGGGAGGGGAAGGAAGAGAAGGAGGGCCTCTCCACTTAATCACTGTAAAAGGGCCTTTTCACATCTGAACCAATGACTGTGACAAGGGGTAGAAAAGGCCAATTTTCTTCTAGAATTTACCCCAGGAGGTAGAGGTAGACTCAGTATCACCAAACCCATAGGATTTTTCTCCAGTGGGAGAATGGAAAAAATGCAGAGGGGGCCACTCCAATGTCCTGTAAGTCAATAAGAGCTGGTATAATATCAGCTAATATTTACTGAGCACTTTCTATTACCCCAATCTCAGCTTAAACAGTCTACACATATTTTACTTAGTCATAAAACTAAACCTGATAGGGAAGTATTGCCACCTCCATTTTGCAAATGAGATGGCAATGCCCAAAGTTGTATAAATAAGAGCTGGAGGAGTTGGGAGATAAATTGAAGAGTTCAGATATAGAATCCATGATGAAAACAACCCTACATGTCCAGAACAATGGGAGGTTTTGGAAGGTCAGTGATACGCATAAAGCAGAATTTAATCTCCTCAGATGTATTCATTAGACCATGGGATAAAGCAGCATGTTTCCTTAGATCATCAGTTAAACCACATTTATATCCCTGAAATTTATTCCTATCCACTCTGCCACATTATTCCCCCACCCTCATCCCCAAACCATTTAAAGGATTAAATAATATGTAATTGAAAAGGCTATTATTGGGCATTTTTTCATCATAATTGGCAACAAAAGGTATTAGACACAAATTCAATTTAGTTAAAAATAGAGAGAAAGTATAGATAACATTCAAAGCCTCCATTGTTAACTTGAAACATGAAACAAACAGAGCCTAGATAATCCCTCAAATTATCCGATATAATTGACATATTTAACACACGTTCCCATGGTTCTCTGTACCCTATTGCCTCCTGCCTATTCAAGGATTTTTCTTCTGTAATTGCTTCTTCTTTCTCTTGCACTGTCAGTTTTCCCCTGTGCTAGATCATTCCCATCAGTATAAAAAAATGGCTATAATATCTCCCATTAAAATCCCTGGAAGCCCACATCCTCTCCAGGCTATGCTCCTTTTCTCTGCTTCCCTTTATAGCAAAACACCTTGCTAGAGTTCTCTCTTCAACACAACCCAAACAGACCTTTGTCTGCCCCACTCCTTGGGGATGACTCTGATAAGGATCATCAAAGTCCTCTGCAAGGTCAAGCTCAGTGATCTGTTCTTGGTCCTCAGTTGCTTGACCTTTCAGAAGCAGAAGATGCAGTTGATCACTTCCTTCTGCTTGTATCACTTTCTTCACTTGGCTTCCAGGAAATCACATTCTTGGATCTTCTCTTACCCCATTGGCCACTACTTCTCAACCTCCTTTACCTAGTCCTCCTCATCTGCTTGACCTCTACATGGTAGAGGCAAATGTTTTCCTTATGTATTAATTCCCTGAGTGGTCTTGTTCACTCTTGTGACTTTTATTACTATACACTGGCAACTCCCAAATTTACATCTCCAGCCTGTCTCTCTTTCCTAAACTCTAGATACTATATCCAACTTCCTACCTGATGTCCCCACTTGGATGTTTAAAAGGCATCTTAAATTTCACCCATCAAGGAAAGAACTCTTGATTCGCTTCTTCCAGAATCTTCCAGAACTCAATTCTTCAAGTTGCGCAGAAACCTTGTTTTCTTTCTTTCTCTCACATCCCAGGTAAAATTCATTAGTAAATCTTGCCAGCTTTATCTTCAAAATACATTCCAAATCTGACCTTTCTCATTAGCTCCCCTGCTATCATCCTCATCCAAGCCATGTCCATTTCTTGCTTGGCCTCCTGAGACAAATTTCTCTGGTCTCTCCAGTTCCATTCTTCCTCCCTACAATCTATCCTTCGTGTAAGAGCTAGAATTAATATTTTTAAGTGGAAGTAAGATCATACCACTCCTCTGCTTCAAATACTTGCACATGTTCCCCACCCAGAATGAGGTACAAGTCTTTATATGGCACACAAGGGCCAATATGATTTGGCCCCATGGCTCTCTCTTATTTCATCTCCCAGGCCTGTACTCTTGCTCATTCTTCAGCCTTAGTGGCTTCTCAAGCACACTCCCATGTCACACATTTGTACGACCAGTCTCTTTCCTAAATTCTCTTCACCAGATAGTCACATGGTTTGCTTCCTCAGTTCATTCAGCCACCTGCTCAATTGTAACCATATCAATGAGGACTCCTCTACTCACTCTAACTAAAAGAGCCATGGCCTTCTTTATCCCCTTATCCGGTTTCTTTTTCTTATCTCTCTTTATCAGCACCTTACATCATCTATGGTAATTTATGCTTATTATCTGTCTCCCCCCAATAACTTGTAAATTCCATGCCAGCAAGGATGTTGTTTTGTTCACTGTTGGATTTAGGAGCCTAGGAGAGCGCCTGGCAGAGGGTAGGTATTTAAGAAATATTTGTAGAATGAATGAAAGAATGAGTGAATGAATGAATGACTAGATAGTCACCCTTCCCCTTAGCTTTCTGCATCTTTGGGATGCCTTTCATGCCTCTCTATTCCTTTCATGTCCATTACCATACCCTTGTGCACCTTGCCCCCTGGAGAAAGATTTCCCAACCTCCTGTTTCCACTCAAACCACCATTCAAGTCTGCCATGAACAGTGATGTCAGTTAATAGACCTAAAACCACTTCTACCTACAGTTGAAAGAAGAAAGTATTTAGTACTCAAAAAGTTCTCTCTCTCTATTCTCTCTCTCAATCTATCTCTAGTACAGTCGAATATTTGAAAAGCCAAGTTATTCCTTATTGCCTTGATTTTCAATGGGCTTCATAATCTGGTATTTAAATACTCTCAAACCTTATTTCCAATTGTTCTTGTAAATGAACCTCTTCTACTGCCTTTAGACTCTTCCAAGTCCATCCTTAATAATAGATTTTTACTCACATTCCTGTCCTAGTCTCTCCAGATGTGGTCTAGTTTTTAAGGCTTAGCTCAAGGCGTATCTTCTTTTGTGAGTTCTCACCCTATCCTTGAAACCGAGGGACACAGCCTCTGAACTTGGAGCCCTTACCCCTGTACTTTTCTTCTAAGCACCTATGATACAGCCTCAAAATTTTTTCTTCTGTATTTCTAAATTGTTGCTGAACTTTGACCCTGCCATTTATCTTTTAATTTGTTTATGCTTTGTTTTTCTGAGGAAGTGAAAAGTCAGATTACTCGTGAATTAAGTCATTCAGTATGAATATCAGTCAGAATAGAGTAGGATATGCTGCAGTAACCAAGTAACCCCCAAATCTCAGTGGCTTAATAGAGCAAAGATTTATTTCTCATTCAGGTGGCTTAGCCAGTGCAGGTTGGCAGGAAATGCTGCTCCTCACCATCTCCTAGAGACCCAACATCTCACACGTGAGCTCCATGATCACTGTCACAGTGAAGAAAGAGGGTGGAGAATGTTCTCCAGGTCTTAAGTACTTCGGATTGAATGTGATGCTCATCACTTCCACTCAAGGTCTTTGAGCAGAGAAAGAGCTCCATCTAAGAGCAAGGAGGCTGGGACACTTGGGAGATCATATGGCTACCTAAGCAAAATATTGATATCATGAATAATGCAAGAGATGTTTACACAAACAGGCCAGCTTTTTCTAGGATGGATCAGAAATGAGATACGTTTTAAGGTAGAAGATGACAAGTTCTTGTAGCTAAGAGGTGTCATATATTGTATTTGCATATTGAGATTAAGTATTTTTCTCATTCATTTAATTTAAGGTGAAAGCTCAGTTCAAGGCCAAACCATATTTAACCATAGTTTATTTAACAATAACAGTGCGTTGGAGTTAAAAATCAACTGGTGTTGATTCTTGTGCACACAGAAGCACTACTTTAAAAATTTATTTGCAAAGTCTTGAAAAGATTTTCATAGATCCCAAGATAACAATGGAAATCATTTCCTTATTTAATATGTAGTGGATGTCTGCTTAGAAAGAAATGTCACTTTCTTTGCATCTCTTACTGGCAATTGAATGGGGAATTGTAACACTTGGTATGTCACTCAATCTCTACCGAAGGATTTTTAGGTCAGAAGTGCACTTCTTAGTTCCCCCACTGAAGCGACAAGATCTATAATCAGTTAATGAAATGTTTTCATGAATCATGACTAGGGTATTTCACTCAAATGTAACTGAAATAGCACAGCCTATTCTGGCTTGAAAAGATAAAGCTGCCTACAAACTTATTATGCAATAAAGAATAGTTTTGCGTTCACTACGCTCCCATCAGGCACGGGAGACTTGCATTTAGACAAGTCAAAGTCAGAGTCACAGCAGGGTTACTTTTTAAGAGTTGGGTTTCTGAGGCATAAGACAGGCTCTTGGTAGGCACTGCTGAAGTCCTATAGCTCTTCTTTACTGTATCAAAGAATATTTCTATTGCCCTTTAAAAGCTGGATTTTCTGATTGCAACTTTCAAAATACTTTTTCACACCATGTGAAATCAGATTTGAAAAGAATCTTTCTAATTTGCCAGTGTGATGGACACCTGTACTATCCAGCACTATTTTTCATTCTTCCTCCCACCCTCCCTCCTCTACTTTCTCCTCCCTTCTTCTTCTCCCTCTCTTGTTCTTTTTGCCTGGGATACAGAGGACTGACTTAAGCATTCAGTAAGCACTAATGTTTCTGGACATTATTATCATGATTCCATATGAGGTTTTCTCTTGTTTTTTGGTGAGTTAGTGAGTTAATGAGTTTCTTTACTTTCATATTCAATCCCTTTGGTCAGCGTATCCCACTACCATTCCTGGCCTACTGTTACAGGCAAATATTTAAATTTGTTTAATATGCATCTTTGTACTTGCATGCATTCCAGAAAAAATGTATATTGCTAGTGTAGGCATCTTTAATTTATGGGAAGAATATTTTAAATATCATTCCAGTTCCAACTGTGGTTCTTAGGTCCCTGTGTGTTGATATGTGAACTTGCATTGGTTATAATTTTTGCATGGTATCCCATGCTGGGCATCCATTTAGGGTCACTTTCCTAGGGATGCAATCCAGGTCCAATGCCTGCCACCACAAACAATGCTTCAGTGAAGGTCCTCAGATATGTTGCCAGATGGGCATCAAGAGCACTTCCATGGCATTTGCACCAGTGTGGAATAGTTGGATCACATATGACTTAGCTCTGCCATATTGCTCTCTTAAATGGCTGTCTAGTACCACTCTTCTATGAACTGCCCCTTCCAGTCCTCATGAAATCTGAGGGTCCTTCATCTAGGCACTATTTCATCTTGCCTCCTGGCCTCAGTTGGTTTGACCAGGAATCAATATCTGCTTCACACTGAGCCAATGAGTTCAATCCCAACATGTTGGAGATCAGTTAAGGAAGGGTTGTTTCAGGGCAGGGAGAATCTTCTGTGTAAGTCAGGGAAACAATTCAGAAGCCTAGCGATCTGGAAAGAATCCTCTTGCTGTTAAGTTAGGGGGAAGCTGAAATGAGAGTGAAGGTGCTGAGCTCAGTGGCTTCCTAGCTAGGAGATATCTTCAGGCCAGTCCCCACTTCACCCCGTGCCTTAGCCACTGGTGCCTGAGTTGTCTTGTAAGTAATGATCCCGTTTCAGCAAAACATCATCATCGCTCACATTAAATTAATGATGTTAATTTGAATGTTGCTGCTCTTGTAGTTCTGTTTGCAATTAATTTGTAAATTTGTTTTGGTTTTATGTCTCAAAAAGAGCCATGGTCATAAGGAGTTTATACCTAATTTTATGTTCTTTACATTTGAGTAACAATATGATAAAAAAATGTTTTGAATCAGCCCTGAAGAGCCCTTTTTTTCCTGAAAAGTGTCTGTACGTTACTCAAGGTGGAAAAATATTGCTCAATTCAAACTTCACAGAGTTGACATTTTGGACCCAACTTTAAGCACACACGCCCACTCATGTTTGATGTTATTTGATTAGGTTCCAGCTCACAAAGATCTTTTATATCTCATTTCTGCCATCTAATAGATTGCTTCCCTTCCAACTTCATGCACTTAGCTGATTTGAAAAGCATGCTGCCAGTGAAGGCTCTTAGTTGAAAGCCACACAATCAACTCTAGCTGATTTCATTAGAAAAGCCATTGTTTGCAAGGCTTCTGCATAGTTCATAGACTCATTAAGAAGGCCATGGAACCTGGGGTTCAGGCAGGGAAAAGTAGCCTGAGGAGCAGGACAGACACAACCAAAGCCACTGTTGTTGGCCCCCACAGCCTGGTCACCATTGCCAGTCCAACCTCTGACCCTGGTCTGGAGCTGCAAACATGAGGGGCTGCCAGTGGCCTCTGGAGCCCAGAGCTGCTGCCGCTGTTGATCTACCACCAGAAGGGGTTTGCCTTGGTCATTTCTGGGAGTCCCTGTCCTCTGACTCCAAGCCAGGTATGTGAGGCTAATGGGCAGAGCCCAGTCACTTATCCACCCTCTAGTGCAAGGAAGCTGGGGGAAAGATGGATCTGGTCCTTTCAGAATCAATTATTGGAGGTGAGCTCCACTTGCCAACAAGACTTACTATGTAAGCAATTCTCCACACACAAGAAGGAGGTGATGCTGAGCAGGGAAAAGAAGCTATTTATCTTAATTCACGTATTGGTTAAAAAGGTAGACTAGAACCAGGATGAGGACGGCTAGGTGGGCAAGAGACCTTCTTCCCACTTATACTGGGGTATAGCTGGGTATTTCTAAGGGGTGGGGACACATGGAATTGAATGCTTTTGTCTTCTCTATCCCTCATCTACACATCCCATTTTCTCCCAAACCCACATGCATGAAGGGAGGAGGAGGGAAGCTCTAGGTGTAGAATCATGTTAATTCTTATTTCTGTTGTGCACTTTCATCTGGGTAGTTGTATTCCAGAACCATGTAAATCAGTGGATTTTTTTTCCCATTACTTTAATGAAATTTGCCTTTATGCCTGATTCCCTAGGGAGCTGATACCTAAGCACAGCTTCCACAATCACACTCCACTGCACTCAGGCGCTGTGTCTTTGTGAAGGCTCTGTTTGATCATTTCGCTTTTGATCTGCCTCCTTGCTTGGAAAGAACCATCCAAGTCTGCTGAGGGCCCTTCTATAGCAAACCCTCAGAGAAAGTCCCCTTAGGGACCCATATGTGAAAGTGTTTTATGTTCACATAGACTTCCCTATGGCAGACCTGCCAGGCTTTCCAAAGTCAAAGTGTGTGGTGAGTCCAGTCCATGTTTGTCAACACACATTCTTCTGAGCAGGTGGGCATAGGTTGAGAGTGGGAGGGAGGAGGCTGAAGGCTGATGCAGGGAGTGGGAATAATTTCTGCAGTCCTTGCTGGCCAGTAGCTGATAACCTAGAGCTGGGTTATTTTCTTCTTTGGACTAGAGGAAGAGGAGGGTGGGGAGCTCAATGAAAGTTAATTCCCTTCATCTCCCAGAGGGAATAGCAAAGTAGCAAAGGTAAAGGGAAGTCCAACAAATGTTGATCAGATAAATGTGTCTGTATCAGTCAGCCAAAGGGGTGCTGATGCAAAGTACCAGAAATCTGTTGGCTTTTATAAAGGGTATTTATTTGGGGGTAAAAGCTTATAGTTACAAGGCCCTAAAGAGTCCAACTCAAGGCTGCTTTCTCACCAAAGTCAGTTGCCACGTGTAGAAGCAGCAAGATGGCCACTGATCTCTGCAAGTGTTCAGCCTTCTCCTCTGGGCTTCCTCTCTCTCAGCTGTAGGTTGGCACAGGGCTCATCTCTCAGGGCTTCCTCTTTCTCCTGGTATAGGGCTTGTTTCTTTCTGGACTCTGTATATCAGTCTCAGCTGTTCTGTTCTCTTCCCAAGTTCAGCTGCAAACTATCAGGTGAGTGGCTCATCTCTCCCCAGGGCCCAGAATAAAAAATGACAGAGCTCTCTCTCCTTCCACGTGTCTATCTTGAGTGAGTTTCCATTTTATATTAGACCCACCCAGGGGATGGGGACTCAACCTGAGTCATGCCCTACTGATGTGTTTGAATCAAAGAAAGCTCTCAAAGAAATCTTAACGTGTAATCTAACCAAGGACCCTCGATTGAATCCAATATAATCAAAGGGTATCACATCCAGAGGAATAGATTAGTTTATAAACATAATCTTTCTCTTTTTGGGAGTCACAAACATAAGCTCAAACTGTCACAGTGTCTAAGCAGAGGAAGATTATATATTTTTTCGCAAACAGCAATGGATCAATAAGATTTATAAACAGCAATGGCAACTTTAAACCAAAACCCAGACTGTCCCTTACTTCCATACGGAATAAGTTATAAAAGCCAGAGTTTATATATGGTAGAGGAGGATCACAAGAGAGTTAAAACCTATTATAAAGTCCTTGAAGTATAGCTTCTGTGGGTGCTGCTTTCCCATCAGTCTTGCAGGCTGCTGAGCACCTCTGTAAGGTCGGAAGTGGCTGCCAGCACCTAAGGACTGAGAAAGTGCAGCCAGGCATCTTGCCTTCTCAAGGTGCTCAGGCAGAGAGTTGAGCAGCCCACAGAGCCTTGAACCTTCAAGCTGAGATGCTCGTTTAGATCGCAAACCCAGAAGAAAGGAGTAGAGGCTCCATCCCTCCATCCCAACCACTTCCACTCAACCAGAAAGGGTGATGAGTCAAGAGGTGTAAATTTTATGGATAATTAAGGCATCTTCTTATATGAAGTGAACTGCAATACAGAGAGACATGCCAGGCCAGTGGTTAGCATTTAAGTATTTTTGAATGTGGAAATGTTGGTCCAGATATGATTTTTTCATTTTTCTATATAGAAACTGCATTTAGATTAGGTCTTTAAATGTGGATAGAGGCTTCACTGGGAAAAAATGCCTGGTCTCTTAAGCTAGATACAAAGGCAGCTTTGTAATTGTTTTTTGTATTCGTCATTAGATACTAAGGTACTTTGATAAGAAAGCTTTTGTCCATCCTTATTTAAAAGAATTAGAAGCCGAAAGCTAGGAAACAGAGCCTATGCTGGGTCGCAGCTATCTGCTGTCAGAATACTTCGATAATTAAAATGATTATTACTAAATATGCTATAGGCAAATTAATCATGTGCATGGAGAAACACATTGGTAAGAAAAAATTTCTCTCTTCAGGGAGAAGCACACTGAAACAAAATCAACAACAGATGATAAGAAGCCAAGCTAGGATTCTCCCAGTTATTTGTGCAAACATCTGCCCTAGGGCTTGGTGTGTATACCTATTTGTTCTAATTGTGTGATTTGCTCTTGTTCCCTCTAGTAAGGATAGAAGGAGCTCAGAAGGGCTCTTCTACTGTAGGACGTGGTGATGAGATCCAGGTCCCTCTGATTTTCAGGGTGAAGGCTGAAAACATTTGCTTTGCAGTCAGCACTCCTTTGGCGTTCCATCTACCATTTAAAGACCTTGTGACCCTAGGAAAGTTGGATCCCAAGATTCTTCTAGAAACAGTACCTATCTCAATAGTTCATTAAATCGTTAATAAAAGAATCCCCCTAAACATTGGTCACAGTGCATAGCACATAATAAATTCTTGAGAAGTATTATTTATTATTATTTACATAAACCTCTCTTTTGCCCTTTATTTTGCAAAATGGTTAAAAAGGTATAGCTATATTAACCATCATTCATCTGCATTGCCAGTATGAAAGGAAGAGATTCTCTGATGTTTCACAGAATGTTCAATGCTATTCTATATGATATAGTATAAAGAGGAGGTGAATATGCTTCTTGAAAGCAGTATATGCCATATAGTATTAGGGCATGTGCTTATGGTGGAATTCCTAGGAGATTTTGCCTAATAGAATTCTGTTGCTTCAAATGAGATTGAATTCAGTAATTTCCAGATAGCTCTTATGTGCTAGGTATGGATTCACTCTAGTCTGGATCTTCAACTTTTGATTCTACAACATTCATTTTTCTTTCTTCATTTATTTTCTTTCTTCTTAAGTCTGACACCATGACAATATAATTCTGATTGGAAAGTCATCCTGTTTATAGTTTTCTTGAAAATGTTTATTTGAAAAAGACTCTTTTACAAAACAAACTATGTTTTGACAATGATCAGAACAAAGAGAAAAAAGGAGGGAAGTGTTTTTGAGGGATGAGATGCTTTTATTTTTACTAATATATTCCTCGGTATCATAGCGGTCAGGGTGATCGTGGGAATGGTGAGTACTCTTTTAGTGTGACAGTTGTAGAACTTTAAATGTTATTAAACAATAAAAAAACCTCTGCTTGAAAATGAAATGTTGCATTTTTACTTCTAAATCTTTAGAATATTTGAGCTTATTACTTCCGACACACTAGTTTGGTCATTTATTATACTCCATATATATGTGTCTACCAACTTTCCAAATCTCAGGCCAAGTTCTGTTCAGCTGCACACATCTTTGTAAGGATATCTTCTAAAAATGAATGAACTTTGCTAGTGTAGATTTTGGCATATGCATTCTCATGATGTATTTGAAGGTGGGGAATTTGGGAAATACATTTCCTTGAATTAATAAAATAATTCCGATTCATTCCCAGAAATATTTTGGTGACTTTCTAAAAGCTTTTGTTAGAGATACAATTAAGGAACAGACCTGAATACCATAAGATTCAGCCCAACTTTGTTTTCAGCGAAAACAAAGAGGAAAAGGAGATTAGTTACAATAACCACATTGTTTTAAAACCTAGCTGCTTATAAGGAGCATATTTTGTCCTGGTCTCGAACTTGACAGAAATGTCTCCCATTGTGCCTCATAAAGGGAAAACTATGTGATATCATTTTTTTTACAATGTTCAAAAAAAAAAAAAAAAACCGCCTGAAAATGCAATTCTGAATCTCATATGATAATCCTTATATAAGTAGAAGATATGATGCAAATTCAATTCAATCAAAGCAATTCTACAAAAGGTCAAAGCCAATACGTGTAATCTATGATCCACAAGCCACGGGAGCCCTGCCCACCTTGCTTTATGGACCACAGTCTGCCTTAGAGGAACCCTCACAGGTAAGGAAACGAGGGCCTAGCGAGGACAGACGTCTTACTGGTGACAGAGCCAGAACAAGGCAGGTTTTGCTCTACTCAGTCTGATTCAAGGTAACTCCTCCCCCAACAACCATCAACAGCAGGCAATCTGACACTTTCTAGAGCAGCGCTGTCCTAGGACCCATAGAAGTTTTGGCCATGGTAGAAATTTGCTGTTTCTGCACTAGGCAATATGGTAACCACGAGCCACGTGTGACTACTGAGTATTGAAATGTGGCTAGGGGTACCGAGGAACTGAGTTTTAAATTCTATTTACATCAGATTAATTTCAATTTGAATAGTCACGCGTGGCCAGGGGCTACTTTATCAGACAGAGCAGCTCCAGAAGCATCTCGAGGTCACCCAGACCAACTTCTCCCTGCTCTGACTCAGTCCCTGCTCTGCCAGATGTGCAAAGAGAGCAGGACCCAAAGACTGTGTTTGTCTGGAGGGGGTTTCTGAGAAGCCACTGGTAGTGGCCTAAGTCAGGAATGAGGAGGGACTGGAATTGCTGGGGCGTGTGGGGCAGAGGGGAGCTGGCCCTAGTTGGTCAGTGTGCGGGCAGCGGCTGTGGGGTCCTGAAAGGACGTCAGCCATGGGGGAGAGGTGATGAGGACATCCGTCTGTGATCCAGGCTTGAGTCTACAATGGCGACTCCCGGGACAAGCCCAGGCTCAGAAGAGCTTAGGCTGTGCAGCTATCTCCCCTTGCTCTTCTGAGGCGAGAGATGATGGGGCTCAAGGCCAGCGAGCAATAATGCCACTGACTCATTTTCCTTATACTGCTTACAATACAACGTGTAAGTCTAAGATTAGACAGCGTTAAGTTGAAAAAAAGAGGACACGATCACGAAAAGTAACTAAGAAACAGACGGCATTGAGCAATGCAGGTTCAATTAAGGAGAGCAAAAGTAAAACCAAATTCCCTATTGTCTTACTCAACAATAAAATATGTTTAAAGGGCACCTGCTCCAGCTGGTAATTTCTGAAATTTTCACCTCCAAAGGCGATGCAGACGTCATAAGTGAATGGTTTGATTCGATAGCTGGCGTTGCATTTATTATTTGAAAATGGATCATGTAAAACATAAAAAAGAATGCTGTTTGTAGCATGTTATTATTTTTTTCCCCCAAGCATATATTTGTGGTGAAGAAAAACAATTACATGTTCAGAAACAAGCCAGAGGACTGCAGTTCAAGTAAAAAGCTTCTCATACGCTGGCTTAAAGCAGGGAGTTCCCTAAATATGATTGTGTGATTTTTCATAATGATCATAAATATTAAGGCAAATGAAAGACCATTACTCCCTCTTTTGCACGAATATATTGCATGAGCTATAGAAATTGATGTCAGATTCAAGTGTAATTACTTCTATGTCATTTCTGCTCTTTTTCTGCTCTGTATTGTTTGGTTGTCTGAGCTCCCACCATTTTTTAAAAACTGCAATATTTCTTTATCAAGTAGCAACAGAAACGGTGTAAATAAATAATTCCTTACAAATTAAATGAAGCTACTCATAACAGTAGGATGAAGCAAATCTATTGTGCTCTTTTCACAACAAGCTTGAGAATTAAGAGTTGTTTTAAAATAGCCCTTGAAGACTGTATAACATAGTGATTTCGGTGTCAAATGACGATTGTGGTTAATAGGACAAATACAAGAATATTCCGCTATTACAGGGTGTTGAAAATATGGAAATACATGAGAAAATATAACTAATGTAATGTGTACACTATAGTTAACAGTAATATTATAATATTTTTATAACATTGGAAAAGAAGATATTATATCAATGCTAAGGGTCAATAATGGGGGGTTATAAGGGGGTATGGAATTTTTCCTTGTGGAGTAATGAAAATGTTCTGAAATGGACTGAGCTGATGACAGCACAGCTCCTTGATGAAACTGAGAGCCACTGAGGGTACACTTTGGATGAAATGTACAAGGCAGGGAACCGTAAAACACAGTGAACCCCATGGTAAAAGATGGACTGTTGGTTAACAGTGCAAATATGAGACAGTTCTCTCATGAACTATAACGAATATACAACACTAATACATGGTGTTAATAATTGCATGGTTTGTGGGAAAATACACTAAATATAAGTTGGGGAATATAGATAACAGTCATATTATGACGATGTTCTTTCACCACTTGTAACGAATGTGTCACAACAATGTAAGGTGTTTTTGATGGAATGATGTATGGGACTCCTGTAGGGTATGCATGATCGTTTTGTTAACTCACAACTTCTCAAATAAAAAAATGAAAAAAAAAAAACATAAATGGAACTCTCAATAACCATGAGAATTATAAAGTAGCACAAACGTGACCAGTCATTTATTAAAATTCATTCAAAGATCTGAAGAGATAAATGAATGTCTAAATAAACACCAAGCAAATCAGGCTGAAAATGTTTGCAATCATTATTATCACAGTCTCCCTCTCTATCACAATTAGGTTGGCACAAAACAATAACGATATTTCCTTCTATATAAAGAAGCTTTATTAACTCTTTATTAAATATAAATTATTGATGAAAATAGCCTTTGAATAATAAATTTGCTTTACTCATGTATGTTTGGTACCCAACATACATGCTACATTAACTTAGCATCTTCATCTTCAAAAATAAAAGGCAAAATGCTCATAATTTTTTCCATGGAGATGAAAAGCAGGTTTTTCTTTTTAAATTTTGGTTACAATGTTTTTTATTTCTATAGACATTTGATTTGGTTCTTTTTCAATATGTTATGTCACTCCCCCACCCCCACCACTGTGAGATGGTTCCCTTGTCCGTCTGCTCATTGTTTGCTCTCTGTGTCTGCTCGTTGTCTGCTTGTTGAATCTGTTCACTGTCTCTGCTCATTGTGTCTGCTGATTGTCTCTGTTCGTTGTGTCCACTCATTGTCTGTTCATTGCGTCCGCTTCTTGTCTCATCTTCTTTAGGAGGCACCGGGAACTGAACCTGGGACCTCCCATGTGGGAGGCAGGCACCCAACTGCTTGAACCAATTCCGCTCCCAAACACAGGCTTTTGAGTGAGTTATGTGATCATTCCTGGTGGAAGCTCTTCCATTTCAAATGGGAGCCAGGACCCTCAAGGAGATGTTGAAATAGATGATAAAGGATAAACAAGAACAAACATAAGGAAATGCCAATACCACTTAGTGTCCTGTTGCTAGCAGTGAGCTTCCAAAGGCTGCATCAGAGAGTTTTCTAACTATTATCAACAGGATTAACAATAGTTGACATATTCTGGGTCTTATAATGGACCAGATGTTGTGCTAATTGCTTTATTTGTGTTAGATCACTTATTGTTCAAAACAATGTGTAATGAGTTAGATACATTTTATAGATGAACTGAGGCTCAGAATGCTTAGGTAACTTGGTCAGAAATTGGAGAAATAAGATTCAGAATAAGATTCCAAAGCCTTGTTCTTATGATTTTACTCCTACATGGGAAATAGGTTCTGATGGTGCCATCATCTCTAAACATGTCCAAACAGTTTAGAATAGATTTACATTTCCCACCTGTGTTGAATCTTTTATGTGGACCCCAGAAAATTAGGTTCTTAAATTGAACCTATTGTGAACTTCTGATTAGACTATATCAGTTAAGGATATAGGGTGCAGCCCAGGGTGGGTCTTAATCCTCTTACTGGAGCCCTGTATAAATGGAGGGATAAAAGCTACAGACACAGGAAAAAGCCACAGAGACAGGGGGAAGCCAGGAGATACGAGCCAATGCAGCCATCATGCCCTGCCATGTGCCTAATCGCCCACAGTGAAGCTCTGGGAGAAAGTGAACCTGGAGGAGAAGGCAGAGACTGGCAGAACTGCCACTGTGCCTTACCATGTGGTAGGAATCTAGGATTGCCAGCTGTAGACTTCAGGGAGACAGCACCTTTGATGATGCCTTGATTTGGACATTTTCACAGCCTCAGAACTGTAAGCTTTTAATCTAATAAATTCCCATTGTAAAGGCCAACACATTTCTGGTATATTGCATTGGCAGCCTCTAGCAAACTGAAACACCACCACTATCACCTGTCTGGCTGAGAGCTCCACAGGTTTCTTATAGACTGCTAAAAACCATTCCTCTAATTTCTTATTTGTTCTCCAGCTTTAAAATGTATCAACTTTAGCCAGGACACTCAAAGTTATTAAATATTACATTCATTAAGTCTTTTATTCATATTTTCTTTTCTAGATGGAAAGTCCCCATTTTTTATATTAATTCTGAGTGGATATTCTGCTTTCTAGACATTTTCATGAGCACTTGGGGCATCAGAGAAATAGAGATTTGGTAAATAGTTTTATACATCTGAGGTCTCGGTTTTATGAGAAGGCCAGTGGGTACTGCTGGCCCAGTGTTTTGATAGGCACAAGGGTACTTTTTATAATGCAAGCAGTAAAGCATCATACCTTAGGTGGGCAGACCTGGTTTGAGCCCTGGTTCTGTCACTGTGTTCCCTGAGAAGATGCTTATTCTTGCTCTACTTCAGATTCCTCATGTCTAAAATGAGGCTAGATATCTCCCACATATATGAAATTGTGAGGTTTCGGTATGAGGAGGTGAAAAACATTGGCCCATAATGATTGATCACTCACTAAATGATAACCCATGTGATAAAGGACTGGATTTAGGTTATGCTGATTCTAAGGGGAAGAGGCAGCACACAGCAGACAACCTGGTTCTCCTACTGCAGGCAGTTCTCAGCAGTCTATTTCAGAAGGCTAGAATAGGCCAGACCTCAGGTCCTTGCATGTTTGATAATGCCTGTTGCTTTTATTCATGAAGACCAAGCTTGCTTCTGATTAAATGCTACAGTCTTTGCCCTGCTATGTTCTGGCATTGACAGTACAGGAAAAGTTAGCCTGGTGTCCCCTATTGAAATCTCTTTTTTTTCCCTACCTGTACCCTATAGGATACTTCCTTTGAAATTGTGGTTCTGGAAGTTCATCAAAATGTCTTGATGTTAGTCCTTCTGTAACACTTTTTCCCAGGATGCAGATTTGTTGAATGAATTTATTCATTCCAAAACATATATTAAGCACTTACTATATGCCTGGCACTCTTCTGGGTGCTGTGGCTATACCAGTGATCAAAGCAGACACAAAACCTTGCCCTTAAGGCAATTACATTCTTGTGAAGGGAGATGATGATAAACATAGTATAAGAAGTCAATTTACTATGTTGGAAGGTGATCAGTGCTCTGGAATGGGGTAAGGGGCCTGCAGGTGGGAGTAGGGTTGTAACTTTAATAGGGTGGTTCAGGTCGGCCTCACTTGGGAACATTTGAGCAACAATTTGAAAGACGTGAAGGTGAGAGCCTTGTGGATATGTTGGAGAGGAGGTGGTCCAAGCTGAGGGTAGAGCTGGAGGGAAGGAAAAGCAAGGAGACCAGAGTGGAAAGCACAGTGTTGAGGGGGGTTGGGGAAGATCAAGAGGTGAGATTAGGTCCACCAAGACTCGGCCACCATGGCAGGGTCTTTGTCTTTCACTCAGTGACATGGAAGACACTGCAGGGTCTTGAGTGGAGAGGAGATCAGATCTGACTCATCTTTTGAAAGGAAAATTCTGGTTGCTACGTTGTGAATAGACTGGTGGGGGCAGATGCAGCTATTCCTTTCCTTTAGAAATGCTTTGTCTTTATACATCTAGCCTATTTTTTTATTGCTTTTGTCCAATTTATTCTGGTATTTTCTTCAGGAACAAGAATTAGGCATAGCTTAGGTCTCTTGATTACGCTTCACATCTGCCATCTTCTCTGGCCTTTATGGCTTCTTTCTCATTGTTTTGGTCCGAGTTCATCTGAGAAAACGACACGTATGTGATCTCTGTTTATTTATTCCTTCCAGAGATAGTTATTCAGAGGTATCAGGGCTTTGCTCAGTGCTCCACAGTTGAAGGTGCAGAGTGGAGCAGGAGGGTGAGGGACAACTGTTTCGTAGAAGAGTACATCCTGTGGAGGAGACAGATGACACAAGTAGACAAATATGCACCGTGATTCCCGATAACGACACTTCTAGGAAAGAAATAAGATGGGAGTAATGTTCTAGAAAGCAATGTGGGGAAGAGAATTAGATCTTTGGGTCAGAGGAAGTCTCCTTGAGGTGACCTCTGACTGAGGCACAGAAGACAACAGAAAGCCAGCCACGTGCCTCATCAGGCAGAGATCACCACAGGCAGCAGGAAGCGCTGAGATGCTGCAATGGGAATGAGCTCAGAGTGTTTTAAAGAAGGAAAAGAAGGCTGGTATAGAGTGAACAAGGGAAGGAGGTTAGGGCAGATGAGCAGGCAAGGAAGGAAATTGGATTATTTTCAGGATAAAGTTAGTCACTGGAGGGTTTTGAGCAGGACATGTATGTGGTCTGGTTTATGTTGCCCAAAGATTAGGAAAGGGCAAGATTTCTTAAAGAAGGCATAAAAAGTAGAGCGATTTAAAATTTCTCATTGCATTGAAGCAAAAAAAATTCTATTACCAAGAAACATAATTTATGGGAATGCAAAGATGGTACCAACACTTTGGAAGACAGTTTGGCAGTTTCTTACAAAGCTAGAAGTAGGCTTGCCACATGATCCAGCAATTGCACACTAAGTATTTACTCAGAGGAGCTGAAAACTTATGCCCACACAAAATCCTGCACTTGGATGTTTCCAGCAGCTTTATTCATCATTGTCCCAATTTGGAAGCAACCAAGATGTCCTTCCATAGGTGAATGGATAAACAAATTGTGGCAATTCCATACCATGGAGTATTGCTGAGCTATCATGACACAACAAAACATGGAGGAGCCTTCTGCTAATTGAAAAAAGCCTGTTGGAAAAGGCCACATATACTGTGTGATTCTAACTATTATGAATGTGGAAGAGGCAAAACTATAGAGTGACAAAGATCAGTGGTTTCCCTGGGTTGTGTGGGGTAGGGGGTGGAGGGAATGGATGAATAGGTGGAGCACAGATCATTTTTGGGCAATGCAATTATTCTGTATGCTATCTTAATGACAGATACATGACATGATGCATTTATCAAAAGCCATAGAACCATACAACACAAAGAATGAACCATAATGCAAGCCATGGGCTTTAGTTAATAATAATATATCAATATCAGTTCTTCAACTGTAACAAATATACTACACGAATGCCAGATGGTAATAATTGCATTTCTCTTGTGTGTGTGGTAGTGGTCGGGGTCGGGGTATGGAACTCTCTAGACTTTCTATGAAGATTTTTCTGTAAACCTTAAACTACTCTAAAAATAAAGTATATATATAATCACATAATTTAAAAAGCAAAGAGACAAACAACACGTAAAACCAACAAGTGGTTAGTATCCAGAATATGTTTAAAAAAACAAAGCTTCCTGCACATCAATATGAAATAAAACAATCAATAGAAAAATGGGTTAAAGAATGAAAAGGAAATAGAATAATCAATAAGCATGAAAAAGATGCTCAATATGTGACTAGTATTCAAGGACATGCAGATTTAAAAAGGCACAAGTTACTATTTCACACCCATCAGACTGGTAAAAATTAATAGCCTGCAACATCAAATGTTGTAAAGAATGTGGGGCAATGGGAACTGACACACTTTTGGTGGATGGTGAATTGGTCAAAATTATTTTGGAAATGTTTTGGCAATATGAAGTAAATTTGAAAAGGCTCAGTCCCTTCAACTCAGAAATTATACCATTAAATATATACCTTAGGTAAATTCTTGCTCCTCTATCCAAGGAAACATCTCAAAAATAGTCATAGCAAGTAGCATTGTTTGTAATAACAAGAAAGGAAACAAGCTAAATATCAACAGGAGAATGGATCCAGTATAAAACCATGAAAAATGAATGAACAAGAGTCATGGGAATCAAAATGGAGTAATCTCAAAATTAAGTGAAAGGAAGTTGTAGGAAAACACATTTTAGTATGATAACCATCAGTAAAGTTTACAAACAGAAACATTACATACTTTTTAAGAAATTAAACACAAGAAAAAATATAGAGATTGCATGGGAATGACAAACACACAATTCAGATTAGTGGTTGTCTCTGACGGTGAAGAAGGGGGATGAAAGGGCTTTCATCAATGTAATTTTCTATTTCTTAAACTGCATTGTGGGGATTTTTAGTTGTCTGTACATTACAAACTTTTGTTATGAAATATTTCAGATCTGAAAACAAGCAGAGAGTAAAAAGATCCCCCCAGCGCTGTGGAGAATGGCAAGCAAGCATGGAAGCAGAGATACCTAGTGGATGGTGGGCTGGTGCATTAATCCAGGTAGAGATTGGGAGAAGAAAGGCAAAAACAAAAAGATTTGGTGATGAATTAAATGTGTGGAGTGTGTGGGAGAGGGGAATGGAAGATGACTCGTGGAATTTTGCCTTGAGGAATGGAATGTATGGTGGGACAACTTATTTAGAGAGAATTATATCTGGGGGTGGGGGAGAACAAGGAGCCCAGGTGAGAACATATTAAGCTTGAGATGATTAGTAGATGTCCAAGTTTTGATGTCAAATCAGCAGTTAGCTACAAGTTAGAAGTTCACAGAAAGAGATCAGTGCTAGGGATACGAATTCAGGAATCATTTGCATGTACCTGGCATGAGAATTCCTAGAGAAAAATAGTGGATGGGTTACATGATACCCAGGAATGATCTCTGAGCAGTCTAACATTGACCAATGTGGAGAGAACATGGATACGTAAGAAGGCATTGTGATTCCAGAAACCAAGTGACAGGACTCTATCAAGAAGAAAGGAGGGGTCAACTGGGCCAAATCCTGCTGAAGTTAAGTAAAATGTGGATAGGGAGGTGTCCATAGGGAAGTTGTTGGGTGTCTTGACAAGAGACATTTCAGTGTTGTGGCTAGGAAGAAGCCCAAACTGGATTGAGTTAAGAGTAAATAGGAGGAGAAGATGGGGATGAGTTAATTTGCCTGTAAAAATAAATAAACAAAACAATACAAATAAAATTGAGGCCTTTTTAGTAATCTCCTATCCTTCTCACTTCCTTCCCATCTCAGAGTTAATCACAATTGTGAAGCTGATGCATATATTTTCCACCATATTTTCATACTTCTTCTATGTAGATATGTTTACATAACTTGTATTAAATATATACAAATTCACATAAAGTTTATATAGATGTTATATTTTACACATCAATGTGCACCTTGACTTTTGTACTCAATATTAAAATTTTGATATGCATTTACATTAACACCTGTAGGTTAGTATACTAGTCATTCATTTTTAACCGCTATACAGTATTCCACTGTATCAATATGAGACAATCTATTTCTTCATTCCTCTACTTATGAACATTTAAGTAGGTTTCAGTTTTTTGTTCTTAAGAATTCTTCAACAATCAAATCATTGCACGTGACTCCTTGGACTCCATTTTCCAAGTTTCTCTTGTCCCTGGAGTTGAATTTCTGATTTCTAGATAACACACTATGCACATTTTGAACTTCACTAGGTACTACCAAGTTGCTCTCCAGAGTGTTCGTGCCAATTTATACTCCCACAAGTAGAAGAAGTACTTACCATTTTTAATTGGAAATCACAAGGTAATAAACTTTTAATTTGGTATAACATTTGGGTGATAAATTGATATCTGAAATGGGAAATACATGTGAGACATGAATATGAATGGCATTTTAGATTCTAGAAATCATTGTATCATAGACTTGAGGAATCTCATCTTCGAGAGGTATCTTAAATGATATCTGGTCCAACCACTAGATAATATCAGAGTCTGGCAGGGACTCTACTCAAACGCGATGCATCTGTTGGGCATGCAGCATTTCCCAAACATCTTTCAACCATGGAAATCACTTAGAACACGTATATTGTCTTACAAATGTAAGGTTCTTTAGAACACAGAGTGGGAGCTACTTGTTTAGAGGGTGGCAAGAACAGAAACCAAGCAAAGAATTTCAGAGATTCACTTTCTAAGTTCCTGTAACAAAGGTTGCCTCTTGGCTGATGACATATAACAAGGCTTTGGTCAAGAAGTCATGAGGTTCAGTATTAACTTACTGGAGGTGCTGGTCTGTTTCTGACCTGACATTTTGGTTTCTATGCTTTTGCTAGAGTAAGATGGTACCTATACCCTTCTTTCCATTAAATGGATCCCTTGTTTTTATATCCATTTCTCCAACCCTCTAGAAATGGGGCCAATTGCCCTTCCTTTCCTTTGACTTGCTGTAGTCCCACTCATTGACCTAGGTCTCCTGTCAGCTACCCCAGAAACACTTACACACATACTTCAGCTTTTTCCTTCTGCCTGCAGTGGATACTGGCTATATTCTGTTCCATGCATTCAATAATATCTATTGAGAATTGTTAAGAGTGGAATAGCCAAGAAATATTCGTAGAAGCCATGGATTTTGACCTGAGAGCTGAAGGATAGAGGAGTGAAGGAGAGATGAGATGGCATTGCATTCCAGGTCAAAGAAATACCCTTAGCCAAAGGGCCATGCTCTGGAATGGTCAAGACATGTTCAGCTCTTTAAAGCCAAATGAGAAGGCTGAGGATAGAAGGACAGATATTGAGGGGACAGATCCAGTTCTAGGTACTACCAAAAGAGCATTTGTATAACAGGTTAGCACATGCAGGTTTGATATGCACCAAAGCAAATGGTAACCAGTCGGTGGGAGTGCGATTTTAGGATGATGTAG
Source organism: Tolypeutes matacus (assembly GCA_026826555.1). NCBI lineage: Eukaryota > Metazoa > Chordata > Mammalia > Cingulata > Chlamyphoridae > Tolypeutes > Tolypeutes matacus. The sequence continues at coordinate 4,718,086 of JAKSZT010053813.1, forward strand.
ATGGCATAGCAAGGGGCCCCAAGAAGCAGGGCAGAGAAGCAACAGTGACATACAAGGTAGGTAATATTCAAAAAGGGGAGGCAGGAAAGCCAAGGCATCAGGAGGTGTGTGTTAAGGGAGCAGTCCCCGTTGCTGAGCTGGGGCTCAGGGAAGAATTAGAAGCCCAGGCCCTAGAAATGGATGTGGAAGAGTAAAACAGAGCTCCAAGGCAGTGTCCCAGGGTTCAGATATCCGAGTGTCAGAAACGGGAGGTACAACTAGAGCACCCTGGCAGGAGTCTGATAAATGCTTAGTCCCCAGAGTTTGGTGTAACCATCTTCTTAGACTTGGACTGGTCCTGGGAAGATGAAGATGGCGTCAATCTGAAGGTGGAAATGAGCAGGTCACAGCTAGGCTGGGGATGGGCTGCAATGGCTGAGATGAGTCAATGAGGTTTGGTGGGAAACCCCTCTTCTTTGGGGTCTGACAGACTTTGGCCCAAATCCTCAACCCTGCCCACGAAGGAGGAGGGTATTTTTGGAGATAAGAGAAACAGGAAAAGGAGATGGATGTGAGTAAGAAGAGTGACTCTGTCGGCAAATATGATTAAAGGTGGCTAAACAGAAACATTTGGAAGCCAAATTATTTTTAAAAGCAGTTTGTAATGTTTATGTACACTGCCACAATCTTATGGTGGTTTTCTAAATATTGTGCTTTGACCAATGTAGATCTAAGTATGAATCATATATTGTACTTCTTAAAATATAAAGGAGGGAAATTATGTAGGATCTGTCACCAACTGCACAAATGTAGTGGAACACTGCCAAGTTCTTTGTTCGGTCAGTACACCATGCCGCCTTACACAGACATTTCAAGATTTTAATTGACCTTAGAGTAAACTAAATTGAGAGCACTTAAAAAAAAAAAAAAAGCTTACCAAAGAAATACTCCCTATGGGTTAGACCAACCGCAGACTCCTTAAAGAATCTGACAGCCTCATTGACCAACCCCTCCCTACCCCAAAGCCTGGAATAGGAGCTATTTCAGACAAAGAGGTGTTTTCTAGGGACTCTAATAAGGCTTTAGGCACACAAGAACCCCTTTGCTCCTTTCTACAATTCGGGCATTTCAGTGACGTTTAATAATAGCAGTAATTATACTCTGTGTTTAGAGAGCAACTTAACCCATCTGTGGGATAACTGCAGAAGCCCTATGACTCATATGCTCACAGATCCTCCAGGAGTGAGAAGAGGAGGTGCCTGGGCTGTAAGCTCTCAGGTCCTCAGGGGGTGAGGCCGACATCTGCACTGGGTCTAGATGTTCCTGCCTTGGTATGCCATGCTCCCTGGAGCAGTTTGTCATTATTTATGAATTCCAAAAATAGATATTGGATTATGTTTGTAAACTGGTCTGTTCCTCTGGGCGTGATTAAATTATGATTAGGGCTTTGATTGGGCCACCTCAGTAGGGCATTGAGCTCCTTGGTGGGTGGGGATTCACAGATAAAAGATGCAGCAAAGGACAGAGTTGGAGTTCTGATGCTGAGTTTTTGAGCTAGAGCCCCAGGAAGTAAGGACACAGAGGAGCTTGTTCGTGAGGAAGGAGAGAAGGCCCCAGGGAAAAGAGACGAGCCGTTCGCCTGATAGTCTACAGCTGGCCTTGTGGCAAGAACTAGCAGCTGAGCCTGGAGAGAACCAAGCCCCAGGGAAAGAGACAAAGCCTAGAGAGCCTGACCATGGAGCCTTAAGAGGAAGAGGAAGGTGAAGCCTTCATGGCAATAGACTTTGGTGAAGGAAGTAACTTATGCTTTATGGCCTGGTAACTGTAAGCTTCTAACCCAAATAAATACCCTTTATAAAAGCCAACAGATTTCTGATATTTTGCATCAGCACCCCTTTGGCTCACTCATGCACTCCCCTTAACCCATGTCCTTTTTGGCATCTACAAAATTGCTATATTTGATTAAATCTAAAATGCCACCAATTGTAGAAAGCCCCATTATCTTATGCACCGCTAATTTTAAAAGTTGCCACCAACTCTAATTGAAAAAACCCTTTCCACACCCCTATGTCAGAGATGTGAGACCGTGAGACATAACCAATGAAAAAATAGGATGTATGCTATTCTCCAGAGCCTCATGGAAGAAAATGGGCTGGAACCTTACCAGGGCCCTGAGCGTTCAGAGGCAAAAATGAAAGTTGCAGAAAAAGCCACATTTCAGTGAAAGATAACAGGAGCCCTGAGAAAGAACTCACCAGGACTGATCAGAGTCCAGAGAAGTGGATTACATAGGCCTGAGGGTCAGAGAAGGGGGCAGTACAGGACCACAGCCCAGTCCAGCCCTTTAGCCCCCAGTGCATGTGGGACAAATGTGAGTATGTGTGAGTGTGAGTGTAGTGTGAGCCAAAAGGGCTGTGTCCTTGGGGCTCGGAACATGTCTAGTGAACACCAGGTGGGATGTGAAGGTGTATTAGTCAGCCAAAGGGGTGCTGATGGAAAGTACCAGAAATTTGTTGGCTTTTATAAAGGGTATTTATTTAGGGTAAAAGCTCACAGTTATAAGGCCCTAAAGAGTCCAAGTCAAGGTTGCTTTCTCACCAGAGTCAGTTGCCACATGTTGAAGCAAGATGGTTGCTGATCTCTGCCTTTCCTTCCAGGCTTGCAGTCCTCTCTCCCCTGGTTAGGGCTCATCTCACAGGGCTTCCTATATCAGTCTTGGCTCTCTTCCCAAGGACAGCTGTAGGCTATCAGGCAAATGGTCCAGCTCTCTCAGGGGCCCCAAGATCAACCATAACAGAGCTCTCTCTCTTCCAGTGTCTTCTTGAGTGAAGTGTCCATTTATATCGGCCCACCAAGGGGGTGGGAACTCAACCTGAGTCATGCCTTACTGATGTGCTTGAATCAAAGCCCTAAGCTTAACAAGTAATTTAATCAAAGATATTTCACCTGAATCTAACACAATCAAAGGGTATCACACCCAGAGGAACAGATGAATTTACAACATAATCTTCCTCCTTTTGGGATTCATGAATAATCTCAAACTGCCACAGAAGGAATCTTCTGTCTCTCTCCATGAGAGATTTAACCTGATGTGGAAGATTGCCCTGTGTTTGGGGTGATGGGAGTGGGTGGCTCAGTCATAGGCCTGGGCTGGGGTCAGGTGTGCAGGGACACAGGTCCCAGCTTCTCTGTGGGCAGCAAGGGGGAATCAGGAGCTTCCAGGCTGCAGAGTGGGGCCTGGGGCTGGGACAGGAAGAGGGGGAGGGAAGCAGTCTTCAAACTGGGCTCAGAGGGGTAGCTTCCTGGACAGGGTTGCAAAGCCACATGTAAGCATCCTTGGGAACCTAGGAAGTATTTGGTATCTTAGTTTGCCAGTGCTGCTGAGTCAAATACCACAAACGGGTTGGCTTAACCAGTGGGAATTTATTGTGTCATGGGTTTGGAGGCTGGAAAGCCAAAGTCAAGGTGTCAGCAAGGTCATGCTTTCTCCAAAGCATTCTGGTGATGGCTTTCCAGCAATCCTCTGCTGCATGGTCATCTGTCTCCTCTGGTTTCCATTTGTGTATCCAATTTCCTTTGCTCACAGGACTTCAGGCATCTTGGGTTAAGACCTGCCCTCTTCCAGCTTGGCCTCACCTTAACCAATAACACCTTCAGAGGTCCTATTTACAAATGGGTTCATGCCCACAGGACCAGGGGCTAGGACTTGAACATGACTTTGTGGGGGGCATGATTCAATCTACATTTGGGTAGAATTACCTCCTACCCAAGGAAAAACTGGGATTCTTGCTGGAAGGCAGAGGCAGTTTTCACATCTTTGTAATTCGAGGATAAATATAAATCCAACATCATTTAAGTTCTTATGTAATGAAGACTAGAAACTAGTTACTTCCTGAGAAAAAAGGAGGCATGGAGATGAGTTTTCCTGGTGTTTGAATAAATGCAAGTACATAGACAATGACAGCAGTAGCCAGGCTAGGCTAGGAGCAACGGGCCACCCAAGATACCAGATTGCTGAACTCGAACCATGGGAAAGCTTCCTGAGTTTCCACTCTTCAGGTACCTGCAGGGCTCTTTAGAGTAAGGGTGACTCCTCACTTGCAGGGCAATGTCAGGCTCAGGGGTATTCTCTCCCTTCAGCGGCTTGCAGTTATTAGTCTCATTTATTACAATTAAATTCATTTGTGCTCATGCTTGTGTGGAGATAGCAAAGTCTAGAGATGGAGACTATAAGCAATTCTGACTAGTGGTGAGCTGGTAGAGGTTCTGGATCAGAGTTTCAAAGACCTTCAGGGGAGAGCAAGAAATCCAAAACACCTCAATGAAGTTCTGGAAAGTTCTAGAAAGAGATAGTTGAGAGAATGGAGGAAAGGAGAGATGTGAAAAATTAATGACTGAGAAGATTGCAGACTTGATAAAGCCACTAGAAGAATAGAAATTAGAATATGAAATTTCCAAATTACCTGTAATAGAGAGAAAAATATCAAAGGAGAGGGAGGGAGAATACTCTCAAACAATGCAAAAGGAGGTCAGAAAGGGAAATTTAAAACCAGCTATCTAGAAAATTGAGACAAACTGAATCTACAAAATAAAATGGCAGCAATGCATCCAAATATCTAAGTATTCACAATCAATGCGAATGTGCTAAATCTGTCGGACTAGATAAAAAATGATCCAGCCATATCCTGTTTATAAAGACGTATCTAAACGATAAAGCTTCAGCAAGATTAATGAAAAGAGTGGTAAAGGCTCACCAGGTGTGCTGGTTTGTATTGTGTCAACTTGCTTATACTGGAACTATGTTTCCCAGAAGGTTTTTTTCCCCCTAGACTGTGGTTTCACATTTTTAAATGCTCTAGCATTTTTTTCTGTAGTCCTGTGCTAAATTTCTCATTAATTTAAACCCGTAGCTAGGAAGGACGAGATCTCAGGTTTCTGATTTGTAGGCAGCACTGTGTTCTGCCTGAGGTTTCTGCTCGTCACCTAAGGGCTTGGACAAGCAAGCAGCCTGCTGCCAAAGGGAGGCAGGGAAGGGCTTGGAACTTTTTCCAAGGTCACGCATGAAGTCAAAGGCAAATGATTAGGGCCCGCGCGTCTTCTGAGGTTTCTGCCTAGGAAAATGACGTTGCCGTTCGGGTAACTCGTCCTTCATTTTTCTCACATTGTCAGCAATCATCTTTCTGGAAGCCTGCCTGCCTGTTCCACCTGTCTGCTCCCAGGTGCTCACCTCCAGATGTTCCTCCTGCAGCTACTCCCCTAGCTTTCCTCTGGTGTTTACCCATCCTTGTTTCCTCTTCCTTGAGAGGCAGGGTATGAATTGGTTGGAGGAGAAACTCCAAATGCATCCTACTTTTCTTTAAAAGACATCTCTCCAACCAGGAAACAAGAATCCAGTGTTTCGGTTGACAATCTACTTTGTACCCAAACACCATATTTGATGCCAATGATGAGAAGATACTCCATTCTCTGTTACTGAGGCCTTGGGGCCAAATGGATGAGACAAGTAATAAACACATGATTTTAGTATCTCCTGGTTATCATAATTGTAGTGGAGATACAGGAGCCCCTTCCTCACTGGGGGGTGTAGGCATTGGAGGCATCAAGGAAGGTTTATGGAAGAAACAATGCCTTAGAAGGGTTTTGAAGGATGATTAGGCATTTGGTAGGAGATGAAGGGCATTTCACACAGATAAATTAGCAGGAACAAAAACCCAGAGGAGTACAACAACACGAATGGTTTGGGAAGCAGCAAACAGTTTGGTGTTAGTGGAGCATGAAAGAGCAAGAAATGTGGCTGAGAATAGATTTTGCAACCCTTGGACCTCATCCTCTTATTTAGGGTTGGTTGTATCCCAAGTAACTAAGAATGCCTGGCATATAATACTTGCTCAGTAAATTGGTTGAAAGAGCCAATGCAGAACTGATATTTAGCCAGTCTGCACCTCACTGATTTTTTTCTGGCTGATATCTGTTATGTATATTGGGCAGGGCTTTTATTGTTTGGGTTCTTAAATATCCTCAATTTCATCCTTAACTGCCCCAAATCCTAATGGTCCATTTTACATATCACTTCCTCCAGGAACTCCAGTTGGAACCCTTCTCTTCCTCTTCTAAACTAATATTACATTTTTGGAAAGTACTTTTCAGAAGACTTATAAACATTTGATGCTGAGTGCAGGCCATTTCTCCTCTGATATGTTAAGGTGAGTTTCTTAAGAGCTTGTTTACTTTGACATATTTCCATCCTTAACATATTGCTCTTCATAGAACAGAGGCTCAATGTGAGTTTGTGGGATTCAATTGATACTTTCTATGTACCTTCCATGTATCCTTTTTTATAAAACTCAGCATTAGGCTGGCCATTTAAGTGCCTATATTTGTCAGGGTTCTCTAGGGAAATATAACCAACAGGGTATATATATTTATATATGTATGTATATATATTATGTAAATATTATGAGATTTTTAATAGGAATTGGATTGCATGACTGTGGGGGTGGGCAAGTCCAAATTCTGTAGGGCAGGGTACAAGCTGGGAATTCCAATGAAGGTTTTCAATGAATTCCCCATGAGAAGCTGATGGAAATTCTCTCTTCTGACTGCTAAAATCATCACTTCTTTTAAAGTCTTTCAATTGATTGTATGAGATGTCTCTCGTTGTTGAAGACAATCTCTTCAGTTAATTGTAGGTGTAATCAGGCATAGATGCAATCAAACTAGTAATGATTTAAATCCATGAATTGTCCTCACAGTAACAATCAGGCCAGTGCTTGCTTGGCCAAAAACTGGACACTATCACCTGGGCAAGTTGACACATGAACCTAACTATCACAGAGTCCAATAAAGATTTGCTGAATGAGTCAGTGACTGGGTACTGACCTCCCAAAGGGAAGGACTGGGAAAACCTCTCTCAATACATCAAAGATATTTTAATGGCAGGCTTGGAGATCTTTCCCTGTGGTCAGAGCCATTGGTGCTTCTGGTGAAGTCCAGGAGAGTGAAGGGCATGTGTTTGCAGACTGAATGACGGAACAGTGGGCTGTTCACACATTCAAATCTCACCCCCAGAACTGCTGACTTGCAGAGCCCGTATTTGAGCTCAAGCCATGGGCATGCTGACTCCCCAGGGGCAGATCCTATGTGTGAAAAGCCACGTTAACAGATGACCTTGAATGGAACCTTTTCAACACAGGGCACTGTGTGTTCTAACCTAGCATCAAGGTCTGGGCAAAGTGGAAGCTCGTTACTTTGTCAAAGCAAAACCAAACCAAACCAAACCAAACCAAGGTTTTAACATGGAAGACAGTCCAACTCCCCTTCTAATAATTCACAGCATCATTCAAAAATAATGAAAAGAACCCAAACCCAAAACATCAATCCCTCCTGCCCCTGAAAAAAAAATCCCTCAACTCTTTCTCCATGGGTTTATATCAACTTCTTTCTCGAGGAGATGGTGGGCTAAGCCTGAGAGCAACCTCCTGAACACCCAAAAAGGAGATGGAGAAGGTACTGTGATCCCCAGAAACCAAGAGTGGTGTGGTAGAGTGGCACTGGTTTTGGGGTTGGAAAGTCTTAGCTTCAGATAGGACTCTGCTACCTACTGCTTAAGTAACTCTTGGACTGTTCTTTAACCTCTCTGAACTTTGGTTTCCCCTTCTGTAGTAATGATAGCTAACTCATTCTGTGGGCTACCTAGAGGTCAGGCCCTCTGCTAGGTGGGATGTGTTTCATCCAAGCCCTCTGAGGTAAGCATTATCTTCCTCATTTTACAGATGAAAAGCTGAGGCACTGAGGTCAACGCCTGCCCACATCACACTGCCTTAGACTCAGGCGATCTGCCCCAGGCTGTGCTCTGGGGATGTACTGAGAAAGGTCCTACATCCCAGGCTCGCTGTGGACCTTCAGTTTATGGCAGCCATGACTCACTACCTAGAACTTTCCCACCTCTGCCTGGTGGCAGCTACCTCCTTTGACTGGTAATGGTATTTCCAGGAAATGAGAAGCTATGAATTCCATTAAAAATGATAAGCAGAAGAGGTTCTTCTTGATGATCTATAATGAATCAGAGGTGTCACTGATTTATGGCATGCACTTAAACTGCTGAAATTAAGCATCGCAAAGCTGCTCACATTCACGTGCTCTCTCTTACAAATAAAAATTTTAATAATTTCCTAATCCCGTCAGGTACTCCAAATACTGGATGTAGCTGCTTTGTCCATAGAGAATGCAACTTTGAGAGACAGGTATTTCCTCCTTTCGATGTAAGATGACACTCTATTTTGTCTTTAAAAATGATCTTCTTGGTGAGTAGCTCTGAAGAGTACATTGTGAAATGAAGTCAGGTAGCAGCTCGACTGGCAGGCAAGATATCGATGGAGAATTAACTTGTCAAAATACAATTCAATTAAGAGACACACTCCCTTTCTTTTCCTCTTTTGTCTTTCTACCATTCCAAATTTAGACCAAGTCAGCAAACATGAAAGGGAGATGAAGGCTGATATGAAGAAGCTGGTGAAATAGTCTGTCCTATCCATTACTGAACTCTTTTTTAAAAAACTCTTTAACCCTTACTGCCAGTTGTACATTGATCTCATTGGAACTCCCTCCTCGGGCAGCCTGATAGAGTCTCGCTGCCCAGCCAAGCAAAGCTGCTCCTCTCGAGTGCCAGTGTTCATTTCCAAGCTCAGAGCACGAGGTCAGATCACTAACTGGATGTATTGTAATAGTCTTAGGCCAGACACTGAACTGACTACAGAATTTGAAGGACAGTGATTTCCCAAGCTAGCAGTGATGGACTTGAATACATGACCTAAAGCAAACCAAATTTATTTAGCCACATGCATTCTAGGTGATAAATGAAATATCGCCTACTTTATCTAACTATCTAAAGATGAATCTTTTGTTGACTCTGAAAAAATTTAAGCCGTCCTTAAAAAAAGGACACTATTAGCCAACACATTTATTATTAGTATTATGTATAGAAAAAGAAAAAAGGGGGGGGATATGTTCCAATAATGTAGATCATCACAATCACATCATTTTAGAACCTACATGGTTCGTTTATTTTGTTTTGTATTCAAACTCTCAGTTCAAATTGCAAATCTCTGCCACTTTTTTTTTTTTTTACTTGAGCACACACTTCTGTGGCACTACCTCCTCAGCTGTGCAGTATCTAGCCAGGCTCCAAATAATATAATAAGAATTTCAGAACAGAAGGAGGTATGGGCAGTCAAAACCACAATTCCCTCTACCAACCTCTAGAAGTTGAGGACCCTAGCAAGAAGCAAAGGAGCTTTAGAGAGAATCTCCTCTTTCCAAAGGTACCTGCTAAGCCAAGTTTTTCTGGTGTTTAGGTTTCTACTTCTCCAAACAACCAGAAGTTATTCTGTGAGCTCCAGCAAAGAAAGCTTCCTCCTGCCCTCACCCAGTGTTTGCCCCTTTATCTCCCAAACCACAGAGAAAGGAAAAAAAAATGTTATAGCCAAACACCCTCCTGCCTGCCCCAGCACAGGCCTCTCAGCCTCCCTTCCTCTGATGGCAACATGGTGGGATAAAATATGGTCTGTTTTCATGCGCTCCACAGATTTTTCTACTCTTATAGATTCTTTCAAATGGAGACAGAGAGACAAGACTTGTATAGATTTGGGAGAGCCTTCCTTTATGCCCACGTAGAGACTGATTGCCTGTTTACAACTGAAATCCGAGCAAATCATCTTTCCTTGTAGAACGAGCAGCTGGCATTATGTTGCTGGTGTTTGCAGAGCACAATATCAAGATGAGAGTAAAGACAGAGAGGCTCGTCAGATAGAAGATGGAATCCTGCTGTCGCTCTTTTCCTTTTGGCAACAGCGTACACATTTTATAAAATAGGATGAAAATGCTGCTGAAAGCCCTTCTCCACACTGTTTCAGGAACTCTGAAAAACGGCATGCCGGAGACTTTTGGTAACATTTTCTGTAGTGGAACCTAGTTCTTATTAGCTTTCAACCCGTTCTGAACACAAGTCAAAGCTGACTTTGTGCAGAGCCAACTTTCCCTCCTGCAAAATGTTCTAAAATTTGTATTTATTTTTCTCATTTCTGAAACACAGCTGGAATGTCTTTGCCGGAGCTTTCGTGCTTTGGATTGGGGCTGAAGCAAAAATGAAATGGCATCACGCTGGCTAGAGTTCAGCATCGAACATTTTAGAAAAAGTCTTTAGAGAGAGCACAGCTGAAAGAGACAGGAATCTACATTCAACGGGGCCGACAAAGGAGCAGAGAGCGCCGGGGCTCAGAAGAAATATTAGCCAGTCACGGGATTATTGGCAGGGGCGAGGATAAAGAGAAACCTTCCTTGAGGCTACTGTTCCAGAATGTTTCACTAGTGTACAAAGAGACAAGAGAAGCTGATCTCTGGCCAGGATGTTGCCAAATCAAACTCAGCTTCAAGAGTCTGCCAGAAATGGGTCTCTGCTGCCCCTTGATGCCCTAATTCTGACACAGCATTATGGGAAGTAGACACTGGTGGTAGCCCCAGTCTAGTCCCTGCCTGCAGGGCTGGAACAGAAGGAGCAAGAGATTTCTAGGGCTTTAAAGGAAATGCTAGGGCAGCCCAGCAGGCAGGGAGGTGAAAGTGGGTGAAAGGAGCTCCAAGACCTTTCAGCCACCGCGGCAGATGGGGTTGGCTCACCTGAGCCTATCCACGAAAGGGCAAGTGGGTGAGCTGGTCTAGATCTGAAAAGGCTAATGAGTGGTACCCTACAGATGTCTCTCCCAGGCTTGGGGCTATCATGCTAAGGAAAGGCAGAAAGGTTGCAGGCTGGTGAACCAGGAAACTTTCGGCTCTGCATACAGGTCTAAAGGGAATCGGGTGGTACAAAGAGCACAATGAATCAAACACAGGGGACTTCCTGCCTCCCCAGGGGTACAATTTCCAATTACAGAAAACAGTTGCCTCCTGGACAATAGATAACAACTTTCACTGATGTGATCAAGAAAAGATTTTGCGGTCGGGGGTGCGTCCTGTCTGGTCAGGGTAGGAGAGGCCTAGGCTCCTACGGGGGCTCGCAGGCGTGGAGGGCGCATGGCGGAAAGAACCGCCGCGGAGACGAGGTAAGCACGCAGGTCTGATTTATTAAGGGAAGTACAGATGCTTATATAGGGTTGTGGGCGGGAAAGGAGAGCAGGGCTGGCCGTGATAGGCCGGGAGCAGTTTCCACGCCTTATAGGGTGTGGCCTTGGTGGCGCGGCTCTCCCTAGCTGCGCGGGAAGGGGGAGGGTGAGTGTGGGCAGGCTTCTTTCTGGCCATCAGCAAGGCAGATGTTGGTTGCCTAGGCGAGGCTGAGGGCAGTGCGCCCGTTCCATGGCTGAGGGCAGTGCGCCCGTTCCAGCCGCCCTACACCCGAGCGGTGGGCTGCGCATATCCCCCACTGGGCGCGGCTATGCCTGCTGGCCAGACTTCAGCCTGCCTTACCTCAAGATTTGACCAAGCTTGGCAAGTAATTAAATATTAGAGAAAGAGGGAATTTAAATATCAATGAGTAGAAAAGGTAAATTTAGCTGACCGCAGAAAAGAATTGACATAAGATCATTGAAGATGTCTACCTATTTAAAGAATTTGCCCAAGAAGATTTCAAAGGGTTTTTGTTTTGTTTTTGTTTTCAGTAATAACAGCTCTATCAGAAGCAGTGCAAATTTTGAATGGAACTAATAATATTTGGCAACCCAGTCACAAGGAAAGCTGTCAAAAGCTCATAGTCTCTTTCTTGGGGGGGTCCAAATTTTAGAGATTTTCTTGTAAAAAGAAAAGTAGCAATGATTGTGGTAAAAAAATTTTTCTCTGCTCTTTTTAAAAATATGTACTCCTTAATTAGAGGTAATTGTGGATGCCATACCAGTGAAGGATATAGATGCAGGGATATTTGAAATAAGCAGCTAATTCATAAATGTTATCTTGCCAAGAATTCCAACCTCTCCCTAATAAACTTCTATGTGTAGAACACTGCAAATAAGCAGACCTGTTTTGAGCTTGGACGTTTTAGCGTTTTTTTGTGTCTGCTGCTGGGTGAGCTGACAGAGAGGGGAATTTAGCAGCAGTGATATAGTGCCTTCTGTTTAAATTAGGGACTTTTTCTGGAAGTCAGGAGACTTCCGTGGCAGTAGTGCCAGGTGCTAGGAATTCTGGGAGTGGGGAGACATAGTTAAGTCTGGAGAGGTTGGCAAAATTCTGATTTAATGATAGTAAGTCCCTATTCCCAGAGGAGGTTATAATCAAAAGGAGAAAATGGGGCAGTGGCCTTTTAAGAGTTTTGAATGAAGCCTCAGCATTTGAACTAAGGACAGGATTTTTAACCACGTGAGGCTGGGTGGTGATTCATAGACTTTCCAGTTCCTGAGCAACACCTGGGGGTGCGGGGGGAGGTTAAATTTACAGGAACTGTATCTCCAGAGGTGGGGGCTAGGAGTGGCCAGGAATCTGCATTTCTAAAGCCACCTCTAAGTGATTCTGCTGAAGGTGATGTGAGTTTCAGAATTGACTAACCCAGGACTACTGATGCCCAGCCATGGGAAGCAGAACATGTAGAGACCTGGTAAGAAAAGAGTCTTCCCTTTTAGGTTATGCTCACTTTTGGCTGTAGCAACTCCAATTCTAGAAATGCATCATAAGGAAATAACCAGAGAGGCACACATATCCTTGAACATTTCTATATTGCACATTATTTGTCTTCAAACACAGAAAGCACCCTAAATAGGCAGTGTTAGAAGATTTACTGAAGTGTGCAATGATACAATCATATGATGCACTATTTAGCAGTCATCTAGCATAATCTTTTATGTCATGTGTAAATAATAACATTCTTAATTTTTAAACTCAGTTAATGAAACAGTATTATGATAGAATCCTTTTGCATAAAACATACATAGACATCTATGCAAAGATCAAAAGCTAAGGTTATGTCTGGGTTGTGGCATTACAATTTGTGTGTGTGTTTATTTTTCTGTATTTTCCAAATTCAATACAGGGAACACGTGTGAATAAATTAATTTACTTGTTCCTCAGCATACAGGCTGGGTTGCCTTAGAGCAGAAACCGCCAGTGCCCAAGAGACTCCCGTAGAAGGAACATGTCTCCTGGTGGAGGACAGTGATTGGATAAGCTGCAGACTGAGGGCTTTCAGTCAATAGTGAAGGTTCAGTAATCCCCCAACCTGTTTGGTCTTAGGACCTGCCCTGAAAGAAGCTGCTTTCCAAGCCCGGCTGGCTGGTGAGTGAGAGTTCTGATGCCAGGTGGGGCTGGGCTCCCACCAGGTCTGCAGTGAGCCCTCGGTATTCCAGGGACTTGCTGCTGTACTTCTGTGTCCTTACCTTTTCTTTCCAGGAATACTGTCCAGTCCGTAGGTTGGCATCTCATCTTCCTTTTCCCATTACCCTTTGCATCACTGGCTTTGCATCACAAGAACTGGGCAGAGCCTGGTGATACTGTAGCTGTGCTCCCCTCGATGCCCAGAACTCATAATTTCACCACAGCGTGATTACAGCAGAAGGAACCAGGGAGAGACAGAAGGGAGGAGAAACTACCACCCCAGCAAAGGGCAGGAATGATCTGCTCACGAGAGCATCAATCCCTTAATTACCAAGGGAGGATAGTATTTACAATAAATATGCTTTAAAAGGAATCCATGTGAAGACTATGATAAGAATGAAATAATTTGGGAAAGGGTAAATATAAGAGTACAGAGTGGTGAATACTTCTACGAGGAAAGGAAATCAATATTGAGCAATCCATTTCACGTTAAGTTCTCTAATTTCGGTTGGAAACCATGAATTCTTTATCAAATTTAAGGACAGGGTAACAGCAACTGTCACTTTTCAATCTCTCAGGCATGCTCAGAGGAAAAATTAAAACCCTTGGAAACTCAGGTGCATTTGAAATGAATGCCCTGAAAATACTTGTTGCATGTAATTGCAGTTAGGGAGCAGTTTTCATCATTGCAAAGAATTACTATTAAAATGTGGGTACCCAAAATTTTAGGTGTGCTACATTCGCGAGGCAGCTGCTTTCTGGCAACTTACCTGTGACGATTTCATAAGCCAGGGTTCGGAAGCCTCAGTAGGCCACATGCGAGGGTCAGCTGAAGCCATTGGTGGTTGTCAAGGGTTTGTGAAAATGTCATTAGGAAAACCACAGGCATCTGCGAATGTGGTGCTTTTGCTCCAGATGGGGGGACCTCAGGGTGCCCCGAAGTATTCACAGGGAGATTGATGCTCCGTGTCAGAGACTCCCCCACAGAAACCTATGATGGTTTTTTTGTTCAAGCAGGAGAAAGTGTCGGCAATTGTATGGGTTAAACGACGAATGACTGCCAGGTTTGGTTATATCCCTGGGTGTGCTCTTAATTGCTGATGGAAGCTTGGAGACTTCACTTGGCTGCAAAATGGGTGCATGGCCCCAGAAGGTGCTGGTTGTGATTACTTTGTCATAGAGGTGTGTGACCTGGCAAGACAGTCTTCTATGATTGACTCCAGGTTCTAAACACTAAACACCATCGGCTCCCTCTTGAGCTCATTCTAAGTGCTCTCCCCCACCTCCCTGCAGTCAAGGCTTTCCCTGAAAGCAGCCTGCTGGCCAATCCGATGGCATTAGTGGCGAGCCCACCAATGGATGTTGGATCGATAAGCCGGTGATGCAAAGGGTAATGGGAAAAGGAAGATGAGATGCCAACCTACGGCCTGGACAGTATTCCTGGAAAGAAAAGGTAAGGACACAGAAGTACAGCAGCAAGTCATTGACTTGTATCTCTTTTAAAGAAATCATTGATCTTTTCTCCTCTGGATGTCCCAAAGTCAAAGGCAACCACTGGAATGCGCTATGGTTGAGGGTACAAAGACTTTGGAATTTGGCAGATCTGAGCATGGGTGGGCTCTGAATATGCCATGGACCATGTCCATGATCTTTGGCACATTATTTAATATTTCTAAGCCTCGGTTTTCTCCTCTGTTAAATTAGGGAAATAATATTTTCCTTGCGGGACTTTACTATGGATTAAATGGTATATAGCAAGACTGTTGTAAGAAGTATCAATTGGTGTGCCACCCCCCAATTCACACACACGTGCACAGGCGAGCATGACCATGCACATGTGCACACTCAGGCCCTTTTACTTTATCCATGCTTTACTTGATTTGCTAATATTGAGGGCTCTTAGCTCCAAGTAAGAGTAGTGCCAAAGGGAAAAGTCATCAAATTCTTGGCTTTGGATTTAAAAATAAACCCTCATTGAGGGAGCAAGCTGACAAAACATGAGAAGATGACTTGTTTTGTCAGTTAAAACTCTTTGTTCCACAGCCTCTTGAGACTAGAGAAAGGTCCTCTGACCTGGGGAGGGAAGGAGGAGAAAGTTAGGGAGGAAACAGAGTTAGACAAGCCCTGAACCAGGGCTTCCCATGACTGGGGCTCTTGTGTGCAAATGCTAAAGCCAGTGAAATCTAAAGAGAAAATAAAAGTATTGGATGGTATGCTGGTTTGAAGCATATGGACCCCAGAAAAATCATGTTCTTAAAGCTAATCCATACTGTGGGTGTAAACCTATTGTGGGCCAGATCTTTTGATTAAGTTAACTTTTGATTATTTCAGTAAGGCATGGTCCAGGGTGGGTCCTAATCCTCTTACTGGAGTCTTTTATAAGAATGGAATTTAGATGAAGAGAGAGAGGAAGCCACAGAAGCCAGAAGCTGAAAGCAGTGAAACCCAGAAGAGAAGGGAGAGACCAGCAGACACCGCCATGTGCCTTGCCATGTGACAGAGGAGTCCAGGATCTTGATGAAGCCTTTTATTGGGACACTTTCACAGCCTCAGAACTGTAAGCTTATAAGCTAATAAATACCCATGGTAAAAGCCAACCCATTTCTGGTACATAGTCTTTGGCAGCTGTAGCAAAATAAAACAGGAGGATATGAGGAAGGCTGGAAAAAAGAGTTTGGAAAATGGAGAGTGGTCAAGAGCCCAATCCTGGCTTCCTCGCAGGAGCCCTAGGACACTGCTGGTCAGAGCGTGGCAGCAGCAGCACAGCATCTCTTTGCTGCATCCACACCCCTGGACGGTGATATTGTGGAAGCAGCTCCAGGAGGATATGACATCTGTGGCCCTGGCTTCAGACGGAAAGCCCTGAGAGTAGCACGTGACTGGCAGGCTCCCGACGCGGAAGGCAGGTCCCTCATTCCACCAGCTCCCAAAATGGCCAATTTTGTGACATAGGAAGAAAGTTCCAACTCTGGGGGGGGGGGCCAAAACAGCCCTGACAGATGTCCACAGCAGTCCCCTAGTGTCTTTCCCTTCCTTTTGGGATTAGGCCCAAGGGGTTTGGTGGAGGGGAGTGCGTTATAGGAAGAGGGAAGGGAGCGCTAGGATTCCAGGGTGGAGGGGCTGGGGGCTGGCTGCTGAGAAGGCAACCAGGGATCTAAGCATCTCTGTACTTCCCAGCAGAGGCGGATTAGTGGTGTGGAAATGGCACCAGGAAAGTTCCAGTTCAGAAGTGCCAGTTATAGCCATGGGAGCCCTGAGCCACGAGGAAGCGTTCCTGGGCTCTGACAGAAGCAGAGAAGGGCTGATGACGTCGCAGAAGCAGCCGCAAGGACCAGGCAATTGGCGGGTGGACAGGTGGGATGTTCTCCAGGGTTTGCCATCACACGGGAAGGTCTTACCACAGACAGACTCCTCCCCGCCAGGCCGTGATGCTGTGGAAGGTGCTCCTCAGGGAGGAAAGGGGAGTGGGGAGCACTGAATTTTCTGACTTTAAAACCTGGATGAGGAGCCTAAAACTGCTCTCTGCTAGCAGGAGGCTTGGAGTGAAGGCTGTATTGAGTTACAGAGAAGGAAGGGCTATAACATTTTTCTGAATATCTGAGTCCATGGCTTGAAAAATTGTGTATGCTATGTCAGTGGTTCTTGATCAGGGGCGATTTTTGTTCCCCAGGGACATCTGACAATGTCTAGAGACCTTTTTGGCTGTCATGACTTGGAGGGACTTGCTGATGGCTTATAGTGGGTAGAAGCCGGGCATGCTGCTAAACATCTTGCAAAGCCCAGGGCTGCTCCCAAAATGAAAAAATGAGCTGACCCTACATGCCAATAGTACTGAGGTTGAGAAACCGTGTGCTACAGGTAGGAGCTCAACTAGGGATTTTAGCACATCATCACGAAGCATATATGTACTCTATAAATCAATTTTTTTAAATCCTAAAACTAGAATTAGAATCCTGTCATCAGGAGGCAAGATCTGGGCCTTCTGAGAGAAACAATGTGTGCAAAGATGAAGTGGAGGCAAGCAGATATAGCTTGGTGGTTGAGCACTTGCTTCCCGTGTACGAGGTCCCATGTTCAATCCCCAGTACCTTTAAAAAAAAGATGAAGTGGATCCCTGGAAGTCAAGGTGGGTTTCAGAACTATCAATGATCTGTGAAAAGATGGTTTTGAAGGAACGAAAGGACAGATCCCAGCCCTGAGTCTGGACCTGCAGTGTAGACCCTACTGCAGACGTGGGGCAGGCTTAGAAGCATGTGGAAGCATTGAGCACCCATGGTCCCCAAGGAACCCAGGTTTGGGCAAATGCTTCTGCTTTTAAAGCCCAGAGGCAGGGCCTTAACTGTGGGAAAGTCACTTTCTCCTTTAACCAATGATAGCTTTCACTTTCTCCTTACCAGATCAACCAGGAAATTTTGCTCCTCCACCATCCAAGGGATATTTGGTACTTTCTGAAGACATTTTTTTGGTTGTCACAACAGGGAAGGGGCTGCAGGGATCTAGTGGGTAGAGGCCAGAGATGCTGCTAAACATCCTACAATGCACAGGGCAGCCCTCCTACCATGTGGCAAAGAAGTACTGGGTCCAAATGTTTAGTGACGCCAAGACTGGGAAACCCTGCTCTAGATCAGCGATCCTCTCTTGGTTATACGGTAGAAGGGTGCAGGGGAGTTTTAGCACAATGCGTGAAATCCTGTCCTCTGGAATTCTGATGTAATTGTTCTAAGGTGTAAGTTTTCATGAGCTCTCCAGGAGATTCTACTATGCAGCTAAGGTTGGGGAACTCTGATCTGGTTTTATCCAGGCCTGGCAGAGAGTTATCTGAGTGGAGACTCTGCTGCTCCTGTAGGAAATGAGCTGGTGTGGGGAAAGCAGACTAAAGCAAGCACAAGTATGCTCTCCAGTGGAGGGAGGTGAAGCCTCAGAAAATATCCCGATCGCCTGGTTAGGTGAGAGAGAAACTATGTGGGATCACAAAGGTTCACCAGGTAGAATATTTGTGATAGATCATTTGAAATATTAATTGATCATCATCTGCTTCATTCATTCATTCCCTCAACATGAAAGTTTCAGGCTCTAGAAAGGAGTGGAACTAGAGATTAAAAAGTCTGGACTTTTACATGAAAAACAAACAAATATGGGGGAGGGGGCATGAAGACAAAGGTTTTAGACCTCTTCCTACCACCAGATAGAACTCTTCTAAACTAAGGAGGGAGGTGGCGAAGTGTTGGGAGTGAAACAAGGGAATTCCGTGTTGGGATGAATTGGTGGAGTGCTGAGATATCACGGGTAATAGAGGCAATGAGCAGACCTGAGACCAGGGGATCTGTGGCCAGAGGGACCCAAGAACCTAGGTTCCCTCCTGCATCTTTTCAGTATGAGGGTAGGGGTGGGGAGTAGCTGTAGAGGTCGAAGGGTGACAGGACAGCTCTGGATGCAGAGGAACCAAGATAGCCTCTGAGACTTCTTTGACCTAAAAAAGGTGGAACATTTGAACATTTCTCCTGACCAAAAGAGGAGATAGTTTGAGGGAGGGCACTGGGCCCCCAGAAATGCTGTGGGAGACAAAGAACTGGAGACTGGTTCCAGGGGATACATTGGAGAGGATTCCAACCTGGTGGGATGACAGTGGCCACAGACGAGGTGCCTCTCCAGGTCCTGGATGCCACACAGACTTCGGGAATTTAAATGCCACATAGATGGAAAGGTAGGCTGGGAGAGAACTGTAAGCCTGAAATGACTGAGCAAAACTGTCATTGCCTAAGACTACATTTTCTGCCATCAGGCAGAATGGGACTTGAAATGGAGGTTGAGTTAAAGAAAAATGACAAATGTTATGATTTCTTCCATACTTGAGTAAATGACAAGCAAGAAAATACATCAAGGCCACCAATACTCTGTAAACCAACTGACTATGGCACCAGCCTTATTTGCTTAATTGCGAGCAGTGAGGCTCTCCAAGTGTTCCCTGGGTATGTGCAGCATCCCTAGGAGCATGGCTCTGGCTCTGGCCCTGCCCTGTGTCCTCTGTGCCCATGGGCTTCTGGCCTTGCTGGTTGACCAGACGTTCCACATTCGCATAGGTGCCCTGCTTCCAGCCCAACACTGGCCTCAGGGGAGAGAGGGCCACCTCCTTCCTTTCCTCTTCTCTCTACTAAGACTGGAGCAAGGTCCTTCCGTTTCATTCCCCACAGTACAACAGAAACAAGAGGGCATGGCTTTCATAGTCACAAAGCCAAGTGTGTAAAAACGAAACTGAACTTAGTCCTTGAGCCTCCGTTTGTGCTGATGGCAGAAAACTCGTTATGGCCAATTGAATGGAATCCACATTACTAAGAATTCCTTGCTCTATTTTGGGTAAATAGCTCAGGATTTTTTCCCTTCCCCTCTGGTTCCTTCTCCCCTTGGGTAATCTAAGAATCAACTAGGCATTAGTGGAAGGGAGCATCTAGTTCTTTTTTATCTGATTCAATTCAGTATTGCATCTACTGCCAAGGTAACTCCCCATTTTTACATTTCTTTCGTTGAATTCTGCCATGCTTCATCTACTGCTAAAGCTTCCATGTTCCTAATGCTTTTTGATATTCAGGTTTACCCAGGACACTCTGGGTCTGCTTAGCATTGCCCATAACCACCAGGCCTCTTCAAGGATCCCTGCCCACCAGTTCCCTCCATTTCCCTCTTGAGGACTCAAAAAGCTTTTGGATGGGCATAGCATATGAGCTTTTTCTAAGTCATTCTAAGGCAACAACCCCCCTACTATCAATAGCTTGCAAAAATAAACGTTTAATTCTCACTGAACTTAAACATCAGCTATGACTTTGCTCCATGTCCTCTTATAAATAGGATCCAAGCAGAAGGAGCAGCTTCTATGGAAGCAAATATTTTGAGCAAATAATATAATCTGCTGCATTCACTTGCCATTCTGGAGTTGGAAAAGACTTGAAGCAGAGAGGAAGAAGATGTTTAGGCCCTCTCTTGCTGAAAACCCCATGCTGCCCTTTTCAAAAGCCACACGTTGTTAGCAGGCTGGCAAAGATGGTGGCCCTTTACTTCAAGACCAGCTGCCTTCTCAGGCTTTACCCCTCTGATGTCCCTCAACCTATCAAGGCTTGGCTATTATATCTTCTGCAGAGCTTAGCCTAGAGGTGTCAGAGAGTAAGTACTTGCTAGCATATATGTTCTGGCCATGTTCCCTCTAGAATGTTCCTTCGCATCAGCTGCTGAATGCTATCTCCTTTTGAGGACATGCCAAGATGTCATCATGCATTATTTCCCACTTAATGGTTTATAGTCTACTATCTTCTGAGTTTTCCCAGTCATTGGAGCTCAAAAAACAAAAACAAGTTCTTGCAATAGAAATCTTCACCTTTCAGCAACTATTTATCAGCTTTAAAAATAGATGGGCTTGGGAAGCAGATGTGTCTCAAGCCCTTGGGCGTCAGCCTACCACATGGGAGGTCTCAGGTTCGTTTCCCAGTGCCTTCTAAAGAAGATGAGCAAGACAGTGAGCTGATGTGATGGGCTGCATGGCAAGCTGATGCAACGAGATAACGCAACAAGATGCCGCAACTGAAGAGACACAAGGAGGAGACACAAGGAGAAACACAACAAGCAGGAAGTGGAGGTGGCTCAAGTGATTGGGCACCTCCCTCCCACATGGCAGGTCCTGGGTTTGGTTCCCGGTGCTTCCTTAAAAAAAAAGAAGACTAGGAGACAAAGAGCAGACAATGAGCACAAACAATGGTGGGGTAGGGGAGAAATAATAAATAAATCTTTAAAATATATGTATAATATAGGCAAACATTCAACTGATGCCTTTGTTTTTGGTGCGTCTTTCCTTCCCTAAAGCTGTGGATATCACTGATTTAATGGATGGAGGGCAATGCAACAAAATAAGATTGGGGGTGGGGAGTGGGATCCCAGTACTTGTTTTCTCAGAATTTTATCCTGTTACACTTTTGACCAGACTTTAAGAAACAAGAACAGAAGAGAATTATAACAGAGAGAATAATTTAAAACTAATGCCCATTTATCCTTGGGCATTCACTTTCTTACCTCACTCCCCCTGACTTGTCTTCACCCAAAGTGTTCCAAGCATCTGCATACCTTATCATAAAATCAAACTCACTCCGGACCCCAGACAGATTATTTTTTGTTCCTTTTAGTCCAGTGTTTACTTCCCCAATCCTCGTTTCTGTCCCAGTATAGACTCCTTTTTAGGATGATTGACAATGAGGCCATCCATGCCCTACCATGAAAACTCTTCACCCTCCCATGCCACCCCACTCCCCAAAAGGTTCTGACCCTCTCACTCTTAACAATATGTTTACACTAATCTGATAAGAGATAAATGTTCAAAGTCTAGGTTATTAATTCTTATAAATAGCATCATACTAGAGACATCAAAAGCTCAGTCTACTTTGGCTTGTTAATGCTCAGACTAGCTCCTTATTTGTCTTCATCAATCAACGGTTCACTAACTCTTGGAATCTTGTCTTCCCAGGGTCATTTTGTTATTATTTTAATAATCTTCATGTCCATCTCTGGGTCAAGCTCACCTCCTCTTTCCAGTAATTTGTTATCCAAGAGGTCTGGTTTTTTTTAAAAAGTTATATTTTAGGTGATAGAGCTATATGATCAGATTTCAGTATATTTTTTAATTCAGTATAACACATGCATGATGACTTTTTTAAAAACTGAGTGCTTTAGACCTAAGGACCATGTACCTTTGAAAAGACCTTTAACCATTCTTCATACCACCCTTGAAAGGATGTTTCCTTTGCTCTGTCCTAAAAAAAAAAAAAAAAAAATACAGTTCACTTAAGAAACAATTAGTGAAAAATTAGCCGAGCAAGTGACCTCTAGAGCTGAATGTAATTTTTCTATCTCATGGGCTTCAAACAGCCATCGAATAAGAATAAGGCCAATGATCACTCTGGGGAGGCCACAGCCTTAGAATGAGGGGCCAGAAGATCAAAGTCAATGCTCGAAGACTGCTGAGGCCTTATAAGCCCTCCACCACCGAAGAGCTCACTCCAGATGTCATCACATCTGACTCCACCCGAGGGCTCCATGAGGAATAATCAATTACTTTTGTCTCAGTGGGACTGCCATCCACATGCTCAATAACAAGCAGGCAATTGGCAAGACCCACTATTACCAGGGGCAAGGCAGCTCATCTTACTTTATCCCTGTTTTACAGAGTTGCACGGGTATTCTGTTTTTAGGTACAAGCAAGATGTAGTTCTTTACAGATTCAAGTCAGGGCATTTTTATTCTACTCACATAATGTCATTGTTGCACCAAAAATCCAAAGGGGGCTTTAGAAATGGACCAAAATAATAACGGTCAGTTATCGTGAGCTTGTTCTATTTCCTTTTAGAGTGACTTCCTTTTGGAACAGAGAATGACTGGTGTTGAATAGGACTGCTCTACCAGACTGTACGAAGGAAATTAATGTCAAGCGTGACAGCCAATCTCTGGGCCATTTCAAGTTGTTAATATTCTACAAGTGTAATAATTTTCAAGGATCTATTCATAAAGAAGATTTTAGAGTGCTGGTGTCCATGTAATTTTTTATAGACTAATGGCTACTTCTCAATTTAATAACACCTTACATTTGAACTGGCTTTGATAGTTTCTCAAGTGCTTTCACTTAGCAGTCTCTAATTCATCCTGTAACAGTCCTGAGGAGCAGAAAGAAGTAGCCTTCCTGGTTCCCAGCTGAAGAACACAGAGACTGAGAATCAGAGGTTTTAACGGCTTCCAGGGCTGATTAAGGATGAGACCCCCAAAGAGAACTCAGCTCTGCTGATTTAGAGTCCAATTGCCTTACTGATCATCTTGAAAAGAACATGTGATTTGGAGGCAGAAGACCAAGCAATAAACCTGAATTTGTACCTTAATACATCTGTGGCCACTTACATCACTGGGCTGCTGTGTGGTAAAACGAGCAGGGGTGTAAAAATGTCACGCTAATGTGGACTCTTGTTCTGCTCATTAACACATACAGTCAGGCCACAAGGAAGCTGTGAGATAATCCCCTCATTGCAAGACGGTTCTGTCAAGCACCATTGCTCTGCCTCCACACCAGTGGACCCAGCCAGGGGCAATTTTGCCCCCACCCCCACCCCAGGGGACAATTGGCAAGGACCGCAGACATTTTTGGTTGCCACATTGGAGGAGGATGCAACTGGCAGATAGAGGCCAGGGATGCTGCTAAACAATTTAAAATGCACAAGATGGCCCCATGAGAAGGGACTTTCCAGCCTCAAATTTCCATAGTGTGACATTAAGAAACCCTACTCAGAGCAGAAGGTTTTGATCAATCCAGGGTCCACGGGCTCAGAGATAGACTACAAGGATCCAGGAACACACCTACAAAAATTATACTCAGTATTTATTAAATCAGGGCAAATGTGCATTTTTCTGTGGCAAGGATTCATGGCTTTCCAGAGATTCTCAAAGAGATCTGTAGTTTCAGAAGGGTCATGTCTCTTTCTCTAGTAGTCTTTTATTTTTTTATTTTGGGCAGTACCAGGGATTGAACCCGAGACCTCGTACCTGGAAAGCAGGCACTCAAACCATTGAACTACATCAGTCCCCCAAGGAATTTTTTTTTTAAGAGGTACTGGCAATTGAACTCAAGGCCCTGTACATGCAAAGCAAGTGCTCAGCCACTCTGTAGTAGTCTTTCAATGTCCAGTGGAACTACAGCATGGCACAACATTTCATGTCTGCAAATCCTCTTTGGAAGCAGGAATGATGTGTCATATAAATGAACAGGATATAATGTTGCATTGGCCTAGACTAAGTAATGAGTGGGGCAAAGAAAGATGCACAGGAAGAATTGAACAGATGACAAGGCCAACATTGCTGGGACCAGGTAGAGTGTAGGTAACATTCCTTGCAGTCACCTCCTTTTGCATTTTGTCCAGGAAGAGAAAGAATGAGACTTGCAGATATCTCTGAGAGCAACCTGCTCACCAGGTGAGAGAAAGAAAATTTTTCAGGGCAGCAGCAGGCTACTTACTGTTAAATACGGCTACTTACCGTCTTCTGTGTCACCCCAGAGTTTGTTTATATCCCTTTTTTGAGATTATACTCCCCCAGTATAGGTTATTTACCAAGACCCAGGCCTGACTCTTACTAAAAGAAGTAAAAACCCTTGGTGAAATCTAGTCATCACTTTCAGGCATCATGGCCAGCTGACTAGCAGGCAGGTGTTTTCTAGTGTGAAAGATTCAACACTTTTCTGTGGTGATGATTCATTAGGATTATAAGCATCTCTGAGCATCTGATGAAAGTTCTGAGCCTCTCCTCAGAAAACTGTGCATGTGCTGCAAACAAACCTAATACTGCCTTTTTAAGACATTCGGAGCTCCTATTTGCTGTGGTACATAACCAAGTGCATCGGGCTGAAAGCCTGCCAGTGTTTCCCTGATTTCCTGTGTCCTGTACCATTTATTTCATAGGGTCTTGCATCAACTCTAGCCCTTCTCTAGCTCAGCTTCTGAAACTACCCTCCTAGATGTTTTGGCACTTGGGGGAAAAGGAAAGAGGAGAATACTTCCTGCTGACTTTCACACTGAATACTTTATTTTAATAGCTATGGATTGTTAAATTGTAATACATCCTTCTTGTTCTAATCTCTATGCATTGAACATGTCCAAAATACAAATAGTTATTTCTGGTATTATTGCTTGGTTCATATCGTTTCCAGTGATGCATGAATTCTGTGGGTGGAAATAGCCTGCTCCTCTTTGTCAGTATCTATTACTCAAAAACAAAACAAACAAACAAACAAAAAAAACCCCAAAACCTGGAGGTAGATTATAATCCTCACCTTAAATCTTATTCTGGATTATTTTGCTCCAAGTCCAAACCTCATTCCCAGAACATAAATGACGTTTACTGCAAATGAGACAGTTATAAAACTTTAAAAAGACCGTCTTAATGTAAAGGAAATCCTATAAGGGAAAAAAAAAATAAGCGAACCAAATCCTCGTAAGGAAAATGGATAAAATGGAGAAGCACGAATAGGTTATATAGTTTGTCAGCTGTGGCTCACTCGGTCCAAACCTAACAAAACTGGAAGTAATCACATTGTTTTACGGCCACTCTGCTGCCAGTGTGGTCTCTGTCCAGCTCCTAATTCAAGTGCCCATGTAACTAAAGCTATGGCTGCCTATGATTGGCTCAGGAGGTAACAGAACTTGAAGCTGGGACGTTCTCTCTTTCTTTGAGTGAGTGCTTCAGGGTTGGGTTTTAGCTCATTGATCATAAGAGAGTAAGGCGGATAAACCACATTGTTCGCTGGTAAGCATGCATCGAAGACACTTGTATCTCCAGAGAATTCAATACATCTTCTCTCTTTGGAGCCAAACTCATTCAAAGAAACTAAAGGGGAAGCAACATGTCCTTCATCATGCATGTTTGGAATCCAGGTGAAAGTAAGGGCTCCCATAGCATGTAAAACATGGCCACACCCTGAAGTCCATTGCTAGTTGCTTTGCAGAGACTACCTTTTTCAGATGATCCAATCAGCTTTGCTGGCACACTCAGACACATGCAACTAGAGGGGCCAGCGAGGGAAGAAATGCACAGCTTTTAAGTAATATCTTCATAGTGTCAGGACATTTGCTGCAAATATTCTAGAATCAGGGGACACCAGTATAGTCACAAAATATTTAGAACACTTGGTTATGTTTTAGTGCAAAAAAAAGTGTAAAATATTGGCTCTCTAGGATATTAAGAATTGGAGTATTTATGGTTAAGGGTCCATGCTCTGAAATCAGGCCGCTAAGTTTTGAGCTCTGAGTCTTTCACATCCGGGCAAACTAGTTTTTCTGTGACTAGTTAGCTCATCTGTAAACTACAGTTTACACAGGATCCTGTTATTTGAGTTGTAGCAATTTAAGTGAAATATTATACGTAAAGTATTAAGGCCTATGACAGCATTTGAAACAATACTTCATTCAACATATATTAATTGAGCACCAACTATGGGCCAGACACTGTTCTCAGCGCTTGAGATACAGCAGTGAATGAAAAGACAAAAACCAACTTCTAGGTGGGATTTTCATTTTATAGCCAGCACTCCTTAAATGTGAGTAATGAGCAGTAGGATGGAAAATCTAATTGATGTTTTTTCTTCTTGAATGGAACACGTGTTCCCGGAAGCCCAAGGCCTGTTTACCCAGGTGATTTGCTCAAAGAACTCCTCCAGAGAGTTTGCCTGGTTTTCTAAAAAACACTTTCTCTTCCTTGACCTTTTAAATACTGCTTCAAATATGGCATCGCCAGTGGCCAAGGACCTGGAAAGCCGATGTGACAGGTCCCAGCCACAGTGGTCCGAGTTTGTACAAGAACCTAATCACTCACAAGGTCCTTAGCTGACATCCCTCAGCCGCCGTGCCATCTCCGCAGGGAAGGGATGCCGACAGAAGGGTGATCTGCTCTGATCGCTGGAACTGTGGCAGATACAAGTTTTTGGTTTCAGTGTGACATTTGAAACCACCTGCCTTAAAAAGGACGGCCCTCTTGCTTCTGTCTCTGCTTTGTGTCTGGAAGCAGTGAATGAAAGCATCACAGACACATCTGCTTGGGGTGTGCTGGCTGAGGCTGGCTCACCCCATTGTCTGTCCCCAACATATCACGGTTGAGGGGTGTTAGCTAAAGGGACCCGACACCTGAGATAGTGACATCTGTTGTCCCACGGGTAATGGACAAGCCAAAGTTGCTGACCCCTCTTTCTGGTATGTTATAATTCATTACCTTTAATCTTTTTCATATTCAAGATTGCATGCACGGCTATGCAAATTAGCAGAGGCTTATAAACTCGGGATTTGAAAGAAATTGAGCTGATCTAAAATGAATTTGTGAACAAGTAAGAACTTAACTAAAAATTTAAAATACATTCCACAGACCTAGAGGAATAGTTCTGCCTACCACTAGGGAAAAATCTGTTTTTAGTTTTTGTTTTGTTTTTTTTTTGTTTTTGTTTTTTTATGTAAAATAATGGTTAAAATGGCTTTGTATAGAAGATAGTTTTTAAGCTACCTGTAAGGTGTAGCAACATTACATAATTATATATATGTATATATATATCCATCTGAGGTTCTGAAATGATGAACATTTAAAAATAAAATCCATGAGGTTAGATTTGGAGGATATCTATGATTACTTTTAAAAGAAATAATTAATAAATAAAATATTTAGAGGACTTATAGACCTGAAATGTAAACCAAATAATTATGTTTGGTTCACATTCTGAAATTATTTTCTCATTCCAATTTATGTTAGAAAATGCTGAAGTTTGTTTGCAATTAAAATATGTTCTCTCATTTTCTTTGATTTGCTGGATGGAGTACATTTTAAAAATCATGTCATTTCAGTTTGGTTTAGCCTGGGGCTTTCTGGAAAGCTCCTGTGACCTCTTTTGGTTCCATTATAGTTGTTGCCAAAGCTCCACAAATTTCATTCTAATTGAACAATTCAAACTTTCTTCCATCAATTATTTTACCAAGCCAACAATATGTTATAAAATGGTGTCCTTTGAGTTTTCATCTGAGGTATCATAATGTAATCATAAAGAGAAAAAAACATGATATAATCCACAGACTGGATGAGAAAGCTCCAAATAGCTGAGAGTTGAATATTTGCAAAATTCATGTCTCCAAAGTTAGGAACTATGAAAGAAGAAAATGTAGTTGTATGCCAGAAAAAGCAGAAAAGTGCCTTTAATTTTGATTTGTTCCTCTCCTGAATATTTATTTCTTATTTAAAGAAAACAGCTGTACAGCCTTGTTGAAACCTTACCACAACCTAACTTGAAACAGTATTACAATTGGTCAGATGAGCAACCACTTTGGAATAGGATATTCCGCAAGGCTGAAATCTTCTTGCATTGTTCTTCCAGGTGATAAAATAAGTCTAAGAAAATTATATAACTTTTTGGTATTAATTGGTTTCAAAAGTATCCTTAAATGAAAGCGACTCAGCAGCCATAGCACAATATTGCGGTCTTAAGGAAAAAGTAAACAAAATACTTTTGCCAGGAAAACCTCATTTTTCAGTAAGATAGAGGCATTAATGTGGCTTGTTTTTATGCATTTTCTCTTAATTCTGACAATAAGATCACAGTGACAGAAGCATAAAAACAAAGGTTAAAAGAGCCTAGAAAGACAATTGTGCCAGGTAACCCTGACTAAAGGAACATTTCTGCAGACGACACGGAGCATTATAAAGTATATCTCTTATGAATGGTCACTTCAAATGCTCAACCCAACGAATAACAAACCACAGCCCCTGGCATTTTAAAGATCTTGTGTAGGCTTGAACATGAACTTGTAGATCTGGAAAGGGCTTAAGATCATTTGGCCATACCTTCTCACTTTATAGGTGAAGAAAAAGAGACCAGGGAAGCTGTGTGATTTCTATCTGAAATCACACAACTAAGTCCCTTGTTGTCCCCCAACCCCCGTACACACACTATCTAACGCTTCTTGGGATCAAAGTTGCATTAATCCAAAGATGGGCGATTCTGTTTTGTTCAATGTACCAGAAAGAAGAGAGAGTATGTGGATGGTCTCTCCACTGAGCCTCTTTTCTCCAATGCTCAAAGCCACTCACTAACTTTCAACCCTATCTGTCCCTACCCGACATTAAGAAATGAAAAAAGGCCAAGTATATGGAGCTCTGCTCTAAACTTCAGTGACTTAGTCCTTGTGAATGTCCTACCAACTGCAAGGTCTTTCAACATACCTGGAAAAGTGCTTCGCACCCCTGTGGCCAACTCTTACTGCTCACTAAATGTGAAAACAATGACAAAAACTTCTTATCTGAAATCACACAGATGGGGTGTTGGAAACATACCATATCTCATTGTATTGGTGACTTCTTTGCTGCCTATAACTGTCAAAATTCATAGGACTGCACATTTTCAATAGGTTGTTTTTGGTACATAAAATAACTTCAGAGTAAAGTTAATTTTTTAAAAAGCTGTTGGGAATATAGTCTGATGTGAATTTGATGATAAAAGCTTCTTCTCAGTGATTATTTCTCTCGTTACCTAATGAATCATATTGTAAAGCTGTAGGATTGTTAGATGTATTTTAAAAGGATTATCCTAAGGTAATTTTAAGAAAACAAAACCAAAACAAGTGCTTTACAAAAGGTGTCAAAAAGGGAGCAAAGAAGAAAACGGTCTGTCTCTTTTCTAAGAAATATTAGCATTATGTGAAAGCACCAGCAATGTTTAATATAAAAAATATTGGGAAAACAAGTTACAAGAACTCAAGGAACGAAAATTGCATCTGATGGCCTTAAGGTTCGTGTTTTTGAAGTGAGCCTTGCTGATCTGCAGAATGATGAAGTTGCATTTAGAAAATTCAAACTAATTACTGAGGATGTACAGGGCAAAAACTGCCTAACCAATTTCTGTGGCATGGATCTCACTCATGACAAAATGTGCTCCATGGTCAAAAAATGGCAGACAATGACTGAAGCGTATGTTGATGTCAGAACTACCAATGTTATTTGCTTCATCTGTTCTGTGTTGGTTTTATTTTAAAAAAATGCAGCAACCAGATTTGGAAGGCCTCTTATGCTCAGCACCAAAAGATCCACCAAATCTGGAAGGACATGATGGAAATCATGACTCGAAAGGTGTAGACAAAGGACTTGAAAGAAATAGTCAATAAATTGATTCCAGGCAGCATTGGTGAAGACATAGAAAAGTCTTGCCAATCTATCTATCCTCTCCATGATGTGTTCATTAGAAAAGTAAAAATGCTGAAGAAGCCCAGGTTTGAATTGGGAAAACTCATGGAGCATCACAGTGAAGGTAGTGTTTTGGAAAAGCAAATGGAGATAAGACAGGTGCTAAAGTAAAACAAGCTGGGAGGCGGCTGTGGCTCAATCAGTGGGGCTCCCGTTTACCATATGGGAGGCCCCGGGTTCGGTTCCTGGAGCCTCCTGGTGAGGGCGGGCCCGCCCGCCCACACGGCGTGGTTGGCTGACCCGGCGAGCACGAGCAGCAAGGGGGGGATAAATGAATAAATAAATAAAATCTTAAAAAATAATAATAATAAAAATAAAGTAAAACAAGCTGATGGATATGAGCCACCAGTCTAAGAATCTGTTTAAAATTCAGCCTTTGAAAAGTGACTGAAAAAAAGAAAGAGAAAGAAAGCAAAACCACCTACATAAATGAGATAGGAACTGGATGATTTCTGCTTGCAATACATTTTAAAATATGAGATTGTGTTGGAAAGGTGAATTGAATTCAAGGTTCTTCCCTTTCCTCCCCAGGAAATAGCTGGAAACTGGTCTTCATGGATGTGAGAAGCAGAAAATCTTTTCTTTTTACCTCCTTGCTGAGCAGAGTGCCCCCCTCAGTCCATGGGCAAAGAAGAAATATCTTTTAAAAACTTACTATTTTCTTTTACTTAGTTTCCATTTGACCTGATATCTAAAAATATACTCCTATGCAATAGTGTCCCATCATAATAGATAATTAAGCTATACTTCTGGTTAACTGTCTTAAGTCCACCAATGAACTTCCACCTTCAAGTATGCCATTTCAAATAGTCTATCCCAGAGTCTCTAGGGAGAATGGCTAAATGCAGTTGCCCTATTTTCATGCAACCCAATGCTTTTAAACTTGATGCTGTCTCTTGGATCTGGATTAGGCTTGATGTGGAAGGCACAGAGTCAAAGCAGCTGAAAGGCTTAAATACTTCTACCAGAATACCACGGAAAGAGTGCCTCCCCTAGTCTACAGTATTAGCTCTGCTCCTGTGAATCGAAATGAAAGAATTACTCGGTAATTTCACACAGCAAATATGAAGCAAGATCAATTAGGTCCTTTGCCAGTGTTGTTGGGTCTTTAAGTAACAGAGCAGAACCACCCTCTGGGGAACATACTCTCTGCTTCCAGAAACAACACTGTAGTAGGCAAGGAAGTAGGCTTCCATTGTCTTACATGCTGACGAGATACGCATCCTTCAAGAGGTCTGCCGTTCTGAGCCATCTTCCTCTTGTCCTTGACTGTCTCTTTTCTTTCCCTTTAGAAACCATCCTATTTCAACTGTGACCCCCAAGAATTCAGGACAGTAAGTAACTTAATGACCAGATT
Organism: Tolypeutes matacus; assembly: GCA_026826555.1. Lineage (NCBI taxonomy): Eukaryota > Metazoa > Chordata > Mammalia > Cingulata > Chlamyphoridae > Tolypeutes > Tolypeutes matacus. Next base: position 4,749,488 of record JAKSZT010053813.1, read on the forward strand.
AGTAAAATAAATCAGACATTTCTCTCTCTGAAGCCCTTCCCCTGGGGTTATCATCGATCCTTGTAATGTCTTTTTCATCCCTTTGATCTAGTGTATTGCCATAAAAATAATACAATGTTTCATGAAATTTTTTCTCTATGGATACAGATGTAGATATCCATATAGATATTTCGTCTATATGCATAAAGAAAGAAGATAAGTAAGTGTATGCCTGAGGTGGGCAGGTGAGTAAGCAATGGCAAATATCATGAGCCAGGGTTCTTTCTATGTGCTGGAGCTGAAGAAAAGCAATTGCCATACTAGCAGTGGCAAGTATAGGTGCTCTGAGGTCAGACTTACAGGGATCTGTGTCTAAAGTCTGCAGCCTGTCTGGTGTGTGACCTGGGTAGACCAGCTAGCTGTACTAAATCTGTTTCTGTATCTGTAGAGGAGAATAATATCTACCTGGCAATGTGGTTAAAATAATAGAATGAATGTGAAGTGAACAATGAAAGAATCAATGAACAATGAAAGAAAAGTGCAATTGGCAGGAAAATCATTGCGATGACATTTCTGCTTGACTTTTGGAGGCACTTTCAACGTCTGAATTCCATGATTCTGTTCATTTGAACTCTGCCTAAGAGTTCATACTTATATGATGAGAATCAACCTATCACACTGTAGACTCCAGCCAATGACCAGTCTGGGATTTTCAGAGCATCATTCAAGGGAGGCAATGAAGCTTGGTGGAAAGATTTTGGCACAAAGTACCACCATGTTAGCCATATGACTTTGGAAAAGAGATGGTCATTTCTTTTTTCAATGAAATTATGTTGTTTCTAACCCTCTCTAAAGAAACTCAGAATTCTGATGTATTGGTTTGATTTTACAAATAACACTAATGCTGAACTAAACAAGAACAACTCTTTACTATCCAATGACTTCTCAGTTGATGACAAATTAGAATCAGAATTAACCTCTGAATGAGTAAAGGGGGATGAAAATGCATTAGGAGGAAAACCTGAGATTTAAGTTGGAAGAGAAGAAAGGAAGTGGGGAAATGTACATCACTGAAAAAGGAAAGTGACTAAGTGTGAGGAATTTGCAATAAATGATTAAGGTGAGTAGACAAGGAGTCTTCAGAAGAAAGGAAAAGTGTGTGGTTGACAAAAGACCAGTGACATCTGGGGAACTGGGCTCAATGGCACAACTGGTAAGATTGAGTAATGAAGGTTTTATTCTTGAATAAAAAGTTAGCAAATTGAATGAATGTTTGGAATTTTAATTTTTTCTTCCCAGTAGAAAAGCAAAACCTAACAATACTTGGTGACTGCTGATAGGTCCCAGTGGACACAAAATGAATGAACAAAGGGGAGACCCGATGGAAAGACTCAGAAAACAATCAGGCTGAAGAGCGTGATTTATTATTATTTTTTTAGTGAGCCTGTTGGGCTCAAGGTTGTAGTTTTATATTAACTACATATAATATGGTCATATTTTTCTGCTAAGAACTTCTATAGCAGTTACCATTTATTGAGTCTTACATGTGTCCTGTACTGGGCTCAGTATTTTGTATGCAGTAGCTCATTGGCTCCTTACACTAAGCCAAAGATGCAAATACAATTTTTATTCTCATTTTCAGAAGGGAAGAAACTGAGGGTCAGAGAGGACAAGTAAAGGACCCCAAGTCACAAACCTTGAAGGTGTTAGGGACCTGAGCCCAGGCTGCTGGTGCCCAAGGTTAAGCTCTTACTCTCTGCCTATTCAGTTCCTCCTTGCCAAACTAGTAATAATAATTCCAGCCTTCCCTAACTCACAGGGTTGTTTTGTGAGAAGTGTATAAAAGAAGATATGCAAAAATGCAAAGTAAAACATAAACTATCTTACCAATGTGTACAACAAGTTTAGTAGGTGTTAATTATATGCTAGCTGAAAACAATCTAAAATCTTTTGGAGAGTCAAACACATTACCATTTTTAATATTAATTAACATATTTGAATATATTTTATGGGCCTAAGAGAGCTTATTTAAATCAAACAAATAATTAACATTGTTAGAGCATGAACCACTGTAGCTAGACCTCAAAAGCATACTGTTGAGCAAAAAAAGGAAGTTTACCATTCATTCAGATTTTTGAAGTACAAAGTAGAACTATATATTATTTATATTACTTGTGAATAAGTTATAAAATTATGAAACCAGGGAGCATGTCGAAATTAAGTAATACTAGGTTACTCTATAACAGACAAAACCTGAGATTTTAATGGCCTTAATTCAATGTTTATTTATTCATGTTTATTTCACAGTTTACTATGGGGCTTCCTAGTTGAGTGGGATCCTTCGAAGACCCTGACTGCTTGCATCTTGTGGTCCTTGGTTCCTCTCCTTCAGCAGACAGAAGAGGAAAGAGACCATGGGTAAGGCATATTGAATTCGGCTCTCACCCGATTAGCTGTGTGACCTTGGGCAAGTTACTCAATCTCTCTGGGCCTCAGCTCCTCTTCTGTAAAACAAGGTTGCTGTGAGGATTGCATGAGTGAATATATGCAAGGCATTTAGAACAGTGCCTAACATAGAGTGGGCAAGTGTTAGATAAATCATATTTTAAAAATGACATAGAACCTAATTTATCTGCTGAAGAAGCAATCTTGCCAGATCAATTTATCTTAATGAGAGAAATGGGCAACTGGAAGTGACACATACCCCTTCCACCCAGATGCCAGTGGCCAGAACTGAGTCCCATGACCACACCTACCTGCATGGATATCTGAGAACTGTATTTTAACCGTGGTCCCCAAAAGAAAAGGTGACTGATATTGATAAGTTGCTATGAATAGGAAGAATACACAGCAGCTTCTGGATAGTTGCTGTGTACAGTTAGGCAAAGAGAAAAACTAAAGGAAATATGCAAAGTTCGATATTTTTTAAAGTTCGTTGAAGGGTACATGGGTATCATATTACTCTGTACTTTTCTTTATGTTTAAATACAATTTAAAAGAAAAGTGCAAGTGTGAACTTTTCTTAGGGTTATATATAACCTGCCTGTGCCTCTAGATAGAATAGATTGAAACCCTAAGACCCACTATGCTAAGAATGGTTTGTATGTTTTTGAAGGGTTGAAGACAAAGAAGCAGAAGAATCAGAATCAGAAGCAGGAGAAGACAAAGACGAAGATGAAGATGAAGAAAAGAGGAAGAGGAAGTATAGTAGCAGAGACTGTAAATGCCCACAAAGCCTAAAATATTTACTATCTGGCCTTTTATAGAAAAAGTTTATCAGTGCCTGTGCTAGAACATAAGAAAATATGATTTTACTTGCTTAGAGACAGAAATTAAAACTCACGTTATGCCAGGCACTGTGCACTTACATGAATCTTTTAGATTTAATCTTCACAACAGCTCTATCAGGTAGGTAGAATGGGGAATTGAGGCCCAGAGAGGTAAAGTAACTTGCACAAAGTCACACAGCTATTAAATGATCCAGCTGAGATTCAAATCATGGCAGTCTGAGCCCACATGCTTCACCAGATATTCTTCTTCCGAAATTACTTTTCAATTTAAAAAATTTAAATGTTTTTCCCAAATCTTATAAATGCTCTGATGAAATTATAGTTTACATTCAAAGTCTTATATTTATACTCAAACTATGATATCTACATCAGTTTAAAAATATATGTGTTGGGGGTCGGAGGTGGCTCAACTGGTTGGGCGTCCGTCTCCCATATGGAGGGACCCGGGTTCGATCCCAGGGACCTCCCGGTAAAATATATATATATGTGTGTTGTTTTGTTTTTCAGTAGATGAACCTAACAGACAGTAATATTTTCTATAAATATTAATTCAGAAGAGTTAAGGAGCATTACCAAATATTTACCATAAAAAGTGGTGTCAGGTCTGATGATTTGAGAACCACTACTATGGAGTGGAAAAGAAGGGCTGAGATTGCCACCCCAGAAATCTCATAAATAAAGGGATGATGAGGAGGAAGAGAATGTAACAAGGAAATCAAGTGAGCAGAGATTGCCAAGAGCAAGGTGTCTCTGGTCAGATTCCTTAGAAACAGAGCCTGCAATGGGAATTCCTGGGCAAGTGACTTACTGAGGGCGTGATCTTAAGAAAAACCTGTAAGGAAGGAGGGAGGGAGGAACAGCCAGACAAAGAAGCTAGGTGAAGAGTTGGGTTTAGCTGGCATCTAGTTTAACCTAATCCCATGGGGAGCTCTGGAGCATGGAGACCCCCCCCTCCATGAGTCACCCATGGTCTGTAGGTTGCCCTGGAGATGGGCAGAACCTCCCACAAATGTCCTGCTAAAAAGGCTCCTTTGCTTGAGGGCAATTCTCTGGAGAACGGCTCAGCGGTGAACCTTGGCAGTCCATTCTTGCAGAGGACGTGAGGATGGTGCACGGTCTGATGAAGGCACTCTGGGTGGGGCCTGCTGCAGCACCAAGTCCCGTTAAGATGAGACTGGAAAGTGTTTGCTGGAGTTACCAGGCAGCAGGTTATGCCAAGGACAAGCACGTAAGATCTGTGCCCATGGAGGAGTTGGGAAGGAAGGCTGATTGAATTAGGCTGCAGGATGCAGATGGGGACAGCAGGGTTAGACCACTCTTCAAAGAAACTTGGATGAAAGGGAATCTGAGTAATATCCTGTGTCACTAGAGGGACATAGGAAGACGAATCCATGGATCTCCGAATACCTTCTAAGGTCACAGCCCTCTTCTGAGCGGTTCTCCACCTGCAGGTTGCCATGTTTTGTGACATCACAGCTCTCTCCACAGCTAAATCAATACGGAATGTGTTGGTGACTAATCTATTTGAGCTGTCCAATGGCCTGGCAAGAGAGTTTTGTTAATGGCACAGGTGGTGACTGGCCAAGCCAGTCTTGTCCTTTCTTTAGGGAGCTTGAATGTGAGGCTGAATTTGTTGAAGCAGAGATGGGGCAGCTGAGTCAGGAGCTGGTGCCTGAATACCTCTTGGGCTATTAGGGCTGTGCTGAAGCATTAGAGCTCCTGCTTCGGCATGGCCTGCAGCCCATGACCTGAAGGGGGCGCTGCTAAGACTTCTCCCTCTTCAGCCTTCTAGTAAATCCACGTTATACTGCTTTTCTGACCATCTGTAGGAACCTAACTCAAGACAGGAGGGGTGGGGATAAAAAAAGGCTTTGCAGTGTATTTTGTCAAATCTCTCTCCAATGTAAGACACACATCATCTCATGTACCAAGAAAGAAGAAGCACTTTCAGTGGACTTAAAAGGGGCCTTCCATGTAAGACTCCTCCTGATTTCAGAGGTGTTAAATATGAAAAAGGTCTTTCCTAGAATTGATGAAATGTGGCAGTTTGAGATTAATTATGAATCCCAAAAAGAGAAAGATAATGCTTGTAAACTAATCTCTTCCTCTGAGTGTGATACACTTTGATTGTGTTAAATTCAGCTGGGGGAACTTTGATTAGATTACCTGTTAAGACTAGAGCTTTGTGATTTGACTATGTCAGTAGGGCATGACTCAGGTTGAGTCCCCATCCCCTTGCTGGGTCTGATATAAAGGGACACTCACTCAAGAAGATACACACAGATGAGAGAGCTCTGTCATTTTTTATCTAGCCATGTGACAGAAAGAAGATTCAAACAGCTAAAGCCCTGGGGACAGATGAGCCATTTTGCCTGATAGCTTACAGCTGACCTTGGGAAGAGAGCAAGACTTATATAGGAAGCCCTGAGAGACAAGCCCTATGCCAGGAGAGAGAGGACTTCACTTAAGCATGAAGCCTCAAGAGACTGGGCCCAAGGAGCTTCAAGAGGAAGAGGAAGAGGAAGAGGAAGCCCAGAGGGGAAGGTGAGATGAGCCAGAGATTTGCGACCATCTTGCTTCAACACATGGCAACTGACTTTGGTGAGAAAGCAACCTCGAGTTGGACTTTTTACAGCCTTGTAACTGTACACTTTTCCCCAAATAAATACCCTTTATAAAAGCCAACAGATTTCTGCTACTTTGCATCAGCACCCCTTTGTCTGACTAATACAACTATGTTTGAAGGTTTTGCTTTGTTTTGTTTTGATCTCATGTGTATGAAGACTATCATGAGATCAAGAGAAGCACTTGGATGAATGCAAACCATTTACAGGATTGTTTAGTTTGCAATTTTTTTAATGACTATATTTATGGTGTTTCTTATATTTATTCCCACAAATGGCAATGACATTAATGTCCCCTCCCTCTTCCATACCTTCTTATTAGCCTCACGGGAAGAAAATGCCAAAGATTCCCTCCAAAATAATCTCATTACTACAAGCTTAGGTATATAGATAGGGAGGGGAGTGAGAAAGGAATAATGTATCTCAAATACCACTTTAAACCGAAATAAAAAAGACAAGAAATATTGAAATATTGGAATGTGCCCCTAAATTTTATAAATACCCTTTATAAATGCCAACAGATTTCTGGTACTTTGCATTGGCTTCCCTTTAGCAGACAGTGCACAGCAGTTTCAGAAAATGCGAGTTGAGGATAGTTTTGATGGAGTGGAAGAAACTAGAATAAGTAGAAGAAGGAGGAGGAGAAGGAATAGAGGAGAAGAATGAGGCAGAGGAGGAAGAGGAAGGAGGAGGGTGAAGAAGAGGAAGAGGAAGGGGATGGAGGAGGAAAGAGCAAGAGGAAGGAGTGGGCTAAATAATGGAGCCAGGTCCTGGCAGGAGGAAGCTGGCTGAAGGACACAGAAGAAAGTTTCCGACCTCAGGAACTGGAGGGCAGTACGTGTTGCTAGGGATAGAGATAACAATGTGGGTGAGAGAAGGGACGTTTAGGAAGTTTGGGTTTTGGGCCTCACTTTTTTCAGTTAATAAGAGGCCATTTTGTACGTAATTTTGGAATTATTTGGGAATCTTTTTATGAGTTCTATTTTAAGATCAGATTTGTGTTTCTGAGTTTCAACTGCATTTTGCCAATGATTATAAGAGATGGCTGAGAGTATAAGGATGTAGAATTTAGTGTTTAATAAAAGGCAAACAAGCGCCAATGCAGTGATCCTGTTGTACCCGGGCAGAATTGCAAACAATAAATTTCGCGTGATATGTCCCACTGATGTGATTTCAGAAGATGCTGTTGAATGAAAATATTGCATGCTGGAATTCACAAGGCTAGAAAAGTCTGAGTCTGTGTGGAGTGATTATTATACTAAGAAGAACTGGAAAGTTCTGGGGAAACTGTCACTGGATTTTCGGATGAGAAACTGAAGCAGAAGCTGACTCAGTTTCCTGAAGTCAGGCAAAGGAGTATGGAGCTGGGACCTCAGAGCTTCTCATCCAGACGAGGGGCTGTGTGCCACCCACGCCACCATTCCCCTGGCTATTGCAGAACTCTCTCTTCAAGGAAATGTTTTAAGTCGTTTGCATGGGCCCACGGGTTGTGTTCCACAAAAATAGCCATTTTACTAACATTCAGCTCAAGTGGAAGAGATTCTTGAGTTGGGGACTTTTTCATTTCAGTGAACTGTCTTCGCTCTGGGAAGACAGTTGCAGGTCTGTTCTGCATCCTTTATCGCCCGGGGGTCTTGACTCGCCTTGGTGTTACTTGACAAATGTTCAGGAATGACCACGTCCTCAGTCCAGCATTTAGGGAATGCAATTGCGCTGTGACAACTTCCCGGCCCCACCCCTCCCTTGCCTTACCCATGATCAGCTCACCCTGATTAGGTAGTGTTTCTTCCAGCACCCATTACTTCAGTCCTTCTTTGTCTTTGTTCATACTAATCCCTCAGGCTGAAAGCACTTATATCTGCCCCTCCCCAGTATGCCTCAAGTGCCCCCAATTTGTGCCGGGGGCCTCCAGCAGGGCACCAAAAAGACATGGTCTCTGCCATAATTGGTTTTACAGTCCATAGGGAGAATAATAGATCAAACCAACACATTTATTTCCATGTACGTAATTATAAATAGTGGCAACTTCTGTGAAGCAAAATACCAGTATGTGAGACTGAATTGGACGCAAGGCAGATTTAGAGATTGCTTGCAGTCAGGGAGACCCGTCTGAAGATGGAACCAATAAGACGAAACCAGGGAAACCTTTAAGCTCCTGCAACATCCAAATGTTCATCACTCCCAGCAAATGTCCTGGTGTTTCCTGCCTAGGTACTTTTGTTCATGGTGTCTAGAAGGTCTAGAACCTTCTCAACTCATCCACACTGCCACTCTCGAGTGTCTCTCTCACCACCTGATCTATTCCTATTTATACCCTAACGTTCAACTTGGATGTCGCTTCCTCAGAAAACCTTCTTGAGCCCCGCTTCTCTTCCCAGTTGGATTTGGGGGCCCCCTTCATGGTTCCAGAAGCACCGTGTGCAAACTGTCATTAGGGCATCATAGCACCTGTTACAATGAGTTGAAGTTGTCCATTCAACTACCATTTCCCTAACTAAACTTCTTTAAAGACAGGGACGACGGCATACTTGTAGGTCCAGACTCTAAAATAGTTTGTGGAACAGAGTAGGCACTTAGGAAATGTTCCAGAAGCTCTATAATTTATATACTCAATAAGTCTGAATCATACTATAAAGTTGTGGTTCTCATTTGTTGAAAAATAGAACCAGGGAAGAACATAAATTTGGAGTGAAGGTTAGCTGTGACATGAGACCTATTTAACAAGTGTTAGCTGGTCTATGGTAAAGATATTGAGAGTCAGTGAATACTTTTGAATTTGGGAGAGCAGAGTGAGAATCAGGGAGGCAGAGGAGTGCAGTAAGAAGAGCAAGGGTGTGCGGTCACAGGACACTGGTTCAGTCTCCAGCTGTGGACCCCGGAGCAAGCAGCTTCACTTCTCAGGGAATTCCGCCCCTGAACGTGGGAAACAGCTTACAGACCTCATACAGCTGTTTGAGAGTGATAGGAGTTAACATAAGCGGGAGTTGTTTGTCATGGTGATCCTTGTTATATATGGAAGTAATATTACAAAGTCTATGAAAATAATTTTAAAATTCATGGGTCCATGGCATCTTTTTGTTTCACTGCTTCCAAGAGACAAAGACTAAAAAGTACTTGGCTTTTTTCATTTGGCTTGAATCTTTTTTGCCCTTAAGCAAATAACCAGGTGGGTAAATCAAGCTTAGATTATGTATTATGGGAAAACATCAGAGGTGGAAAGGGCCATGCCATTCATTTAGACATGGTTTCTTTTTATATTTTATTCAAACTTATTTGAAAACTGTGTTTAATATCCAGAAATTACTCTTCAAAATTTTTTAAATGCAGCAAAGCCCAGAAGGAGCTTTAGAGAGGCTCCTGAAAGCCCTGGTTCGATGGACTCGGGGGTCTTGGGTCTCTGGGACTGCGTGTCAATGCTGTGCCCCTTCTCTTTCCTGCCTTTAACCATGTCTTCTTTCCTCCGTCCTTCCAGCCCCATGACAGAATCTCTTGGAAATGGTCCCTTCTGGTCTTGGAGGCCTCTCCACTGCTGGTAGGCTTCTACATTCCAATTCATTTATTTGAAGGTCTGACTCCTTGAACATGCACCACAAAATGTTGATCGCTTACTTTCCTTATTGCCCTTATTCCAATTCTGCTTGTCCCTTTCCAGAAGAAGCCCTCTATGTCCACTTTCAGTGGTTTGGAAGACCCTGAGAATTCTATTTTTTGAAAGCATCAACTGGATCTTAGCTGGAAAATTATGGGGGGCAGGGCGGGGAGGTACACCCCTCAACTGTGATGGCTCGGTGTGGGGGTTGGGGTTCTATGAGACCACGCCACCCCCAATGTCATGTCAGCCACAGCGAGAGACACAACCATTACTCAAGCCATTCAGCAGGAATCTGGTTACACATATTTTTTTTTTCACAATTAAATGTAATTAGGTTGAGAGATTTGCTAAATGTTAAGCATGTGTAATTATTAGCAAATATTTTGCTCAGGAGCTTGCAACATGTCATTTGGGATTAATCAGTTGATTTTCAAGGCTAATCAAATAAGAGACTTGGTAGCCACATTCTGCAAAGACTAAACACTCAGAGCTCACGTGAGCACACATGCACACACCGGCACTCACAGAAACTCACAGGCACACACACTCATACACATAGATACTCATGGACACATACAGCCACTTACACACACTCACACACACACAAACGCATTCACAGGCATACATACATCTTACGTATTAGGCCCTAAGGAGGATATTTCCCACCCAATTTTGTCACTCCAAATGTTTCTTGAAATCATAGTTAATTTCCACTTTCTCCATCCCCCATTTCCAAATTCCTCCTCCTCTCTCTTATTAAACTTAAAATATAAATAAATTTGAAACTAAAGTTTCATGTCAGAAGTAGCTTTTACTTGCAGCTTACACATGACTCAGCATGTGCCAGATCTAAATGCAGAGATGCCTTTGACTGTGAATCCAAACGTTCATCTCTGGTTTAAAGCAGACTGTATGGTGAAGGAGAGAATCAAATGTACCAATTAGATGCAAATGTCTGGATGACTGGATGATTAATATAACAAGATTGAATTTAAATCGTTTTTGCTGCCTCAGGAACATGACCACAAACTCATAACCCTGAAATGAGGTTACTTATGCATCAGACTGTGAAGGAAAAAGACTCAATTGGTCTTTTTTTTTTTTTTTTTTTTTAGGGTAAGCAATGGAGTAAAAAGTTTATTAAAAAACAAGAAAGGGGAGTGAATGTGGCTCAAGAGATTGAGCTCCCACCTACCACATGGGGTGGGGGGAGGTCCCCAGGTTCAGATCCTGGTACCTCCTAAAGAAGATGAGCAAGACAGCGACCTGGCACAGCGAGCTGATGTAACAAAATGACACAACAAGATGACACAACAAAAGAGACACAAGGAGGAAAAACACAATGAGAGACACAACAAAGCAAGGAGAGGAGGTGGCTCAAGCAATTAGTCACCTCCCTCCCACATGGGAGGTCCTGGAGGGAGGGAGGGAAGACAAGCACACAACGAATAGACACAGCAAACGCTAAACAATGAGGGGTGGTCAGGGTGGGGGAGAGAAATAAATAAATAAAATAAATCTTTAAAAACAAAAAAGAAAATGAGAACAGTACATGGTCCGAAGCATGGACCACAGGCATGCTGCAGAATGAGACATGCTCAATAGGTCTTTTAACTTTAATTTTCCTTGCTGAGAAAAGTTCAGCAAATCTAAAAAAAAAAATTGCTTTTAAGAAGTGGCCTGGTAATAATCACGGCAAAGTAATGTTTTTAATCTACCAAGTAGTTGGTGTCCACCTGCCTAATTTAAAGGCTCCTCATAAATATCCAATGAGATAATGAATTGTGAAGATGCATACAAATGCAAGGGATCATTTTCATTATTATAGCTATTATTGTTTTTTTGGGTTTTTTTTGGTGTGGGCCTGTGATCAGCCAGAGAATCATCTGGAAGAAATAGTAGGTGACCATTTAGGAACGAGTATGAAAACATCAGCACTTTTCTTAGTGCCCTCCTGTCTTAGTCTTCCAGGCTGCTATGACAAGTACTACACAATGGGTTGGCTTAAAAACAAGCATTTATTAGCTTACCATTTCGAGGCCAGAAGGAGTCCAAAATCAAGGTATCGGCACAGCTGGTTTTCTCTGGTGCTGGCAATCCTTGGGTTTCCTCGACTAATAGCTCTGCCTGCTGTCAGATGGCTTGTCCTCTCCTTTCTGGCTTCTGTTACTTCCAGGTTCTGGCTCTTCTGTGGCTTTCTCCAACTCTTGGCTTCTGGTTTCTCCTCCTTATAAGGCCTCTGGTAATGTGAATTAAGACTCATCCTCTTTTGGTTTGGGCCACACCTTAATTGAAAATAACATCTTCAAGAGATCCTATTTACAATGGGTTCACACCCTCAGGAATGCAAATTATGTCTATGTTGGGGTACAGAACCCAACCTACCACACTCCCCAAGCTCCTCAAAGAACCTGCCTGTCAGGCAGCAAGCACCATGTTTCTGTGAGTTCCACTTGACTATTGGAAGGCTTCACTTAAATCCTTACCAAGTAGAAAAGCTTATGCCAAATATTGTTTAACAAGTCATTCAACAAACAGTACTGAGTGATCGCTGGTATGGATCAGCGTGAACAAAAGAGACAAAAATCTCTGCCATCAGGAATCTTGTGTTCTAGTCAGGGCAGACTATAAACAACACATATAAAAGCAAAATCAATTGAACAGTGTGCTTGATATGATAAGTAGGTGCTAAAAAAGGAAAATATAGAAGAGGGTGAGGAGGCCTGGGAGTGCGGGGTGTGTTTCCACTTTAAACAGGGTGATGGGGCCTCACTGAACTGGAGACACTTGAGCGAAGACTAGAAGGAGATGAGGAGAACCATACACTTTCTGGAAAAGGGCATTCCAGGCAGAGGAGCGGCAAAGGGCCTGGGGTCAGTACTTGCACTGCAAGCTTGAGGAACAGTGTATTAGTCATCCAAAGGAGTGCTGATGCAAAATAAAGAGTATTTATTTGGGGTAGAAGCTTACAGTCACAAGGCCCTAAAGACCAACTGAAGGTAACATAAGAGATACTTTCTCACCCAAAGTTATTGGCCATGTGTTGGAACAAGATGGCAGGTGATGTCTGCAAGGGTACAGCCTTCTTCTTTCCCCTTAGGCCTCTGTGGTCCCAGCTTCTTCCGATCTCTGCTGTAGGCTCGTCTCTCTCCCAGGGGCTCATTTCTTTCTGGGCTCAGCTGCTCAGTTCTCTTGACAAGACCGCTGTAGACTATCAGGCTCTCTCTCTTCCCGGGGCCTCTGCCATGTCTTACGAGCTGTCTCTCTTCCTCTGTGTTCTTCTTCTCTGTGTATTTACTTTCGTGTGAGAGTCTGTTTTATCCCCAAGGGGGCTGGAACTCATCGCTGAATCGCACTCTAATGATGTGGTTGCATCAGAGCCCTAATCTTAACATAATTTAATCAGATCTCTCAGCTGAATCTAATACAATCAAAGGGTTATCAGGCCAGAGGAAATGACCAGTTTACAAACACACTCCAATATCTATTTTTGGAATTCATAAACAATATCAAACTGCTACAAACAGCAAGGAAACCAATTTGGCTGGGGCAAAGTGAGTGAGTAAGAGAATAGAAGGAGATATAATGTTGGAGACACTGAGCTGGGATAAGGCAGGGGTGGGTGGGCATATTGGGGGAGCTTATAGGCTATCATAAAAACTTGACTTTTTCTCCCAGGAGTTGGGAGACTTTGGAGAGGATGGAGGGAAAAAGCAGCATGATCTGATTTGTCCTTTCAAAGGCTCCTTCTGGCCACCGTGCTGTGTGCAATTTTGGGAACACCGTGACCAGTTAGAAGGTGACTGCAGTAATCCAGGTGAGAAATAATAGGATCTGGCAGATGAGGAAGGGGTGAGAGAGAGGGTAAGATTTAGCATATAACCTGAAGTGAGAACTGACATGCTTTCCTTTCAGAGTGGGTGGGGTGTGTGAGACAGAGAGTAGGCAGGGCCTCCTCCAAGCTGATACGAACGCCTGTGTGCTTTCCTTTGGCATAGCATCTTGGGAAGCATAATACAGGTGTTGCGGTCTGTGGTGACGTGAAGCTATGCATCCCAGAAAAACATATTCTTAAATGGAATCCATTCCTGTGGGTGGGAACCCATTGTAAGTAAGACCTTTTATGAGGTTACTTCAATTAAGGTGCGACCCACTTCAATCAGGATGGGTCTTTTTTTTTTTTTTTTTAGTTAAGTTTTTTTTTTTTTTTTTTTTAAAGAAACTTTAGATTACATAAATGTTACGTTAAAAAATAGGGGATTCCCATATACCCTTACTCCCTCTCCCTCCCACACTTTCCCATATTAACAACATCCTTGATTAGTATGGTGCATTTGTTACAATTAATAAGCCCACATTGAAGCATTGCCACTAACCATGGACTACAGTTTATATTATAGTTTACACTCTGTCCCACACAATTTTGTAAGTTATGACAAAATATACACTCCCTTGTATCCATCACTGTAATGTCATGCAGGACAAATCCAATGTCCCGAAAATGCCCCGATATTATACCTATCCTTCCCTCTCCCATCCCTCAGAACCTCTGGTGGCCACTGGATGGTTCTTAATCTTATTACTGTAGTCCTTTATAAGTGGAGTGAAATTCAGGCGGAAAGAAATTCATGGACACAAGAAGCTGAAATCCAGTTGAACTCGGAAGAGTAACAAGAGGCCAGGAGAGGTCAGCATGTGCCTCATGCCATGGGATAAGTTAAGGACTAAAGATTACCATCAGTCAGCCCTCAAATGCCACAGTCTTCAGGAAGAAAACATAGCCTTGATTTGGAATTTTTCCCTGCCTCAAGCCATGCTCAAATAAACTCCCATTGTTTAATCCAACTTATTGTATGATATTTTCTTGAGCAGTCTAGGAAACAAAAACAGATTTCTTTATAGGTAGAATAAAAATCAGATGTAAAAAAAAGAAAGCCATGGGGAGGAACCAGGAGTCAGTGGAACTCAGAGAAGCCAGAAGAGGCCACGATGCGCATTGCCATATGACAGAAAAACCAAGGATCAAGAATTACTTACAGCTGGCCCCAGAATGCCAGTCTTCTGGGAGAAAGCATCACCTTAATGACGCTTTGATTTTGGAACTCTCCTAGCCTCAAAACCATGAGCCAATAAGTTCCCATTGTTTATGCCAACCCATTGCATGTTATTTGATTTAGCAGCCAGGAAACTAAAACTCAGTTTTTAGGTTATTTTTTTAAGCATTATTTAGAAGATTGTATTAATTTACACTCAAACCAACTGTTTTTATTTGAATTTCTTTAATTAGTATTGAATTTTAACTTTTTCCCATACATTTATTGGACATTTGTTGTTTTTCTCCATTGCATAATCAAATTTAAACTTTGTCTCACTGATAGAAAGGTCAGCTAGGCAATATACAAAGCTCCCATATATATTGGATTTATATTTAAGTCTTTTAATCTGTTTATTGCTGAGCCATTTCTACATTGCTTTAACTATTAGAGTTTTATAATGCATTTTAGTACCTGACAGAGCATGTACCAGATCATAAACTCTGATCTGCAGAATTATTATGGTGATTTTCATATGTTTATTCTTTTAGATAAAATATAGAATTGCTTCATTCAGTAAAATCATCCTGTTTGGCATTTGCATATTGAATTTGATATTATTTTATGGAGAATTGACATCTTTTCTTTATTGAGTTTTCATGACCAAGAAAAAGATATCTCTACTTTGGATAAAAGCAAATTTTCAGTACATATTTTTAATTTTTTATCCTTTACTTTTTTCCATACAACTCCAGTGTTTTATGAAATTCATTCCTTTGTAGTAAAGATGTTGATATAGATCGTGTGAATGATTTTTTTCCATCACACTTCTACTCTGTTATTATTGATATATAACAACCCAATTGAGTTTTCAAAATTTTTTGTGTAAACAGCCATCTTGTAAACTTTCTTAATGTTTCTAATTTGCTAATCCTGTGTTTGCCAATATATAAAATCATGTCATCAGAAAATAGCAACAACTTTTCTTCCTTCTTTCCGTTCACTTATCTCTTATTTCATTCTCTTGTCTCATTGCACTGGTCAGCACATCCAGGTTAATGTTAAACGAAGTTTGTTATAAGTGAAACCTAAACTAATTCTAACTTTAATTCAAAGTCTTGTGGTTTTTTTTTTTTACTATTAAAAAAAAATTATGCCTGTTGTTTTCTAAGATACATGAACATTTAACACTTTTTTTTCCAAAAAAGAAGTAATTAAAAAGATGCTTTTTTGGCATCTATTAAGAAGATCCTTTTTCTCTTTTAACTAAATTAGATGACAAGTTGTATTAATAGTTTTTATTATATTGAACACCTTTGCATTTCAGGATTTCGGGAATGAACTCCATTTTGTTAATTATGAGTTTTAAAAGAAAATAATATTTTAATTAAAGCTATAAATAATAGTCACCAAAATAGTACTGTAATATATGCATTTCAGTCTTGCTACTGATGAGGAGAAGGAGTATCAGTAAATTAAGTGGCTTCTGTTGGTAAATTAAGTATTAAAAACTAATCAACCACAAACAAAATTCCATGTATAGAGTCATAATATCATGAACTAAATTTAATTTTACATTTTGCATGACTCTTCAGATCTAAGAAATGATTGGCAGCAAAAGTTTAATATTTTGGCTTTACAGCATAGACTAAAAAATGCTGTGAAATCCTCTCTGGATCTAAATGGAGGAGCACATGATTACAAAGTTCATGGTAAGATGATGAAAGCATGCTGCCGCCTAAATGACATTTTATGTGTCAGCTTGTTGACATTATGGTGTCCAGTTGTTTTGCTTAACCACTGGCCCAATTATCACTGTGGAAGTATTTCATAGATGGGATATGAGCATCGACAATCAGTTGACGTTAAGTAAAGGAGATTCTCCTCCATATTGTGAATGGGCTTCATCGAATCAGTTGGAAGTCCTTTTTAGGACTTGGTTCTATATATCAGAAGGAATTCTGCCTCAAGACTACACCCTCCACTCTTGCCTGAGTTTCCAGCCTCAGGAACTCAGACTCAAGACTTCAATGTCACTCTTACTGGAATGTCTGGCCTCCGAACTATCCTATAGAATTAGAATTGCCAGCCTCCACAATCTCATGAGTCACTTGGTAAAAGCCAACAACCAGAAGCCACTTGTCATGCTTGCCTTTCCCAAATATATTGGTTTAACTACAAAATTCAAGTGGTAAAATAGTAAGTTGTTTGGCATTATATTACTTTAGTTTTTTTTTATCTCAGAAACAAAAGAAAGGAGAAGGAAGGGTGGGAGGGAGAGAGGAAGGGAAGGAAGAAAAGGAGGGAGGGAGGAAAAGAGAAAGAATAGAAAGAAAACATGAAAACAAGAAAGCAAGGAAGCAAACAAGCAAAAAGCTAGCTATCTCTTGGCTGTTAGGGACAAACATCTCATTGTATGATTAATTGGACCTACTCTGAGGCTTCACTTTTGATTAAAAAAAAAAAAAAAAAAACAACCAATAAATAAACGAGGGTGGTGGCAAGGGTATCTCCTTGATGCATGTTTTGGCTTGACGGTTCTCTAACCCAACCTCTTGAGCTTCACTCTTAGGTTCTTTTAGACCCACTTTCTCCTGAAGTGTCTCAAGGCTGCACATTCAGCTTTCCATCATGCTTTTTAAAGACTATCCTACCTTAAAACCCATCTCCCTTTCCTAGAAACCCTTATTTTTTCCTCCAACTTTTATACCTCTTTTGGGACTTCCTTTAAGGTCTCTATGAAAGAAACCAGGGACAATAGCTTATCATAGAAATACACAGATCAATTGGTGAGGCAGGAGGATGTAGGAGATCTCAGATTCTATTGAAAACGGAATTTCAATATTTATAAGCTGAGAAAATCAATTCAATTTTTCAACCATGAAACCGAAGAACCGATCAAGACAAAGAGGAAACGCTGCACTGAAAACTCTCAAGGTCCCCTCACTTCATGCATATATGCAGGTCAGCAGTTTAACAGCAAATCTTCTTGAAAGTGGTTACTATTATTTTACAAAAGTGGAATCGCATATTTTTGTTTACCAGACACTATAAAATTATTTTCCCCCAGAAAATATGCATTATTTTTCTCTTCCAATTCTAAATAACCTTTGTGAAGGCTTTTGTCTGGAGATTTCTTTAGCATTTTTCATGCACAGTAAATTGCTCCATCCCTCCACTGCTTGGTGTTTTCCTAATAAGAACTCCCCTCAGGCATCAAGAGGATTCTCAGGGTGAGACGTCATGATGTGTCTATTCATCTTCCATCTTTCCAGAGTCTTGGGCACACTGGGTTTTCTGGAAAAGGCTGAAAATCTGGTACTTTATGTGGAGACCAGACGTGACACAATGAAAGGGCTCAGGAGTGCCATGAACACAATTCTGGTAGTTGGGTCTCTGAGGGATTCTACAGTGAAAGAGAAAAGCTTTGCTGTCCTGTGGCCTCGGGTGGGGAGCACCTCACAGGGAGCACGTACATATTTGAAACTGCTCTTTGTCGTATTAAAAAGGCTTTTATATGGTTTTTGGGTGATACTGTGATTCCCTGGGCACAATTTCTAGGGCAAGATGTTTCTTTCTTCTTTCTCTGACTTGCTCTCTCTCTCTCCTTACCTCCCTCATTTCCTCTACCTCTCGTCCCTCCCTCCTTCCTCCTGTCCCTCCTTCTCCTCATCAGATACTCAGCAACCCCACACACTGTGTGCCAGGCCCTGTGCAATGGTGACAAAGTCACACACATTTCTGCACTCTTGGAGCTTACAGTGTAGTAAGGGAATAGAAATTCAGCAAATAAGCACAGAAATTAATATTTCATTACAAATGTGATAACTGCTGAGAAAATAATAGAACTCTATAGAAGACCCAAACTAGGGAGATCAGGGGAGATTTCCCTGTGATGGTGCAATTTGGACTAAGACTGTAAAAAGGAGGAGGAGTTTAAAAGGTTTAGAAGGTAGCTGGAAGAAAAGTCAGGGCAGAGGGCTTCACGTATCCAAAGGACTGAACTGAAAGGGAGCAGAAGGGACAGCAGCTGGGATGAACCTGGTAAGGTAAGAGAGATGGAGGGACCACTTTTCTCCCACACATACAAAAAAATAGCTAAAGGACAGGCAGAGACTGTCTGGAAGGCTTCTCTGAGGCTCAGGACACCAGGGGAGGGCAAGACACCAACCAGAAGAGAGAGAGGTAAAGGAAAGGAGTCTCAGCTGGCTGAAAAATCAGTGAGTAGAGCTGCAGAAGCAGCAGTGGGCACCCATCCTCCCATCTATGGAGCAAATAGAAGTCTGTGGGCTGTAGTGGCTATGGACTGCAGTGGCTGCAGAATGAGGGGGTTGCAGGGGTCCTCCTCCCCAAGAAAGGGGAAAGGGAGGGACACAGCCTACCAGAGATTCAGATTTTGCCAGTGAACTTGGTCTACAGCATTGGAGGTGTTACACACTTTGGGGCCACGACATTGTTTGCACTGAGAGCCAGCTGGGAGCTAAAGATAAATTGCCTTCACAAACACCCTCCCTACTGCCCCGGGCTGGTTGCTGAGGAGGCAGAGAGAGGCAGGATGTGGCCAGCCAAGGGTGGAAAACAGCCTTGGAGAAAGTTTGTGAGGCTTGGCCAGCCCTGAGGACATTACTTCTGTTCTGCCCACCTATCTGAGAAACAACTCTGAATGCATTCCCCCTGCACCTGGGGTCTAAGCTGAGATGTCTGCCAAATCTGCCATATGCTAGCCAGACCAGAAGAGTGCATGAAAAAGAAAAATAATAAATAAAAGAGGCAAGCAGATACCTTTACAGACATCCTCTCCAAGGCCCTTTGAAACTGGCCTGCACCCTGCTTTGAGCAGTTAAATAGGGTCAATCCTAAATATCAAGAAAAAGTTGAACCAAAAGTCAAACAACAGTGGTAGCACATAGCTACTTAACAGTAAATTAAGTAAATTAAGTAGTAAGAGAGAGAAACTGAATATCAGAATAAATTCAGCACCAGAATCAGATGCCTAGACATCAGCAAAAAATTACAAGCCATACAAAGAAAAAGGAAGATATGACTTAGGCAAAGGAACAAATCAAAGCTCCAGATGAGACACAGTACTTGAAACAGCTAATCAATAAAGTTCATACAAATCTCCTAAATAAAACCATGAAGTTGAAGGACAACATGGCTCAAGAAATAAAAGGCATTAAGAAGACACTGAGTGAGAACAAAGAAAAATAGAAATCTTGGATAGAAAAAAATAACATCTTATGGGAATAAAAGACACAATAAGTGAGAATAAATATATAATAGAGGCACACAACAGCAGATTTGAAATCATGGAAGAATCAGTGATGTAGAAGAAAGAACCACTGAAATTGGAGAAAGGAACAGAGAGAGAAAAGAATGGAAAAAATTGAGCAGGGGCTCAGGCAGTTGAATGATAACATGAAGACACCAACATATATGTTATGGAAGTTCCAGAAGGACACAAGAAGGGAAAAGGGCAGAAAGAGTATTTGAGAAAATAATGGCTGAAAATTTCCCAACTCTCATGGAAGACATGAATATACATGCACTGAAAGCACAGCATACTCCAATTAGAACAGTGAGCTTAAAATATTCACAGATAAACAGAAACTAAGAGAGTTTGTAAACAAGAATCCAGCTCTGCAGGAAACACTAAAGGGAGTTCTGAGACCAGAAAAGAAAAGAGAAGAGAGTTGCTTGGAAGAGAGTGTAGAAATGAAGACTATCAGAAAAAGTAATCAAAAAGGTAAAAAGATGGACAAAAATAAGATATAACATGAAAGCCAAAAGATAAAATGGCTTAAGTAAGTAATGCCTTTACAGTAATAAAATTGAATGTTAATGGATTAAATGCACCAATAAAAAGACATAGGCTGACAGGATGGATTAGAAAACCTGAGGCATCCATATGCTGTCTGCAGAGACTCACCTTAGAACAAAGGATGCAAATAGACTGAAAGTAAAAGGTTGGAAAAAGATATTTCACACAAATAGTAACCAAAGGAGAGCAGGGATAGCTATACTGGTGCTAGACAAAACAAACTTTAAATGCAAAACCTGTGATGAGATGCAGAAGACCATTATATTTTAATAAAAGGGGCAATCTAACAGGAAAGAATAACAGTCATAAATATCTATACACCTAACCAGAGTCCCCAAAAATACATGAGGCAAACTCTGGCAAAACTGAAAGGAGAAATAGCTGTCTCTACAATAATAGATGGAGACTCCAACACACCATTCACATCAATAGATAGAACAATTAGACAGAAGACCAACAATGAAACAGAGCACTTGAACAATATGATAAACAAGCTGTACCGGACAGACATAAAGAGAATATTGCACCACAAATCAGCAGGTTATACATTCTTCTCAAGTGCTCACGGATCTATCTCCAGGATAGACCTCATGTTGGACCACAACTCAGCTCTCATTAAATTTTAAAAGATTGAAATTATACAAAACACCTTCTCTGATCAAAATGGAACGAAGCTGGAAATCAATAATAGGTGGAAAAGGGGGAAATTTGCAAATATATGGAAGCTGAATGATACACTTCTAAACAACCAGTGGGTCAAAGAAGATTAATTGCAAGAGAAATTAGTAGATATCTCAAGACAAATGAAAACAAGAATACAACTTACCAAGACTTACGATGTTCAGCAAAGGCAGGGCTGAGAGGAAACTTTATAGCCATAAATGCCTATATTTACAAAGAAGTAAAAGAAATCAAAGCTCTAACTGAACAACTGGAGACACTAGAGAAAAAAACAACAAATCATTCCCAAAGCAAGCAGAAAGAAATAGCAAAGATTGGAGCAGAACTAAATGAAATTGAGAACAACAACAGCAACAACAACAACAACAACAACAACAAAAAAAAAAAATAGAGAAAATCAACAAAACCAAAAGCTGGTTCTTTGAGAAAATCAGTAAATTGACAAACCCTTAGCAATACTAACAAAGAAAAAAAGAGAGAAGATGCAAATAAATAAAATCCAGAATGAAAAGGGGGACATTATGACTGACCCCACAGAAATAAAAAGGATCCTAAGAGGATATTATGAGAAACTGTATGCCAACAAATTACACAGCCTAGATGAAATGGAAAAATTCCTAGAAATGCACAAACAGCTTACATTGACTCTACAAGAAATACAGGAACTCAACTAACCAATCACAAGCAAAGAAATTGAATTAGTCATCAATAATCTTCTAACAAAGAAAAGTCCATGACCAGTGGCCTTTACAGGTGAATTCTACCAAACATTTCAAGAAGAATTAATACCAATCCTATTTAAACTTTTCCAAAAATTTGAAAAGGAGGGAAAATTACCCAACATATTTTATGAAGCCAACATCACCCTAATACCAAAGCTGGATAAAGATACTATAAGTAAAGGAAATTGCAAACCAATCTCTCTAATGAACATAGATGTAAAATTCTCAACAAAATACTTGCAAGTCAAATCCTACAGCATGTAAAAACAATTATACAACATGATCAACTGAGTTTTATTCCAGGTATGCAAGGGTGGTTCAACATAAGAAAATCAATTAATGCAATATACCACATTAACAAATCGAAGGGATAAAACCACATGATTATCTAGGCTTGATGCAGAAAAGACATACAAAATCCAGCATCAGTTCTTGATAAAAAACATTTCTAAAGATAGATATAGAAGGAGAGTTCCTCAACATAATAAAGAGCATATATGAAAATCTCACAGCCAACATCTTACTCTATGGGGAGAGGTTGAAAGATTTCCCTCTAAGATCAAGAACAGGATAAAGTTGCTCACTGTCACCCCTGTTATTCAACATTGTGCTAGAAGTACTAGCTAAAGCAATTAGGAAAGAAAATAAATAAATAAAAGGCATCCAAACTGGAAAAGAGGAAGTAAAACTCTCACTATTTTCAGATGACATGATCCTATATTTAGAAAATCCCAAAATATCTACAACAAAAGCTATAGAGCTAATAAATGAGATCAGCAAAGTGTCAGTATACAAGATCAAGACGTAAATATCAGTAGTGTTTCTATACACTAGTAATGAGCAAGCAGAGGAGGAAATCAAGAAAAAAATTCCATTTAAATAGCAACAAAAAGATTCAAATATCTAGGAATTAATTTGACTAGGAATGTAAAAGATCTGTATTCAGAAGACTACAAAACACTGATAAAAGAAATCAAAGGAGACCTAAACAAATGGAGAAGGGCATTCTGTATTCATGGATTAGAAGACTAAACATGATGAAGATGTCAATTATATGCAAATTGATTTATAGATTCAAGGCAATGCCAATCAAAATTCCAACAACCTATTTTACAGAAACAGAAAAGTCAATTACCAAATTTATTTAGAAGGAAAGGGGTCCCAAACAGTCAAAAAACATCCTGAAAAAGAAGGGCAAATTTGGAGGACTCACTCTCCCTGACCTTGAAATGTATTATAAAACTACAGTGGTCAAAACACATGGTATTGGCATAAAGATAGGCACTTTGATAAATGGAATTGAATTGAGAGTTCAAAAATGGACCCTCACTTCTATGGTCAACTGATTATTGATAAGCCTACCAAGTCTACTTTTCTGGGACAGAACAGTCTCTTCAACAAATGGTGCTGGGAGAACTGAATATCCATAACCAAAAGAATTAAAGAGGGCCCCTATCTCACTCCTTATACAAGAATCAACTCAAAATGGATCAAAGACCTAAACATAAAAGCCAGGACCATAAAACTCTTAGAAGATAATGTAGGGGAACATCTACATTATAATAGGTGGGGGTCTCTTAAATATTACACCCAAAGCATGAGCAACAAAAGGAAAAATAGGTAAATGGGACCTCCTCAAAATTAAACACTTCTGTGCCTCAAAAGACTTTGTAAAGAGGGTAAAAGGGCAGCCTTCTCAACAGGAGAAAATATTTGGAAATCATACATCTGACAAGGGTCTAATATCCATGATACATAAAGAGATCCTCCAACTCAACAATAAAAAGACAAATGGCCAGATTAAAAAATGGACAAAAGACCGAAACAAACATTTTTCTAAAGAAGAAATACAAATGGCAAAAAAACACATGAAAAATGTTCAACATCACTGGCTATTAGGGAAATGCAATTCGAAGCTACAATGAGATACCATTTCACACCTACTAGAATGGCCACTATTAACAAAATAGAGAACTACAAGTGTTGGAGAGGATATAGAGAGATAGGAATGCTTATTTGCTATTGGTAGGAATGTAGACTGGTACAGCTACTGTGGAAGTCTGTTTGGCGGTTACCAAGGAAGTTAGATACAGCTCTACCATGTGACCCAGCAATATCGCTACTAGGCATATACTCAGAAGAACTGAGAGCAGTGACATGAACAGACACCTGCACACTGATGTTCATAGCAACATTATTCATAGTTGCCAAAAGATGGAAACAACTCAGATGTCCATCAACTGATAAATGGGTAAATAAACTGTGGTATATACACACTATGGAATATTATTCAGTTGTAAGAAGAAATGAAGTTGTGAAGCAATGAAGTGGATGAATCTGAAGGGCATTATGTTGAGTGAATCAAGCCAGGCACAAAAGGACAAATATTGTATGATTTCACGATTATGAACTAAATATAATGAGCAAACCTAAGGAGTTAATAGCTAGAATATTAGTCACCAGAGACAAGAATGTGGTTAGAGAATGGAAAGTTGAGGATCAATTTGTGCAGAATTGGTAAAAAGTTGTTTGGAAATGTTTGGAAATGAATAGAAATGGTGAAAGCACATCATAGGATTTGTAATTAGAAGTGCTAACATACGGGTATGATCATGGTTTGTATTTTGTTGTTTCTCTTTTTTTTCAGTAATGAAAATGTTTTAATATTGATTGAAGTGATGAATACACAATTCTGTGATTTCAATCAAAAATGCCATTGTACACTTAGATAAATTTCATGGTTTATGAATTTTAAAAAATAGGGTGGGTTTGGGGAAAATATACCAAATGTAAAATACATACTATAGTTAGTAGTGATACCTTGATGAAATGCACTTTCATAATTTGTTACAAATGTTTCACAATAATGCAAGGTATTTGTGGTGGGGTGACGTGGGGGAGCCCTGTATGATGTTACACATGTTTATTTTGTAAGTTCACAACTTTTACTATACACTTATTGTTTATATATGTTCATGTATGGATGATATACTTCAATAAAATTTTTTAAATTAAAAAAAAAAAAACATTGACAGGTTTTAATAAGGTGATGAAGTTCTATGTTCAGATCAGGTTTGCATTATACTGCTATGTGGAGTGGGTTAGGGAGGAGCT
Organism: Tolypeutes matacus; assembly: GCA_026826555.1. NCBI lineage: Eukaryota > Metazoa > Chordata > Mammalia > Cingulata > Chlamyphoridae > Tolypeutes > Tolypeutes matacus. The sequence continues at coordinate 4,774,344 of JAKSZT010053813.1, forward strand.
AGTGGGATATGAGAGAGAAAGATTGCTCCTACAAAATACACAAGGAAGTTACTAGAACTAATAAATGAATTCAGCAATGTCGTGGGGTAGGAGATCAACACACAAAAATCAGTTGTGTTTCTATACACCAGCAATGAATATTCACAAAAGGAAATCAAGAAAACAACTCCATTTACAATGGTGTCTAAAAGAATTAAATATCTAGGAATAAATTTAACAAGGAGGTAGAAGATTTGTAAGCTGAAAACAATAAAACATTGCTGAAAGAAATAAAAAAATACCTAAATAAATGGAAAGACATCATACCATAGTCATGAATTGGAAGACTTACATACTATTAAGATGCCAAAAATACTAAAAGCAATCAAAAGATTTAACACAAACCTTATCAAAATTCCAGCAGCCATTTTTGCAGAAATGAAAAAGACAATCCTCAAATTCATATGGAATTGCAAGGGACTCCAGATAGACAAGAAACCCTCTCGCAAAAGTAGAACAAATTTGAAAGTCTCATGGCTATATCAAAACTTACTATAAAGCAACAGTAGTTGTAAGAGTGTGGTACTTGGCAAAAGGACAGACGTGTAGACCAATGGAATAGAACTGAGAGTACAAAAATAAGCTCACATATCTATGGCCTATTGATTTTAGAACAGGGTGCCAAGTTCACTCAATGGAGAAAGAATGGTTCCTTCAACAAATGGTGCTGGGAAAACTGTACATCCACATGCAAAATAATGAAACTGGACCTCTTCCTCATACCATATACAAAAATTAACTCAAAATGGATCAACGACCTAAATATAAGATTTAAGACCATAAAACTTTTAGAAGAAAATGTAATAGAAAACCTTCAAGATGTTGTATTTGGCAATTTATTTTTAGAGATGAAACCACAAACATGAGCAACAACAACAAAAGTATTTGAAATGAACTTCATCAAAAATTTTTTAAAAAGGTTTGCATCAGAGGAAATTATCAAGAAAGTGAAAAGACAACCTACAGAATGGGAGAAGAGTTGCAAATCATATATCTGATAAGAGTTGAATGAACAGAACATATAAAGAACTCCTATAACTCAACAACAAAAGACAAACAACCGAAGTTAAAAAATGGGCAAATGACCTGAACAGATATTTCACCAAAGAAGATATATAAATGGCCAATAAGTACATGAAAAGATGCTTAACATCAGTAGCCATTAAGAAAATTCAAATCAAAACCACAATGAGGGGGACGGATGTGGCTCAAATGGTTGGGCGTCCATCTCCCATATGGAGGGACCTGGGTTCGATCCCCGGGACCTCCTGGTAAAAAAAAAAAAAAAAAAAACCACAATGAAATACCACTTCACACCCATTAGGTTAGTTATTATTTTTAAGAGGAAAAGCAAAAATGTTAGCAAGGATGTGGAGAAATAAGAACCCTCATGCATTGCTGGTGACAATGTAAAATGGTGCCATTGCTGTGGAAAACAAGTTCCTCAAAAAAGTTAAACATAGAATTACCATATGACCCAGCAATTCCCCTCCTAGGTATATACCAAGAAGAATTGAAAGCAGGGACCCAAGCAGATACTTGTACACCAATGTTCATAACAGAGTTATTCACAATGGAAACAAGCCAGTGTCCATGGACAGATAAATGGATAAAATGTAGTATGTGAGTGTGTGTGTATATATATATGAATATTATTCAGTCATAAAAAAGAATGAAGTTCATGTGCAGGCAGTGGCCTCTAGAGGTTATGAGGGCAGGGAGAGGGAAATACAGGTGAAATATGGGGGCATTTTGGGGACTTGGGAATTTTCCTGAATGACATTACAATGACAGATACAGGCCATTACATATCTTGCCTTAACTTATAAAATTGTGCGGGACAGAGTGTAAACTATAACGTAAACTATAATCCATGCTTAGTGGCAATACTATAAAATGTTTTCATCAACTGTAATGAATGTACCTCACTAATGAAAGATGTTGTTAATGTAGGAAAATGTGGGAGGTGTAGGAAGCGGGGCATATGGGAATCCCTTATATTTTTATGTAACATTTATGTAATCTAAATACATTTAAAAAAAAAAATTATATTTTAAAAAAGGAATGAAGTTTTGATACATACTACAACATGGACGATAGTTGAAAATATTATGCTAAGTGAAATAAGCCAACCACAAAAGGACAAATATTGGATGCTTTCAATGATATGAAATATCTAGAATAAACAAATTCATAGAGACAGGAAGTAGATTAGGGGTTACCAGGAGCCAGAGGGAGGGGGAATAAGGAGTTTGCTTAAAGGATACAGAGTTGCTCTTTTGAGTGATGAAAAAGTTTTAGTAATGGGCAATGGTAATGGTAGCACAACATTGCAAATGTAATTAATGCCACTACATTGTACACTTAGAAATGGTTAAAATGTCAAATATGTTATTGCAATAAAAAATTAACAACAAAAAAGAGTGGCTGTGGAAGCCAGTTTGGTGTCCATTGCAGGGTTCCATATTGTTTGATCTAGGATGATAGTAGCAGAGATGGAGAGCAGGTGGTGGATTTGAGTGATATTTAAAATATGAAATCAATGGGACCTGATAGATTAGATGTGGGGGGGGGCAAAAGAAAAGGAGATATCAAGGTTGACTCCAGAGTTCATGGTCTGCATTAAGTGGGTGGGTGGTCATACTGTTCACTGAGAAAGCTGACTCTAGAGAGCAATTTGGGGGTAGTAGTGGGAGACACACATATTTATTCAGTTTTGGAACCTGTGGTATGTAAAATGCTCTTGAGATATCCAAAGAGGGAGGTAGAATAGAAGATTGGATATGTAGATCTGGGCAGAGGGAAGTGGTCTAACCTGGAGACCTACAGTAGTGAGTCATTGGTACGTAGCTGTCCATGTGGTCAAAATTATGGAGGAGGTTGCCTAGGAGGAGACAGTAGAGTGAAGAATTCCTTGAAGAATTCCTGGGTCAAGAAAGATAATCTTGCAAAGGGTACTGAGACAAAAGTCCATACTGAAAAGTGCACGTGATGGGCCACGTAAAGTGAGGACTAAAAATGGCCAGTGGAGTTTTAACATGGAGAAGATTCCATTTTCATTAATGGGTATAAGATCCCATGTCTCCTATTTTCAGACAGGTGAGAATTTCATTGACTTCTTCCCTAATCCATTCATCTTGGACATAGGCAAGTCAACCCTTTCAAATGTTTAATCAGGGGTTTATTTTATTTTAGAAAAAAAAAAAAATCCTAAAGGCTTCGGTTCTGGCTAAGATGGAGAAGCCCCCCTTGCTCACCAGTCCTACGGTTCTCTCTCTGACAACTAAAATCCCCTGCACATAACACAACAAACCAGCATAGGAAGACTCTTTTTTTTTTTTTTCGTGGAACGCTTCACTAATTTGCGTGTCATCCTTGCACAGGGGCCATGCTAATCTTCTCTGTATCGTTCCAATTTTAGTATATGTGCTGCCAAAGCGAGCACAGGAAGACTTAAAAGTGAAAAAGAAGAAGATAGGCTGTGTAGGAACTGTGGGATCCTTGGACTTGAGGAACAACTCTGCATTGAGTTCTCTAAGTTTTCTTTTTGCTTCCCATGTATCCAGAAGGTATACAACAGAAGTCTGCAACCCAGAACCCCCAATAGGCACAGACAGACAAAAGAAGTCCAGGAAAAGCCTCCTTTCTCTGTCCAAAGCACAGCCTAGCAGAACTGAAATCTCCTCCAGCCAGAGACCAAAGGAATACCTGCCCTCCCCACCCTAGATTTCAGCGGGACCAAGGGGGGAGCTGGATTAGAGACCCCGCCTGGCAGCAGCCAAGGCATGGACTCAGCACTCTGCTTCTACCCACATCCAGCCCAGCAATGAGGTGGAATGAGATAGTGCAAGTCGGAGCTCATAAGCCCTCCACTCCCCCCTTCTTGGTGTCTGCAGGGCCCTCTGGGACACTGAACATACACCCCTATCTGGACCTCTACCCTACACCTAAACATGGTGACTCCCTGCAAAATATATTAGGTAGGATCTAGAGTATCCTGGAAATGGTACCCCAAATGTCCAGGACATAATAAAAAATTACTTGCCATCCCAAGAACTAGGAAAATCTCAATTTGCATGATAACTGGCAATTAACAGATGAATACACCAATAGGGCACATAGGTTGGAATTATCAGCAAGAGATCAGGGGTTACCAGGGGTTAGGGATGGGGTTGGGAGCAGGGGATGACTACCAAGAGATAGTATGAAGGTTCCCTGTGTTCTGCATCTTGATGGTTATGGTTACACAAATCTATACATGTGATAAGATTGCATTGAACTAATGCATATGCACACACGTAAATAAAGTGCACATTAAACTGGTGACATCTGAGTTAAATCTATGGATCATGTCAATGTTAATTTCCTGGTTGTGTTAATATGCTATTGTAATATTGTTACCATTGATCTTACCTTTGTGGGTAAGATCAATGGGCAATGGGTACACAGGACTTCTCTGTACTATTTTTGAAACTCCCTGTGAGCCTAGAAGTATTTCAAAATAAAAAGTTTTTTTAAAATGCAGTGAGGCAAAACTAAAAAGATGAAAATAATCAGTACTCCCTATTGCTCAATTCTCAATACTATTTAATTTTTTATTTTGTTCACCTTTTTCTTTTCGTATGTACGTATGCATATATTTAAAGAAAGGGCTTATGTCCACAATTCTTTGTAACTATTTTTATTTATTTATTTATTTATTTATTTATTTATTTATTTATTTATTT
>JAKSZT010053813.1:4779119-4823557 GCA_026826555.1 Tolypeutes matacus
TTTATTTATTTATTTATTTATTTATTTATTTATTTATTTATTTATTTATTTAAGATTTATTTATTTATTCATTTATCACCCCCTTGCTGCTTGTGCTCGCTGGGTCAGCTAAACATGCCATGCGGGCAGGCCTGCCCTCACCAGGAGGCCCCAGGAACCGAACCCGGGGCTTCCCATATGGTAAACGGGAGCCCTACTGATTGAGCCACAGCCACTTCCCACTATTTTTATTTAACGATATGTCATGAACAAGTTTCCATGTTTTAAATATTTTTCTATGATATCCTTTTGATATCTTATTTATGTAAATATATGAAGACAACCCAGTTGTTTTCAAACTCCTTTAATAGGAGAATACTTCTTTCTTTAACCCTTGTATTATGAGAAAGAGAGAAACATGGAGCTGCTCTTTTTAAAGTTAGGAGGAGAAGGTCCCAAAACTACCAGTTGGTCTCCAGTTGTACACTGATGCTTCTTTAAGGCACCCTAAGTCTCTGGGAATGTGGATGGATAATTATGTCCATTTAAATATATATATATATTACAACAATTCTATGTCTAATATATTCAATACTAATTTTTAAAAATTATGATTGTTTTTAATGTATTTTGGTAATATATATATTATAAAATTTGGCATTTTAACTATTTTTAAGCATACAATTCAGTAGCACTAATTACATAAAAATTTTTGTGCTCTCGTTACCGCCATCCATTACCAAAACCTTTTCTTGCTCAAAACAGAAACTCTGTACCTATTAAGCAGTATCTTCTCATTCCATCTCCCCTACCCCAGCCCCTGGTAACCTCTAAGCTATTTTCTGTCTCTATGAATTTGTTTATTCTAGATATTTCTTAGACTGGAAGCATTCAATTTGTCCTTTTGCATCTAGCTTATATTTGTCTTTTTGCATCTTAGCTAAATATTACACTTAGCTTAATGTTTTCAAGGATCATCCATGTTGTAGCATGTATCAGAACTTCATTCCTTTATAGGACTCAATAATAAGCCATTGTGTGTTTATAAAAACATTTTGTTTATCCATTCATCTATCAATGGACACTTGGGTTGTTTTGAGCACTTGGCTGTTGTAAATAATGCTGCTATGAACACCAGTAAACAAGTATCTGTTTGAGACCCTGTTCTTAATTCTTTAGGGTATCTACCTAGGAGTGGAATTGCTGGGTCATATTATAATTCTAGGTTTAACTTTTTGAGGGATTGCTGATCTCTTTTCCACAGTGACTGCACCATTTCACATTGCCACTAGCCATGCCTGAATGTACCTATTTCTCCAGATCCTCGTCAACACTTATTTCCATTTTTCTAAAGAGTAGTCATCCTAATGGATGTGCAGTGGGGTCTCATTGTGGTTTTTATTTGCTCAATGATACATGTTTAATACTACTCAATTCCATCCCTACCTTTTATCAGATATGATAATCCCCTTGGCCTCATATTTAAACTTTATAAGGAAATGAGAAACATAACTTTTTTGGACACAGTCGCTGTAGTGATAATCAGACAGATGAATGGACTAGTTGACCTTTTACATTTCTTCTAGAACTTTTCTTTTAAAATGCTTACTTTCCTGAGCCATACCATTATAGAGTCAAATCTTCCATCTTGACAGCTGAATTTTATACAGCAGTTTCTTTTCATCTATAGGAATTAATTATTGGCATAACCTTCTTAGCAATGCAGAGTTTTTCTTACTGAAATCCCAAATATGTCAAAACCTCCAAAACCGTTCTGGCAGTAATTAACCTAAGCATGCCCTATATGGTTTTGTTAGTATAGATAATTTGCAAGTATCACACAATTTCTTTAAAAATTTAAGCATTTAATAAATAGTCAACTATGTTATATCAATCCAGTTACCTAAAATGCCTTGTACAACTACACCTACTGAAAATGATATTTAGACTGTAGCTTCCTAAGAAAGCAATTAATGCACCATATCAAGTAGCACGTTCTTTCTGCTGAAACTAAATGAAAAGGCAATGTTCTCTCAGTGAGACCCGCCTTTGGCAAATTCATTCCATTTACAGAAGTCTCAGGTGCCAACTTTGCTGCTAATCAGGTTTTTTATCTCAGCTGACAGTCCTGGTGGAGTGTCACACTTTTATTTTCTTGCCCTATATAATGTTATCACAATTCAGAACTATAGAGAAAGTAGGATTGTCTCTAAGGGGTGCCATGCCCCAAGTTTTCTGGGGCAACAATTATTGATACAACTTTAAAATTGCTCCCATAGGACTCTAACAATCATGCAAATGTTTCGGATATAAGCACTCCAAAGATCACCCTTCCCACCTGAGGTGATTAGAGCACACAAGCACCCACTGCATCTTGCCAATGGTACAAAGCCCAATTACCTTACTGCCTAGACTGAAAGGAAGTTCCAGGAAGTCTGAGAATTCAAAGATGAATGATGCAAAGGCATTTCAACCTCGTTAATGTTCCTTGTGAATTTCCATTAATTGTGTTCAGTTTCAAGGACCAATGAATGCTTTCGGAAAAACAATCCAATTAAGTGATTAACAAGACCAAAGCTTAATATGCAATATATTCTTGCCATATTTTCAATAGTAAAAGAGAAATAGAAGGGGAAACTGGATGAGGGGAGTGATTTCCATGGGACTGATACAGATCATCTTGTTGTTTCTCCTGTGGAAATGATGTGCTTTTCTGGGAAGATGCTGGGAAGAGGCGTCGTACCTCACTGGACGGAGTCCAAGTTTCTTCCTGTTGTGTTTGAAGTTTACCTTCGTATGCAGTGGAACTTTCATTTCCCCACAGAGCAGGCAGATCATGGAGCAATTTTTCATTTGTGAGCCCAGGGTTCTCAGTGTATTGCTTGCTTCCTATACAAAGCTCACGACAAAGTGAAAGAGGTTCTGTGTGTGTGCTTGTGGAATCAGGAAACGGATGCAGATGACGAGCTGGGTAATTTGCAATACATGATGATGCCCTCCTTTACCCAGGCTGGGATTTGTGTATTGGGCCAGACCATATAAATAATGTGATTTTCACATTGTTGTCTCCTTCTTCTGAGCTCACCATGATCTACCATATAGGGTTATCAATTTACCATCACCATATCATGTATTCTGAGCAGTTCACACAGGCTGCAACACAAAGCTCGTACTTATTAGTGACATAAATCAAGGGTTTCTGCCCCGGAATAAAGATCAATCTTTTCCTCCCAGAAAGGGAGAATTGGGCAGCTGTGCTGGCCATCCCAGTAGCAAACATTAATAACTCCCTTCCCCGAATGCTGGCCTTATAGGACGAACTGTTTTCATGGGAAGAAAGGGCAAACAGTAAAGTCTGCTCATGGTAAATCAGTCAAGACCTCAAAGGACCTTAGATGTGGGAGCTTGCTTTTTCTTCACTATGTTACATTTTCATGATGGAGAGGAGGGCTGGAAAAAGGAGCTGTGACTGGAATAAAAGATAATCTAGGGATCTTAAGAACCAATCTAAACTTTCTGTCTGCCAGATCTTTTTTGGTGATAGTTCAAACTGTGGTTTTTCTCTGCAAAAGAAAAGCATAGAGGGGGTGAGAAACTCTGCCCTGGAAATGCTGCCTCCTGGGGAGTAAATGAGTTCGTTAAAGGTTAAATGACTTTTAAGGCCCTGAGTGAGTCAACTGATATCCATGCCAAAATCAGGGGATCACAAGATGCCTGAAAATCGTGTAGGTTTTTGCAAGTGGTAAGGGGACTCATTCAATGAAGTGAGAAAAATGTGCTCGTGATATTGCCTGCAGACCCCTGGGGGCTAGGGAGAGCGCTAAACTCACAAGGCTGGCTCCTGGGGAAGTTCTCAGCAGGAATCAGCTCAGAGCTCGGGACACGCAGCCCTGGAGGGCCAGTTTTGTTGGGAGGCCAAGTCTATCATAGCACTGGAAAGACAACTCTGTGGCCCTGCCTAGGGTGGGATGCCACCTATCCGCGCAGAGGGAGCACCCTCAGAATCCAGGCTCAGAATCCCCCCATCCCCGCGAAGTATAACCCGCCCACGTGGAGGATTATGTTACCTGCGTGAAAAATAAAATGAAAATCGGTGTCTTCGGGGCACTCTTTGACAGTTGATGAGCAAATTGCCTTTATTTATAAGAAGAGAGCAGGGGACACATCATTGTGACTGGCACATGGCAACCGCAAGATCAAAGAAATGAGTTGCCTCAATAAAAGTGTCCCAGGGACCTAATTCCCAATTCTGTGATCTGTCAGGGCTCTGGAGGTTGTTAAAGCTGGAGGTGTGTGCGCATGCGCCTTCCTTCTGACCCTCTTTCATAGCTACTCCCTTGGAGGCTATTAAGCCTTCCCTGATGCCGTCAAATGCTGAGTCTACAGTTTCTCCCCCTCTCTTTTACCTTTGGGATACTTTGGGAAGTCACTAACTTTTTGCTTATGGAAAGAAGCACGGAAACGTTTACTGCCATCACATCCAGTTCTATTTCTTCCCACTTATGTGGCTTACACAAGAGGGTGTAAGCGTTTTCATGAGGAGCGTACTCTTCTCATGTACGTGACTCTATTTATAGAATAAAATGTCCCTCTTTCAATGTCCATCTTTCGCAGTGCTATGCCGAAATATAAAAGGGGGGTGGGGTGGGGTGGTCTCTTTCACTTTGAATAAATGAGCTTGTTGTCTCCCATTCAGTAAGACGGTCAAGACCAGCGTTAGATCAAAGAACAAGCTTCAAGCTAAACACTGTTGCATTGAGAAAATAGAAGCCAGTAGAAGAGAACTTCCACAAGCTTCCCCTCCACGCTGCTACTGCCATCTTCCCAAGAACAAGCATCTGTGCCCAGACATCCTCCCTCAGGCTGGATCCTCCTTGTCTGCTCCCCTTCTCTACCCACTGGCATCTCCTCAGTTTCTCCCTTCTCTTGTCCTTTTCATGACACAAAAAATCTTTTTCCTACCACCTGAAAAAGAGGGAGAATAAAAAAACTGCTCTCTCTCTCTTCACCGCCCCCCCCACACACACACACACTTGTATGTTCTACTTCATTTTTCTGTTCTCTTTACAGCAAAATACCTGAAAAGAGTGGTTGGTGCTCTCTGTTTCCAACCCTCCCTCCCATTCTCTGGTGAAACTAACTCCTTTGAGCTTTTGTCCCCACCATTTGACTAAAATCGCTCCTGCAGTGATCACCAGGTCGCTTACTTGACCTCTCAAGGGCATTGGAGACACAGTTTCTCCCTCCCTCCTCCTAGAAACTATTTCCTTACCTCACTTGGTTTCACTCTCCTGATTTTTCTTCACCATCTCTGCCCTGTTTCTTTTCCTTGTTTCAGTTTTGTTCAGTGGACCCTTCTCATTATGCTGAGCTCTTGCTAAGAGTGCCCTGGGCCTCCACCCCTTGGGGGATCCCCTGACTATCCTGACTTCTAAATACTATAAACACTCACATACACTTAGTTTGGGTCTCTATCCCAGACTTCTTCCATAAACAGCTGATGCGCATCCACCTGCCTTCTACGCATCTCCACTAGAAGTTGAATAGCATCTCTAGCTTATCATGTGCAGACCCCAAGCTTCTAATATTCCCCCAAACCTGCTTCTCCCAGAGATTTGGGAATCCATATCAGTTAAGGATAACTCATTCTTTCCTCTTGCTCAGTCCAAAAACCTTGTAGTCATAGGTTACTACTTTCTTTCTCTTGTAACCCCCATTCAATGTTTCAGCAAATTCTGTTGGCTCTACCTTCAAATAATATCTAGAACCTATCTCTCCCCACCGCTACTGCTACTACGTCACTCTTTGGTGCATCAGAAACACACAGTACTTGCTCAATAAATATGTGTTGAATGACTTTCACAGTAAATATAATCAACTTATTTTATGATTGCATTAATTAAGAGGCAAAATAATGTGTGCCCTACATGGTTACAAATAGGATACGATTACACTTTATTTTTTTTCTTTATTAGGCTCCCAGGAAAGACTAAAATGCATGTTCTCACACCAGCTGAGCTCTTGCTGCCTCTTAAGATCAAGATGAAATTCCTTCGAGTACCAATTCCATTCTCACTAGAAGTTCAAACCCTTTCCTGAGGTTTCCGTGAATTCCCAAGGAGCCTGATTCTCTTTCTCACCTCTGACGCCTGCTTCCATGTATTGGCTAAGTCTGTGGGTTATCCTCCCACCCTACACCTTTCCACTCTGTTCTACAACACAGTCGCTGACACCTGATTCCTTTTGCACACTCACAAGTCATTTTGAGTATAGTGCAATTTACTGAAAAATTGTGTTTTACAGAAGGGAGATTTCCATTTCGGAAAACAAATGATTTCACATTGAACACTTCAAGTCCTTGTCCCTCAGCCACTCAACACTGGAGATATTTTAATGGTCACTTCTCTCCACATAGTCCTCAGCCTCATGCATTTTTCTCTCCCTGTCTCATCATCTCCTCCTTCCTCCACCCCCTTTAAAATTCTTCTCATTCTTTCCATGAGCAGAATACATGGGCCTTCCATGTTACACACTCTTCCTCCTAAGATGGTAATTGTGGGTTTGTTTGTTTTTATGATGAATCAATTTTATTGTGAAAAATTTCAAACATACAGAAAATGTAAAAACTAGGTCAATGAGTGCCCATATATCACAATCACACCATCCAGATTTAACAGTTGTTAACAGTCATCATTGATGCCTCATCTATATGTCTTACTAAACCATTTTATAGTAATTTGCAGATATTGTGCCAGTTCAACCCTTCAGCATCATCTTAAAAAAAAATGAAACCATTCTCTTACTTACTCACTATGTAATTTCCACATCTTCCAACTTAACAATATCCCTTATTCTCATCTAATGCCTCGACCATATTCTGATTTCTACACTCATCCCCAAAGAAGGTTTGAAAGAGCAACCTTCTTTTTTTTCTCAGTCTAACAACCTGTCTGTAAAGCAGCATTCTACTGGGGTAAAATATTTTAATGCAATTGCATGCTTTTCCTGATGCTTCTTTTTGTACGAAGTGAGGACAAAGACCAGTAGCTGAACGTTCTTTATTAAATTACCTGTTGGAGTAAACCAAGTCCATTAAAGTGGGGTCTCTATTTTACACAGCTGTTTAATGGCATGAGATGTATGAACTCATTTGTTAAACTGCAATCTCTAAGCAAAAACAAATGGGAGGAAGCGCTCCAGAGACAATGAGTAATGGAGACACAGTTTACAAACTGCACAAGCAGGGGCTTTGGGTGGAAAATATATGCAGCCCTAAGGAAAGGCTTTCCAGGGTCCCTATGCCTGTTACCTAGCAACAAGCCCATCACCCAGGGACACACTGGAGTCCAGTTTAACTAGGCTCAGGAAGAGCACAGGGGTAACATGACCAGATTTCTCTTTTTATACTATGTTAATAACTCAGGTCTATAGCAGTCTCTGACAGGGCTGTCTGAAGAAATCATCCCTATATAATTCTTTCTCCCATGTTAAATCCCTAAAAGAAGAAAATGGCTTTAGCTTAATTTACTGTGCACATGTCATTACTTATTTGTCCATATATCCATCTTATGGGAGTTAAATATGCCATATGCAAAAAGAAAATCATCTGCACTTAAATTAGTTTTGAGTCACTGTGAGGCTCCAAGCCCCATCCAGACTCATTCCTAATAGCAAATGAAGCTGGTGTCACTGATTTACAGTTATTTATTTTTTATTTATTTGTTTGCTTTTAAAGTTGCTTTCCAGTAAATTCCTGTGTTTTTCAGGTTTTCCTTCTTTCTTCTATTAGGGTGCTAATCTGAGCTGACTGGATAGCTTCTCTGTCATCTGTTTTACCTCAAAGATTTCAGGAAAAAGATTTCTTTTGATAGTATGGTGTTTTAGTCATGTAATTATACCAAAGTTTTTTATTAATAATAATATTCTTTTTTTAAAAAGTGCTCAAAGTACGTTTGTAGTATTGCTTCACATTCATCTTTTGACTAAGTCAACTTAAGGTTATGTACTAGTCTGAGCCGGGACAGGAACCCAAGTTCATCTACTAGAATGTGTTTTTCCATTTTTTTCGAGGTTGCAGAAGCTCATTTGCCTGGTCTTAGTCCTGAAACTTCAAAGCTCTGCAGACAATGAAAGTGGGACTTAAGACTTCCTTAGAAATGCAAATTGCATCACACATGGTCATATTCTTACTTTTTGGAAAAGTAACTCCTCTTGATTTAGGAGAGTCTAATTTTCCATAATGACAGCAAGCTCTTTTATCTAAGGCTTACTTAACACAAGACATTGGACTAAAGCATTCTGTCATTTCATCCTCAAAACAACCCTAGGATGTAGATACTATTGTTATCCTCAGTGTATCGATGAGGAAACTGAGGTACAGAGAAGTTAAATAAACTTGCTCAAAGCCACGGAACTAATAAAAGGCAGAGCTGGAATTTGAATCCAAGAAGGATAGCTCCCGAGTCCATGCTCTGAAGCTCTGTGTATTTTGCTTTCATGTGGATTGTTCATTCATTCATTCGTTCATCCAACATGTCTTTGTTGCAAGGCACTGGGAATTCATCTGTGAGCAAGTCATATGTGGCACCTGCCCTCATAGCCTTGTCCTCTAGACTAATGGTTTGGACAGGCAAATGCCCCAGTGGCAGTTAGAACAAACCAAGCCATGGTCATTCTGCTGTCTTATGTCTTATGTCATATCAAATTACCAAATTATCATAAACCTCCAGGTAAATAGACACCAAATTGCCAAAGACCAGACTTTTTGTTAAAGATGTAGGGCTCTCCACACCTTCCCTAACCAAATATGTTTTGGGGTCACTTACTATGCACTCAATGCTGGGTCAAATGATGTCAAGGGTATAGGAAGACAAGACTATGTTCCCATGGGACCAGGACTTTCATTAAAAGAAAGGATGTCAGGGTGTTTGGGGGAGCACAGAGAACAGTCCAGCCAGAAGGGGAAGGAGGAAGGCTATCAAGAAAGACCACTCTTTCCCCCCTGCTTGTTTGCTTGCAAAGGAATAAATATGCAGTTGGAATAGGACTTTTCTGCTCCTTTTTTATGTAGGACCTATAGGAATACTTTCTCTGAAAGTCCCTCTCATCAAGGCTCTAGCCTCCATGTACATGCAGTTAATAACTCTCCTAAATTGTTGGTACTCCCATCTATATGACTTGGGGCCACCATTTATAATCATCACCAACCAAAAAGCCACCAAATATAAGGCTTTGTGGGGTCATTGGAGCAAGGTTGTCCCACCCATGTCCCCTTTCCCTCACCATTTTGTTGCATCTGATTCCAGCTACCAGCTCCTACTTTTTTGGGGGGGTGGGGGCAGGGAGCATCCCTGAAAGCTCCCTTTGCCTTCCAGTGTGTGCTTTGTCCACTCTTGATAAAAGCCAAATTGCCCTGGGATCCATGACTCCTGAGGGCAACCTCAGCCAGTAACTGAGGCACGTTTCCCCATTTGGCCCCCAGATTCCACAGCACGATGGACTCCATAACCCTCAGTGCTAACCGACTTGATAATGAAGCCTTTTCTGGCTGCCTTTTCTGTTCTTTCTTGCTTAACATCCTACAGGTGCTTCCTGGGGCATTGTCCCAAACAACGTAATTGAACTTGAATCCTAGTCCCAGGGGTTGTTTCTGGGACACCCGAATTTAGATAGCAGCACAGTCTGGTGCTCTTGTCCTAGACACTTGGAAGAGTCCAGGGGTGGTTGCCATCGAGGCCTCTCTGTTCACCTGAGTGCAGAAGGTATAGCTATTCCCTGCAGAAAACGTACGGGTCTTGAGTGGATGTAGTTTTTGCCTTTCATAAGCTGACCTTCTCAATTATTTCCCATTGCTGCTTGGTCTTCCTATTTTTATTTATTTTTTTTATTAATTTATTTCACTTGCAATGCATCATTTTGAGAGTCTAGCATGTGCTGGTCATGAAAGTCCCAGGCAGGTTTGCTTCTAGAACCACTGTTCTTCAAGAGGTGAGACTGATAATGACATCATGGTTCTGTGATTTTTGTCACAGATGAAATCTGCTCTTGAAGTTACCTTCCCAAATTAGGCATTTCTCCCTACATTTCTGCCAGGTTTAAGGAGTGACATAATAACATTATAACACTCATTGACACACGTTTTCTTAACCCAAATGGCATCAGTCTATAGAAAACCTGAGGTGCATTATGATAGTAAACCAAAAGAAAAGGCAAGCCCCTAAAGATAGCCATGAATGAAAGGTGATAGAGGGGGGAGGCAGTGTTTACAGAGGGTAAGAGGGAAGTTGACAAAAAGAGGGAAGGAGAGAGACAAGCAGGACATAGGAAGAAAAGAAAAAAAAAATCCATATGTGTTTTCTGTCTGTTTTGCTGTTGTACATTTGACCTCCTTGCTTAGAAAGCAAAAGGGAAAGAGAAAGAAAATGGACAATATAAAGGCACCCACATTCAAGGGATGGCAGTCTAAGGCTCCATCCAGAAACTTCTGAATCACTCATATATCCTTCAAGTGTTAAGACAATTACTGCACTAAGAGCTGCTCTATGATTTTTTGTCTCTCATCACATGCATCACAAATTGGCAATGTAAAAATTAGAATTGCTTGGATGCTGGGTTTATCAACTGGCTGTAGGAAATGGAGGTTCCTAAGACCAGCATCGGGGTTCTATTTTACAACTGCATTATTTTCCATGATTTGCTACCCTTTTTTCCCCTCAGAGCTGAAAACTGACAAAATGAGTTTTATCCCCCTACCACATTGAATGCTATTTTTTTTTTTAAAGTGAATTTCAACAAAGGTAAAAGCTTTCTCCTTTTCAAATTTGCAGGCATCCTACCATCAAAGGAAGTCAATTTCATCAGCTTGATGGGAAAACACCACGTCCTTTTTAAATGGAATTGTCCCCTCTGAAACCAAAGTTCTACAGAAGCAAATTACCAGCTGTGCTGGCGATGCTATAGGATTAAAGATGGTAAGTCTATCTCCTGTTTCTCCCACCCCTCATTATTTCCAAGTTATCAACACACAGAAATCACTTGATCTGCTTCTGATTAGAGTCTCTCCCAGAAGGGGGGTGGGGCGATGGAAAGATAACAGATAATGGCGAGGTACACAGTCCTCTCTGAGTGTCTGCCAGTGAGAGAGACATCCAGCCAAGTGTCAGGGATCAACTCTGCACTGTGTGAATTGCCCCGAGATATGAAATGTCCACAAAGAACAGATGGGAGCTCTGCTTCTCTGAGGTCTTATTCCTCCACTTGGGGCAGCCAGCTCCGAATTAGCTCTGACTCATTCTGAAGGAGAAAGGCTGCGTTGATTTTGGTTCTGTTCAAATCTCACGTTTGGACTCTGACTCCGCCTCAGGGGTAGGGTGGGGTGGGAAGTGGCCTGGGTAGAGAAAAGGGTCCTTTCTATTCCCAGATCCGTTGTGGCAGCTCACTTCACTCTCTGACCCTGTTTCCCCATCTGTGAAATGGGGGCGAAGGTGCTGGCCTCAGATGAAAGTTGGAAGAGTTCGTTTATTTGTGCAGGGCTTTGAAATCAAGAACAAAATGTGTAATTTGGACATAAAGCCTTGTTATTATTTCTCTCTCCGGGGCTGCCAGCACTCCATTGTTCCCTGTTCTAGACTGTTCTCCAAGGTTTTATACTGAAACGGTTGCTGCCATCTGACAACACCCACACAACCAAGCCCCCCCACTTCCGAGTCCTTCCGGGGGTGGGCCTCCATCCTGCCTAGTGGCAGTCCCATTAGCTGCTCTGAGATTTTTGCTTATTAATTAAACCAAAACTTTGAACACACACACAAAGATAATGATTCCCCACGAACACCCGGAAGTATTCTGCTTTAGCATGAAAGCAAAGGCCTGTCTCACCTTTTGTCCCATTTCAATGTGCACACACTGGCCGTGTCACCTTTCTTGAAGGACCCAAGGGATGGAGAGGGTGGGGACGTCTTGCGGCTGGGAGCAGCTGCAGGGCTTTGTGTTTATGGGGCTGGAAGTTTGCCAGGTACGCTGGATCACAAAGCTCAGGGACTGACTATGGGACGGGAGTCTCTTTATTGCTATGTCTCATCCACTGCCTCCATAAATATCTTCTCTTTATTATTATTTCTGCTGTTTTTAGATTTAGTTTATGGATGTGGTGAAGGCTGTACCCAAACGTTAAGGGAATTGTGATCCTTGTTAAGATTCCGACCAATTATTTTATGTTTTCCTGCAATAAAAGTGTTTATTTCCACCCCATATCCCCCCCCACTTCCCCAAGATGCCCTGGTGAGGGTTTGGTGGGAGTGAGTTCCAAGCACCAAAGAGAACATTCCCTCAAGCATGAGTGGGATTTAATGTTGGCTGGGGAAGGCAGTTGGCGTGTACATTGCGGAGGAGGGTGAGGGCAGCCTTAGGAAGCGGCCAGGCCAATCCTGTGGCCTCATCCCCTAGGAGCAAGAAAGGAGGACCCAAGACAAACCGACCGTCGCCTGCCTCCGGGAGGGTGCATGCTGCCTAGTTGCTGAGCTGCTGCGACATCCTCACCCTGCCCCAGGGACGCAGGACTCTGCTTAGGGCGGCCACTGACTGGGCTCTCAGTCAGAGTGGTTTGGGGGCCAGGAGAGAGAAAAAACTAGATCCCTGAGGGAGGTTGAGCCAATCCATTGGACCATGCCTGTCACTTTGACAGGTGGTTTTGGAAGGAAGAGGTGCTCACCCAGTGATCAAAATCCCAATTGACTGCCCAATGCCCTAATGACATTTCATAGTCATGGGACAGAGCCAAGGTTTGTGTGTGTGTGTGAGTGTGTGTGAGACTGAGTGTGTGAGAGCATGTGTATGAGCATGTGTAAGTATGTGTCTGTGTGAGTCAGTGAGAGCTTGAGTGTGTAACTGAATGAGTGTGTGACACTGAGTATGAGAGCATGTGTATGAGTGTGTGTGAGTGTATATGGGTAAGTGTGAGTATCTGTATGAGTATGTGTGTGTACATGAGTAGGTGTGAGAGTAAGAGTATGCTTGAGTGTGTGTGAGTGTGTGTGTTTACAAGTATGTGTGTGTGCGAGGATGCAAGTGTGTATGAGTATGTGTGAGTGTGTATGAGTGTGTGAGCATCATATAATTATGTGTGAGTGTGTATGACTGTGTGTATGAATACATGTGAGTGTATGAGTACGAGTGTTTATATGTATATGCATATGTGTGAGTGTGTGTATGCGTGTGCATGTGAGCGTGTTTGTGTGTGTTTGGGTGTATGCCGGCCATTTCAGCCAGGTCTCTGTCCAGGCATGCAACGGCCCCCAACGTATTTCTCCTTGGAAGTCCATAGGTAGCACCAGCAAGACATCCTCAAAGCTGCCTAATCTCATATTCCCTCCAGATCTGTTCTTCTTTCTTCTCCCTAATTGAAGAAAATGGTACCATCATCAGCTCAGCTGCCCAGACCAGAAACACAGATATTTGCCTTACCTCCTTCTTCTCCCTTTTCCCTCAGCCCATATCCAGTAAAACATCAAATCATTTTGATTCTGATGGAGCAGCTTCAAGCACAGCTTCCACCTGGGGGTTGATGAGGGGTCCTGCTGCTTCTTTATCTTCACATGAGCTGAAACCACATTCAGAAGAGTCCTGCTCCCTATAAAAACATCTTCACCACACATTATCTAGTTGCAGACAAGCGACTTCTCTCTCTTCCCCCCTCATCTTACCTTTTTTCAGTTCTCAGTTACAAAAGGTGTGAGGAGAAGGAGGGCGTGCCAACCTCCATCAGTGCTCA
Source organism: Tolypeutes matacus (assembly GCA_026826555.1). Classification (NCBI taxonomy): domain Eukaryota; kingdom Metazoa; phylum Chordata; class Mammalia; order Cingulata; family Chlamyphoridae; genus Tolypeutes; species Tolypeutes matacus. The sequence goes on from JAKSZT010053813.1 coordinate 4,792,864, forward strand.
AGGTTCCAACCTGTCTACTCTTGGGCGACAACTTTGAATGCTATGGAGGAAAGATGAGAAGACTTGACGAGAGCTTCCAAGTTTTAACCAATAGGCCAGACTTCAATAGAAATTTCTAGGATGATTTCTGCTCTTTACAAGCCAATATGTTGGGCCAACATTTCTACAGGGAAAGATGGCTTCCAGATGGGGCATCTGGCGTTTCAGCGCACATGAGCATATGTGTTTACTGTGTCCAGAGAAGTCAATACGTTTACCGAGCATGGACCATGTGCCCAGAACTGGACGGAATCAACTCTGAGTATTTGGCAGCAGCCAATACGTGTGTTTACCTTTAGCCAGCAGACAGTGGAACTTCAGGAGGGATGAGAAGGCAGCCATGTTGAGAAGTGTGGGGCCTGAAGACATCTTCCAATGGGTACATTTTCCAGCTCATCAGTAAAGCTGCTTCCTCCAGTGTCTTTTTTACTGCAACTCTTACTTCTGCTGCCCCCATAGATGGGGGCCTGTTGAAGCTAATTGGACAATGCAAATGGGTGGCACGAAGACTGGGAGGGAGAGGTCAAAAGCAGGCAGGCACTGGACACATGGATGGCAGAAATTATTTAATTAAATATTAATAAACTTGAATTTTAGAGCAGTTTTAGGTTTACAGAAAAAAATGTGCAACAAATACAGAATGGGGAGCAGATGTGGCTCAAGCAATTGGGCACCCACCTTCCACATGGGAGGTCCTGGGTTCAGTTCCTGGTGCCTCCTAAAGAAGACAAACAAAAAATGAGCAGACATTGAGCAAAAACAAGCAGGGGAAATGGATGTGGCTCAACTGGTTGAATGCCTGCCTACCACGTGGGAGGTCCCGGGTTTGGGTCCCAGTGCCTCCTAAAAGAAAATGAGCAGACGATGACGCCCCAGCCACAGCAAGCTAGACTCCACCCCCGCTGCAAGGAGCTAGATGCTGTCCCTGCCACAATAACCAGCTGCCACAAGCCAGCAGACACTGCAGGTTTGGGGAGTGGTTCTCAGTCCGATAAAAAAAAACAATGAGCAGACAACAAGCAAAAAAAAAACAAATGAGCAGGGAGTAGATGTGGCTCGAGCAGTTGAGTGCCTGCCTCCCACATGGAAGGTCCAGGTTTGGTTCCTGATGCCTCCTAAATTAAAAAAAAAAAAAACAAGCAGGCAATGAGTAGACAACAAGCAAAAACAACGAACAACAACAACAACAAAAAAAAAAAACAAGCAGACAATGAGCAAAAACAATGAGCAAACAGACAAGGGAGACATTTCAGGTTGGGGGGGGAAGTACAGAGTGTTCCCACAAAGCCACTCACGCACACAGTTTCCCATTATTACCGTCCTGCATTAGTGTAGTTACATTTGTTACACTGGATGAACCAACACGGCTACTGGATTATCAACTAAAGGCCACAGTTTACATTGAGATTCACTCTTTCTGCTGTACAGTTCTGTGGGTTTTGACAAACGATAATGCCATGTTTCCAGCATAATGGTGGCATACAGAATATTTTCACTGCCCTAAAGATGCCCTATGTTCCAGCTACTCATCTCCCACCCCCACGAACCCTTGGCAATGCTTGATCTTTTTACTGTCTCTATAGTTTTGCCTTTTCAGAATGTCATCTAGCTGGAATCATACACTATGTAACCTTTTCAGGCTGTCTTCTTTCACTTAGCAACTTGCATTTAAGGTGCCTCCATATATTTGGGTGTCTGTGTTTTGATAGCTCATTTCTTTTAACCACTGAATAATATTCCATTGTATGGATGTGTCACCATTTGTTGATCCCTTCATCCATGGAAGGGTATGTTGCTGCTTACAAGTATTGGCAATTATGAATAAAATCTCTATAAACATTTGTGTGCAGGTTCTTGTGTGGACATAAGTTTTCAGCTCATTTAGGTAAATACCTTGGAGCATGACTGCTGGATCGTATGCTGAGACTATGTTTCACTTTGTGAGAAACTGCCAAACCGTCTTCTAAAGTAACTGCCCCATCCTGCATTCCCACCAACAATGAATGAGAGTTCCTGTTGTCCAAAAGACATTTTTTTTTTTTTTTTTAATGGTACCAGGGCTGGGGAATGAGCTTGAGACTTCATATGTGGGAAGCTGGCGCTCAACCACTGAGCCACATCCGCTCCCCCAAAAGAAGAGGTTAAATGATGCTGTTTCACCTTAGAAGTACTAAGGGGTGCAGTGTGCCGCACTCTCACTGTATGGTGGTGGGGTAGAATTTAGGCCCCTTGTGACTTTCACCCTGGGTGGCCCACTCTGAGCCATTTGGATCTCCCAGCCCTGCACCCTCTTGTCTCTCTTACCTTTGTTCTTTACCCTCTACATTCTTGTATTTGACTTTCTTGCCTTTATCTCCAATCTGCCATTTTGAATTTGACAATAGATTCAATCTCTATCTCTCTCTCTCCTTCTCTTTCTCTCTCAACAAACTTGCACTCACCCACCAGGCACCATCCCTAGGAGTCCAGGAGCCCCCACGGCTTGGCTTACTTTTCTATGACAACTGTACTGGGAGACCAAAGAACTGGGTCTGGGACCGGGCTGTGCCTCCAGTAAGCAGGGTGACGGCAGAGCAAGACTCCCCCTCTATGTTTTCATCAGCAGACATGAGGGATTGGACTGAATCCTGGGCTCCTTCTAGCTCCCTAGTGTTACACCCACATTCTTCTCCCTTGTCCTATTTCTAGTCTTCCTCGACAGGCAGCTTGCTACTCTCTCAAACACTCTCAGTCTATACCAGTGCTTCCCAAGCGAGCCTCTTCATGGATGTATAGGGATGGGGTTCGACCACAAATACATTTTATTCTGGTCTTCTGAACACGTTGTGCTGCACTTTGCCCTTCACTATTTCAGAAATCCCGGTGAAGATCTGCAAAGATTAAGTCCAAACTTGGTGTCATTTTGGCATTTCGGAAAAGTAATTGCTCCATCCATCCTTCAGCTCAGCTCTGCGCTAATCAGATGGCGATCACACAGTGACCTTTTTCATAACTCGGCAAAACAGCCGAGTTCAAATAATGACTTGACTAAGACCCTAATCTATTGTTCCAAACAATCAAACAGCGCTCCTATCAGAGAAGGCCATCTTTTTCCTGCCCAGGCCGCTGGGCCCCTACTTTGGCAGTCACCTACACAGACAGGAAGCCAGGCCCCTTCCTCTTCCTCCACCTGTCCTCCATGACCCCCCCCTGCACTCCAGAAAAAGCCTCTGTGGACGGAAATCGCTGTTCCAGCTGCTCGGCCGCTCTGCTCCGCGGGACCTTTGGGCAGCCCGTGTCAACCAAGGTCCTGCCGGTGCACAGAATCCGGTGCCTGGAAGGAACACTCCCGCTGACGCGTTTATCGCATCCTTTTTCCTGAGCCCCAGCCCGGCTCCTGCAGCTCCCCAATGCTATCAGAATTCTGCTCCTTCCCCCTGCAGATACACTTGGGAACAACTTCTGAATCTGGAGACTTTAAACAATGGACACTGTTCGAGAGAGAATTAGAGTGACGTCCCAAGCAAACAGCTGGACAAAAAAATGCATCGTTATCTGTGGCACAACGCCGGAGACGTTTGTTCAAAACCCTCGCCAGGGCTGGCCGTGCCCGCGTTTGTGCAGCCAGCAGCTGGCAGAAAATGAGTCATTTCCTGAAAGTAAATGACTCTTTTCCTTTTTTCAGGATGCACCCCCACCATCAGGTCAGCTTTCAGAAGGTGGCTTGTGTGCCCGCTCACTGCTCCCCTGGCAGCAGCCTGTGCTTCCAGGGTGGCGCAATGGGGAACTGGCTCTCCTCCAGTCAGGAGAATCTGGCATTTAGCTCCCAGTCTTCTGGGTCCTCTCTGATCTCTAGTTCAGTTTTAATTGAATATGCAGGGAGCAAATTACATGGAGAAAGTTATCAGTGGGATAGTTACATGTCATCAATAAGGCTCTTGGAAAGGTGTAGACAGTGAAGCCAGGAGAATGGCATCATTGCTGTAGACAAGCTGCTTGGAGAGCCGCCCCCGCGCAGGGCATGAACTTGCTCCTGGGGCTTTAAGTCTGGAGTAAGTTAAACAGAGGGCTGAGGAGGGAAGGATAAGGGTTCTTTGATGTGCAAATTCCTTTTGACCCCTCCCCTTTTTCTTTGACCCCACCCTCAACCTGAAATCCCTGGGGCTCTCTGACCTTCCTTAACCTTTGGGTGAGTCTCCCAGATACAGGGAGAAGGGGCACCTGTATTTATTTGCGTGTAAGCACGAGGGTGCATTTAGTTCTCACCATCATAGCCCCGCTTGTGCACGTGGAAAAATGCTTCACTAAAAGGATGTGGAGCCAGTGGCCACTGGAGGCTCTGGGGGCAGGGAGAGGGAAAAACAGTTGTAATACGGGGGCTTTTTCGGGACTTGGGAATCGCCCTGAACGACACTGCAAAGACAGATATAGGCCATTTTATATCGTCACATAACATGCAGAACTGTGTGGGAGAGCGTGTAGACTACAATGTGAACTGTGGTCCATGCTCAGTGGCAATGCCTCAGGATGCGTCTATCAATTGCAATGAATGTGCCACACTAATGAAAGATGTTTATGTGGGAGGGTATGGGAGGTATGGGGAGTGGGGCATATGGGAACCCCTATATGTTTTGTGTAACATTTATGTAATCTAAGTATTTTTTTTAAAATTAAAAAATATAAATTATTTAAAAAAAAAAGGAATACACCTCTCTGGCCCTATGGGAACCCATGTGCAAGGGATAGTCTGAAAAATCCACCAAAAGGTGAAGTGAGACAAAGGGCTGGGTGAGTGAGCCTGGCTGAGCCTGGGAGCAGCCAGACAGACAAAGGAAAATTACGTGAGGGCTTTGCAGGAGCCCTTTTTCAATTCGACTGTAGGAGTTTTGTCTCCAAATCATGTCTTTTTTAGCAGGAGTGTGTGAAGAGTCCTGCCCAATACACCACAGTGGGCTTCTCATCCTGGCATTGAAGCTTGAAGAGAATGGCAAACTTTTCTGGATGTTGCTTTCCCGAGAGGTAAAGGAACCCAGCTGTGCCCTGGCTTTGTGTGTGTGTGTGTGTGTGTGTGTGTATTTTGGCACAAATTCAGAAATATTTCAGGGAAATGGAGTTTGACCTGTGCCACAGAGTAACAAATGCATAAATAATAAGAAACTTAAACCCTGGAAGCTGTGAATAAAGCAGATCTCCTCTGTGCCCACTGACTTCTGGGCTTTTCTGCATGCCTGTGGTGGTAACTCAGCTAGACATTGATGAACAAGCTGTGTTCAGTGCCTTTCCGAACAGGAATGCACACTGGACTCCATGTAATTATGAAGAACCCAAATCACAATGCAGTAGTGCACTATGAGTATTCAAGTTCCATCCTGAGGTGAGGACCCCCTGAAAGGCATGACCATTGTTAATTATAACCATGGGCTGCAAAGCCTTGGCTTCCTTCTATTCTCCCTACATCCTGTAGATGACCAAACTTAGGGATTCCGGATCAGATTCCCTGGAAGGTCCGCAGGTGGCTTGATAAGTCAGTATTTGGAGGACTGGGCTGGGCTAGGATCTGGGAGTGACTGAGTTGCTCTTCCCAGAGTGGATTCTATCTCTAAATGATCAGGATGATGTGGCTTCTCCCAAAGGACCCTGTGCTGCAGTGGAACCCTGCACTAGAGAATACCATGTAGATACAGATGTCACTCTTCTTGTTCCTGGGCTATCCCTAGCTCTATTACAGTTTAAATGTGACTCCCCAAAGTTGGAAGGGTTGCTTGGAATCATCTGACCTGGCCATTACATTAGCCCAGAAGCAAGATTAAATATAAGGGATGTATGTAACCTTGCTCTAGAACAGTCTTTTCCAACAGTTGAGTTTGGGTTCAATCATCAAGAAATGATGGCAACTGACTCTACCAGTCTGCTCCACCTCCACTCAGCCTCTCCCTTCCTCACTGGAGACAGAACATTTTTAATGTGTCTTTTTCACTCTGAGGAACATAAGTGGTTAATGGTTCTAGAGTATTTACATCATTGTTTTTAATAAAGCTGGAAATCTGAAAGGCTGTAGCTATCCAGCTGAGAGTCAAAATGAGAAAATACCTAGTAATGCTGGTTTAGGTTTCTGACAGCAGAAGATGGCTCAATGGACTTGGAGTCAAAAGACGTGAATTAGAAGCCATGCTGTCCTTCACAGCTGTGTGATCTTGGGCAAATCACATAATCACTCTGGGTTTCAATTCTTTTTCCTGTAAAATAAGGGCCATACTAGGGGCTTTTCTAATTGTTAATATTAAATGTTAAATCATTTAACAGACATCTGTTTCCTCTCATGCCAGGCACTGTGCCAGTTGTTGAAGACAAAGCAGGGAATGTAAGCTCCCTCAAGGAGCTTCTGCTACAGAGCAGGGTGCAGACACATCAATGAGCAAATAGCACCATCACACAGTTGGTAAACGTGGAACTGTGCTGCCAGATCCCCCTTCAGAGAAGAACCTACTGCTCAGTGGTGGTGGGTGTAGCCAGCTGACAGCCTCCACATGCACAGAGCCTCCTCAGCCTAGGCCAAGCCCTTCCTGGGGCAGCCCACATGTGGGGACTCAGAGGCAAGGGTTATAAAGATGCAGCCATTTTGGGCCAACGTGGAATAACTCCGATGGACAATATTTGCTATGGAACTTCTTCCTGGGTTGGCTGAGGCTTCATAGGACCTGAATTGCATTTTGACTTCTCCTTCTACCCTTTGCCTTTTCACTTTACAGGCATTAATCCCTAATACTCATTTTTACTCCAAACTCCATCTCAGCCTCTACTTCTAGAGAACCCAACTACAGCACCATATCATGTTCGATATGCTGTGACAGGATGGCTACTTTAGCAGCACATATTTTTTTCTGGAAGGCGTGACAGCTAAACTAATACCTGAAAGACAAATAGAAAGAGGGAGATATTTTAGGCAGAGGAAATCTTAAGTGCATAAGTCAAGAGCACAAGATGGCCACCTTGGGGTGTGTAAGAAAGTGTAAGGAGCTCAGTGTTGCCTAGAGCATAGGAGGGCAGTGGTCCATTTGGGGTTCCCAGGAGACAGTGCGTTTCTCCACTCCTTCTGGGGGATCACAGAGCTGCTGAATTCCAGGCAGAGGTGAGAGATGATGCTGGAATTAGGGGTTTCCAAGTCATGTGAAGAAGTTTAGATTTGATTCCAGAGATGGCTCACAGTGGGGAGCTTTTAAGTAGAAGTTGAATGGTAGAGGATAGATTGAAAAGCAAGACAGAGGAGCGATGAGGAAGTTGTCTCTGGAATCCACAGGAGAGGTGTGGCTGGCTGAGGGGGGAGGGGTGGTCTAGAGCAACCTGGGAAGGGCTGAGAGATCTGGAGAGCTGGACAGATGGAACTTCTGACTGACTGCAAAGGGAAATGATGTTATAATATTGGTTTTCCACTGGTGTGGAGAGGCAGGTAAAGAACAATAAAGAAGGAAAATAATAGGTGCAAATCACTCCTTCCACCTGGGGCAATCCAAGGCCCTCTCTCCATCCCTCCCCTCCCTCTGCCCCGCAAACACCAGAATGGGGGACTTTGTGCATCATCCCAAACTTGTGAGCCTGCCTCTGGAGCCTCTGATCCCAACAGGAGCTCGGAGGGTCCCGTGGGGCTCAGCGACGGCTATGAGTGCATATGGAGCCCATTTTTGTTATTTCCACCACGAGTGTGGCTGCACCCTGACAAACACCCTGCTGAGTTTGGTTCCCCCCCTGCGGCAGGGTCTCCCTTGTGGGTAGTTTATTTGTAAGATGACCCCAGGAAGTGAGAGTAAGAGATGGGGAGGGGAGAGGAGAAAGGAGGGAGAGCCCCACAGAGGGCGCTCTTGAGCTTCTTATCCCACAGGGAATCTGGGGCTCAGTCCCGCTGGGGACCCTGGGAGGAACACGGAGCGTGAGCACCAGGATTTTGCTTCTGGAAGTCGGAGGCTGGAGCATTTGGTCATTGACTCCCAGCGCCTGGGTTGAGGTGGAACTCATTGCTCTTCTTTCCTTTTCACCCACCCCCACACACACCCTCTGGGCTGCCCTGCTCTGGGGCTCTCGGAGGAAAACCTGAGGCCACTGAGGGAGAGAGGCAGCGGCCGTGAAGTGGGCAACTGGCTTCCTCACCAGAACGTGGCCCGTGGTCCCCTGTTCGCCCCCGCCCGTGAACAACCTGCCCCTTCCTTGCGTTGCCGCCAGTGCCTACCCAGCGTCTCCCCTGTTCTTCCTGGGGGCGCCACAAATGAGACTGAGGTGAAGCTGTGCTGCGGAGGGAACAGTGCCCCGGAGAGAACAGTGCCCCATCCGCGTGAAAGGACCCGGTACAGTGTCCGGCCCTGGGCACCTGGTTCCGGGCAGTCGAGAACCGTGCTTCTCTGTTCAGATCCAGGACCCGAGCGATGTTAGTTCGAATCCTGGCTTTGCCCCTGTTATGGGTTGCGCTACGTCTCCCAGAATGGCAACTTCAAGTCCTAACTCCCAGCCCCTGTGAATGGGACCTTATTTGGAAATTGGGTCTTTTGCTGATGTGATCCAGTGAAAATGAGGTCATGCTGGAGGGGGGGAGGGTGACCCTAATCCAGTTTAGCTGGTGTCCTTACAAAAAAAAGAAGAGACCCAGACACACAGGAAGGAGAGCAGAGATTGGAGTGGTGCCACTGCCAGCTGAGGGCACCTGGGGCCACCGGGAGAGGTACCAAAGGGTCCTGCCCTGCAGCCTTTGGAGGGAGCTTGACGGTGCTGACAGTTTGACTTCTGCCTCCAGAACTGTGAGAGGAGAAACATAGGTTGTTTCAAGCTGCCCGGTTTGTGATTTGTTAGGGCAACCCTGGGAAGTTAAGACGGCCACTTGCTGGTGAGGGGACGTCAGTATGTTACTGCCCCTGCCGTGAGAGTTAGTGCTTGCCTCTGTAAGATAGGGACACTCAGAGTGCCTGCCCCAGGGGGTGTTTGGGAGGCTCCCCTGGAACAATGCTCATAAAACTCTCAGCTCAGAGCCCAGCACGCAGATGGGGCCGCAGTCAGTCCACGCTAGCTGTCAGTATTATTATTTCTTTGAGCACTTTCTTGCAATGGACGTCTGAACACTGTTTCCTGAAGCCACAGCACAGCTGTGCGGTATTGCTCTATTGTCCATTATAATCATCCCCACAATTGCAAGCTCAGGAAGGCAGGCACATTTCCCTGCCTTTGTGAGAAGGAGCCTGAGAACTTCCTTCTTCCCTTCGGTAGAAAAGGGCAAAAGGGGCATTGTTGAAATAAAGTATAGACTGCACTGCCTTCCCCACCTCCAGCTTTCGTCTGTAATTGCCCTGGGATAACTGGTTTAATGCTTGCACCCAAATCACCCTTTATGCTCCATGAAATAAACTGCTAGAAAGTCGTCTTTCAGCAGCTTTGTTTTGTGTTTACTGAATTACTTCATCTACAATAGACTTGATGAGAGGCACGCTTCATTATGCTTGAGTTCTACCCTAGCAGAAATATAATAGTCGTGGATTCAAGCACTTCTGCGTGGCCCGTGTGTTTCATTCATCCTTTAATTGGTTCCCTCCTTCCCCGTGTCTTGCTTTACCCTGGAAGCTGGCACCCCCAGTCCTGCTGGGTCTGGGCTTGGTTTGTGGATGGAGGAAGTCCTTCCTGTCTCATCAAACCCTCTAAAGGATCTAAAGTCAGGACAATACAAAAGCAGATATTAGCACTTGCCAGTCCAAACCAAGGACTGACTGTGTTACTTGGGAAAGTAATTCCAACCCACAATGTAGAGACCTTTTTACAATGCTTGGCACATACTAAGTACATAAACATTCTTTAAACTATAGCATGCTATAGTGAAATGAGCAAAGGTTTTGAATTTGGGCATGGGTGGTTGAAATCCTGAAACTAGCATAGACAGTGTAACAGGTTTGTATTTCAAAATCCTAATTAAAGTTTTTTGGTTTTTACCTTTTCTTCATAACAAGATTTCCACCCCCTCCTACCCCCCAAGAAAATGTAAGGGTACAACTAAAACATGACTAAAGACCCATGGCCTTTTAAAATATGTTTAATATTTGTTATTGTTAATTACTGTGTGTGGATACAAGGAGAGAGACAGAGAATTGTGTGTGTTTTGATGGGAGTGGGGGGAGATCCATCTTCTGCACAGGCTTAGACCCTCCCACAGGTGAAAGACCCCTGAACAGGCCTCTCAGCACAGATCAGATGAACAGAGCTGCTCCTCAAAAACAAAACAAGCACACAAAAACTAGTTTGGAAGCGGTGTGGGAAGACGCTCCATCTTAGAGTGGTTTGCTCAAAGCTGGTATCCATTCCAGGGGGTTTTGTCACTTAAGTCCAAAAACAAGCTTGGACTATTGGTTCTAGGTCTCAGGCCCTTAGCCATGATGGCGGTCTTGACCTCCCCACTTGGTTGCAAAACTTCCCAATCTGCCGTCTCTGTACTCTGGGAACCTTGCCTTGACACATATCTGGTTTCAATATCATTTAGGGTAGACTAGACTTCAATAAACGTTGAAGTCTCCATGGCCTAACACAATAAACTTTTCCCTACTCACTTTACATGCGATGGAGGATGGGATTCCTTCAAGTCTCTTCTCAAATGCTGGGCTCTTATCATTGTGTGTGTTGCCATCTTCAAGGCCTTTGCTTTTAGCCTCATGAATGGGGAAGCAATGAAAATCACCTGGGACCTTTTATGACCACGCCTGGCAAGGAGGATATCATTCCATCAGAGAACTCAGTCACATGGTCCCAATATAGCTGCAAGAGAGGCTGGAAAATGTCATTCCCCTGAGTGTCAGGACAAACCAATGGTACTGGGAAGCCTCCACCAGTCTCTGACACCCTTGTGTTAAAGGAAATTTTCTTCTGGACATTATTTCAGGTCATAATTTTTGTTAACAGCAGATGCGCTTTCATGCATGATTCTCCACAGTTTGCAAAGGTGAATTCATGCTTAGAGAAGTTAAGTGAAGCATTCACATTTACTGACTTCTGTCTTCACATTTACAGAGTTAATTGCAAAGGTGCAACTATGTAGTTTTTCTAATACCTAATTGTATAAGACAGTATAGGTTTGGTAATGCTACAGTAACAGCCCCCAAATTTCAGTGCCCTAACACACAATGGTTTCTTTCTCACCTCAATCCCACTGTGATCTGGAAAACTGCACTCCTTGTGGTTCCTCAGCTCAGGCTGCTTTGATCTTTTGACTCCACCATCTTGCTATAAGAATTCCTTCATGAATGTGACTGCTGGGGAGGAAAGCATGGAGAATTGAACACTGGTACTTAAATGTTTCCACCTGAAGTGGCCCACATCACTTCTGCTCACCTTTCATTGCACAAAGCAGGCCATATGACCATGGCTTACTTGGAGGGGACTGGAAGCGCAATTTTTCTCACTTATGCAGGAAGGAGAAGAGAACAGGAAACCTTGGTGAGCACCAGTGTCTCTGTGAGGGATTGAACTGTGTGTCTCAGTTTAGACATGGTCTTGGTCTTTGTCTGCATCCTGGAAGGCATGGACTTACTGTAGCAAAGATCTACTCAAAATGTGACTTCACTTAAGGTGTGGCCCAACTGAATTGGGTTGGGCTTCAATCCAGATCCCTGGACTCCTGTACAAGCAGAAGGAAATTCAGATATAGAAGAAGCCACAGGAAAAAGCTGGAAGTCAATGGAACCTGGAGGAGAAAGGAGAAGATGCTGCCATGTGCATTGTCATGTGACAGCAAAGCCAAGGAGCAAGGATCCCTGGCAGCCAGCCCCAAAATGCCAGTCTTTGGGAAGGAAACCTTGCCTTGCTGATGCCTCAATTTTGGATTTCAACAAGCCTCAAAACCTTGAGCCAATAAATTCCCATTGTTTAAAATGATTCCCATTGTTTAAACTGTGTGGTATTTATTTTGATAGTTGGGAGACTAAGATAGCCTCCTATCCCTCTAAATACTGAGAAAAGAAGAAAGTCAAAAAATGGCCTGGCCCAATTTCAGGTACTTGCTGACAATGCTTCTATTTCTAACACCATTCCCCCTTCCCCCCCTCCTGCCCCCCTCCCCCCAGGATATAGAACCTTGAAAGAGTCTCTTGGGCTGGAGGATGTTTGGTGCTTTTATCCATCCAGTACCCTTCTTTCTATTCTAAAACCTCTTTTTCTGTCCACTCCTGTGTTCTGATGGGATCTTGGTCACACCATGAGGGGCAGACTCCATGGCCCCCACCAGAGCAGTGAGGACACCTTGTCTTCCCATCCTTGGAGATTAGAGTTTAGTGGAGGACAGCATCCACGCAAGGCCAGGAGGTCTTCCATATTGATGCAGGAGTGCTGTGTAAAAATGCAGAGCCCCTTTAGACTTTAAGGCAGAGAAGGTGTCAATTTCTCTAGGATTATGAATTGAAAGGAAATGGACTTGGTTGACCAGAACCACTTTCCCCATCCTGTCTGTGGCAGGAAATAATGAGGACAAGAGGCAAAGAGAAGCAAAGCAAAGACACTTGCATGCATACATACACACACACACACACACACATGCACTCTAGGGAGGGGGTGCTCTGATGACATCACTGGGACCCTGGATCCAGCCACACCTGATTCAGCCTCACCTTGGCTTTCACAGTTGCAGGAACCTATAAAGCCCCAATTCCATACTCTTCTTATTTGAGCTAGTTTGATTTGTGTTTCTTTTACGTATGAATAGAAAACATTCTGAATCATCTGCTAACATGAAACATTTCTCAAGTAATCTTCTGGAAGAAAGCAGCTCTGCCCCTGGATAAAGGAGAAGCAGGGCACTGCTGCAAATGTGAGTGAGATGCTGGGGAGCAGATTCTGGGTATGCGAGACAGTACAAAATCTTCAACTGTTTGCCAGGATAAAAGTAGAAGCTGGAGGGCTAGACTCTATGGTTTTCGAGGGAGTGCAAAGGTATTCAAGGAGAAGTGGCTATGGGAGGATGACCCAAAATTCTCAAATTTGAGCTGTTAAAGATGACTTAAGGATTTGGCATTGAAATGACTATTTTGCTGTCTCTGGCAGGAGACATCCTATAGGACGTTTCTAATGAAACTGAGTCTTCACAGTGCATGAATCTTGATTTTTTTTTTTATTATAATGATATTTGTTGGTAAACTTTAAAACACCAGTGAGTTCCTTTCTGAAGGTAGGTGTCAGAGGACAATCCCAGCCTTCGCTTGGAGGTCTGGGGGAGGGAATCAGGTCTTCCCTGTGTGTGGTTGGGACTTCAAGGAGGAGAAATCAGAAGAGAAACAAGAAAATGAGCATGTATTTAGCATCTGCTCTGGGTGCCTGCTTTCGGCATAGGGAGTATTTTAACCTTGAGAAGGAGTTCATTTTATAAGGAAATTTAGGCTGAGAGAGGGTGCATAACGTGCCATTGACTTACAGGCAGCATGTAGCAAAGCTGCGACTAGAGCCTGGTTTTCCTGATTCCCCAGCATGCAGATGCACCTCACTTTACAGAGTTGTCAGGTCAAATACCCCACCCCCACCCCATACCCACACGCTGATGCCACAAGTTATAGGATAGAAATGTAAACACAAAAAGCTTGTATTTGTGTTAAATTACAAACTTCCTTTCATTTATTTTTTTTCAGGAGGTACCGGGCATTGAACCCAGGACCTCGTAAATGGAAAGCAGGCACTCAACCACTGAGCTACATCTGCTCGCCAGTGAAAGTTGGTTTTTTCATTTGTTTGTTTTGTTTTTAGGAGGTACCGGGGATTGAACCTGGGACCTCATATATGGGAAACAGGTGCTCAACCACTGAGCTACACCTGCTCCCCATCCTTTGGATTTTAAGTGAGAGCAAGAAAGCCTGAGTCAGGAAGGTTTGTGTCCCTGTTGACAAAAGACATTGATGCCATAACTTTGGGGCTGATGGCAGCAAGTCATGAGGTAAGCTGTTCTGAAGAGCCAGATGCCAGTGATGATGGAGTAGGAGTATGCACCAGACTTTGAACTTCAGAGCCTTGCTGGTAGATAAAATTCAATCCATACTAATAAGGGAAAAGTGATAGAGTCGGGGCTTCCAGATAATAAATAGTTTTCATTTCATTTCTACCTCTACATAAAATGTGATGTCAAATGAGGAGAGCATAGCAGAAAAAGGGGGGGTTGGTGATTCCACAAACCAATACCCACTGACCAACATTTGGAAAGGTTAATATCTGAGAAGGCAATTTCCTCTCTTGAAATGCTTTGGAATTATGGGAGTGGAAATGGGTGGGGGAAAACTAAACACCTACTGGCTTAATGAAGGCAAATAAGTTTTCTGGATGAATTTCAAGGAGAGAGAGTTGAGTGGGAGGGCCGTACAACAGAATACCATTCAGCAGTGAAAATAAATGAACTAGAGCACCAAGTGGCACTATGGATAAATCTCAAAAACAAAATGTGAGCAAAGATTACATGTTGCATTATATTGATTTCATAAACTCTTTTAAAAAACATGCCAACTAGTTAGTTCTATTTATTGTTTAGAGTTACAAGCACAAGTATAATGATATACATGAGACTGATCAATATTGAATCCGGGGTTGCAGTTACCTCTGGGCTGAGGGTGAGGGGTAGGAGACAATATCTGAGACCAGGAACAATGCAGAGTGTTTCCACTGTTTTTGTGATGTTCATTTATTAAGCTGGGTAAGGGTAAATTGACAGTTGCTAAATTATTCTCCATATGTTTCTTGATGTCTGAAATATTTCCCAACAAATAAGAGACTGGTAGGTGACAAAGATTAATTAATCAGAGAAAACAGTCTGGCAAAGGAATGGAAAGGGGATCATAGGGATGGGGAAGGATTCTAAGTGAAAGATTCCTTTAGAATGTTTTGTCCAAAGTGGGGGTTGAAGGGATCTCACTGCACTGCATGTTTAGCTAACAGTAAAAGACAGCTGAAATGTGACATTTAGAAATTGTTTTTGCTGAGAAATCAAACCCGTCATATGTCTTAAGCTGTTGTTTTTAACAAATATAATGCCAGTTGCATTATAGAAAAATCTCTTGTGACTGATTCATTATAGAGAACGGATATGTTTTCTTTTCTAAGTCTTTTTATCTAGACCAAATTATAAATATTTTAAATGTCAAAGAAGAGTAAGAAGAATGTCATGTGCAGTCCTTTAGGGGAAGATAGTTCAATTCTAAAGGCAGCATTCAGGAAGAACAGGGACATTGCATTCCCTTTAGCCAGTCCCAAGCTTGCACATTTACAAAATTAGATGCCTGTATTATTGTATTATAAAATAAGAAAATTTAATTCCTCTTACTTTTTTATTTGGACTTTTCATTGATTAAAACACTGTAATAGGTTTTACTATACAGAGAGCTTTTATGAATCAAAAAGCAGGTAAACACTCAAATAGAAAAGTGGGCAAGGAAAATGAAGAGGCAATTTGCAAAAAGAAATATCAATCACCCAAGACAATTTACAGTGTTCAGTTCCATTAACGATTAAATTTATGCAAGATAAAAATATCGAGATCCCATTTCCATGTTCACCCATCAAATTGCAAGAGATTAGAAAAAATTGCAGAGGACAGTTTCTCATCATTATGCTCAGAGGTATACTATAATATTTTGTTTTCTTTAGGACAGGGATCAGTTCCATATGGAGAGGGAAATATGTCTGCCTTCTGATTTCCTTTTACAGTATGACAAAGTGTACTGGAAAACCTGCACAAAATATCTTCAAATTAGCCCAATATTGGTAATTAAATTTCTTCCCCTGTTTATTCTTTAGATAAGCTGTGGTAGGACTTTATTAAAATGCAGCGTATTATCTGGGTATGGCAAGACCTTAGCCATTATCAACTATTAAGTTCATTTCTAAAATTAGTTTCTCGGATTATCTACTAATTAGCCACTAACAAACTCCTGTTCCTCTAAATTTTGTATCCTTTTGAGCAGAAAATACTACTGCAATTGCAGAGAACCATGTTACATATGCAACAAACTATGACAATCATGTGTGCATGTATAAGCTGTTGAATTTTATTGATTCTTCATTGCTCTCCATAATACATATTCTTTTATTTTTTTCTTGTAATGAAATTACACTTAGAACAAAATTAATTTGTCATATTCAAAGAGATATATGGCTATTATTGTATTATACAGTAATTAAAGCATAAGAAGTAGGAAGTCTATAAACAAAAGAAACCAAAATTTTAGTTTTCTGCTTTCTTATTTTGTTAATTTCAAATATCTATAATCAGCATCATCAACATTTTTTCCTAAGACAACTAATCATAGAATATTTGCCTCTTATAGACATAATATCATGCATTCTTGTTAACAAACATCTTCGCGGAGATTTCCCAACCCTGCCAGTTCTCTGGCTCTGACAAAGGCTTGAAAGCAGATACTGAACATTACTAGGTGCCTTGGTGCAGAAGAGATTGATTTTTTTAAAAAAGTAATCTTGGCATTAAACATAGAATTACTATATGATTCAGCAATCCCACTTCTAGGTATATACCCCAAAAGACTTGAAAACAGGAACTGGAACAGACACTTGTACACCAATGTTCATAGCAGCCTTATCCACAATTACCAAAGGGTAGAAACAGCACATGTCCATCACTAGATGAATGGATAAACTAAATGTGATAAACACACAATGAATATTATTCAGCTGAAAAAGGGGATGAAGTTCTGATACGTGCAACAACATTGATGTCCTTTGAAATCATTATGATGAGTGGAATAAGCCAGAGTCAAAAGGACAAATATTGTAGAATTCCACTTATATGAAATATCTATCAAGAGCAAACAAAATTGTAGACAAAGAAAATAGATTAGATGTTACCAGGGTTTGGGTGGTGGGTGGAATGGAAGTTTTTATATAATAACTATAGAAATTATGTCTGAGGACATGGAAGGGTCCTGGTAATGGATGGTGGTGATAATAATGTAATTCATATCTATAAAATGATTGGGTTTTTATGTAGAGCTCAACCTATCAGAAAAAAACTTCATTATAGCTAGAGGTTGTTTAGTGGTAGGAGGTGGCCTCAGAAAGACCAGATGTGAAAGGTTGGACAGGAGGTGAGGTGGTAGAAGACAAGAACTCATGCTCAAGATTTCAAGCCATATAAGAAAATCAAAGCCAGCAAATGGAAAATTCATTCCTGAAGAAATGGAAATTATAGAGTAATCTGAGAGGAGTTAAAATAAACACAGTCATATTGTCAAAGAGATAAAGTAAGGAAAAGCTTTACTTAAAATATGATCAAAACTGGCATATATTTATTGCTAATTGGAAGATATAAGAAAGAATCAGTCAGGAGCCTGGCAATGAAAAATATAGCTTTGAATTTTAAAAACTAAGCATGTTACCAAATCTAAAGGACACATTCAAAGAGACATTGTAAAGTGAGTTAAAAAAATGAGGAAATAAAATATAATAATCAAGAGATGAAAAATAAAACAAAAAGAGTTGGGAGACTTGGAAGATAGAGTATTTCCAGAGTAGAGGAGAGGAAAAAATGGTGGAGAGGCAATATTAAAAGAGATAATGGATGAGAATTTTCAGAATTAAGAAATATATGTCAACAAATTGAAATAGCACTCTGAGCTCTCCATATGATAACTTAAAAAATCATTAATTCCTTGATATTCAAATTGTACCTGCAGCTCATCAAGAATAAAGGGAAATTATTAAAAATACAAGAGAGGGCAAAAACAAAACAGATTATCTGCAAAGGATTGGACGATTCTTCTCTTATTCCTAATTGGCAATTAGATTGACAGCCTCATCTGCGATGGAACAATAGAGGCCAGCAGACAATGCAGTAGTATCATCCCTGTGCTGAAGAAAACACTGCCAACCTAGAATTCCACATAGAGCCAAATTATCATTCAAGAGTGAGACCAAAATAATTTCAGGGCGTCAAAGACAAAAGATGTACATTATCAAAAAGAAATATAAATCCGGAGGGAAGCGGTAAGAAGCACTAAGGATGGTCACTGTAAATAATGCAACAACGCCCAGGCTCTATAATTGAAAATGCCATATCCCAGGAAAAAAAAACAACATTTGAAACATCCAGAGATATTAAATTAGACATCAGAAATATGGCAACTTAAAGTAAAAACCCACTTCCAGTTAAGCAAACTTCATTAATCTTTAAAGATTGGGAGGAGGCAGGAAGAAATCAAGGGAAGGAAAAAAGGAAGTGGGGGGAAAGGAAAGAGGAAGTGCCTGGATTTCTCACAACATGGAGAAGTGAGCTGCCTTAAAGAGACATAATTGCGTAAGTGAACACAAAGGGAGTTGAGGCCTGTGGGGAAAGTGGCTATGATGGTTAAGTTCATGTGTCAGCTTAGCTAGGTCATGGCATGCAGTTGTTTGGTCAGCACTGGCCTGATTGTTACTGTGAGGACATTTGTGGATTTAATTGTTAGTCAGTTGATTGTACCTGTGGCTGATGATGTCTACAATCAACAAAGGAGATTGCCTTCAGGAATAAGAGAAGTATCATCCAATCTGTTGAAGACCTTAAAGGAAGAACTGATGATTTCAGCAGCCAGGAAGAAGAATTTCTAGCTCACCTTCAGCAGGCCAGCTTCTCTTGGGGAATCCATCAAAACCTTCATTAAAGTTCCCAACTTG
Source organism: Tolypeutes matacus (assembly GCA_026826555.1). NCBI lineage: Eukaryota > Metazoa > Chordata > Mammalia > Cingulata > Chlamyphoridae > Tolypeutes > Tolypeutes matacus. The sequence goes on from JAKSZT010053813.1 coordinate 4,811,536, forward strand.
TGGCCTGCCCTACAGACTTCAGGCTTGCCAGTCCCCAAGGTCATGTGAGCCAATACCTGTCGGTTCTACACTTGATCTTAGCCAAAAGGCCGAGAAAAGATTTTATACCTGTCGATTCACTTTCTCTGTTGAACCCTGACTAATGCAGGGGTCCATGGAAAGTGTAAGTCACAGCACTTCTGTCCCCATGGACAGGCAAGAACTTTACTAGAAAGCAGGCAGCCCAGTGAGTATCCATGCAGAGAGTCCGGTGCATGGGGCAAAGCAAACACCTCAATGGGAGTCTAGCTTGGGGGTGGAGGTAGAGATTTCCCAGAGCAGGGAATGACAGTCCAAAGACTCCTGCTCTGTTCAGCCATCCTGCATTGAAGCACTCACCAAAGTCTTAGTAGGAAGTTCAAGTGCAGCTCTCCAATCCCACCCACCACTGTTGGGAACTTGAGAAGCCAATCGGAGCAGCTATGGTGCTACAGTGGGTGGAACATTGGGGAGGTAGGTGGGCAAAGATTTTGACAACTTTCCTAAGATTTATGAATGAAATCCCTACTTGGTCCTTTTTGGAAAGTATTTTAAGGCTTTAAAAATGCTTTCATTATTATTATTTTTTTTTAGGAGGTACCAGGAATTGAACCCAGGACCTCATACATGGGAAGCAGGCATTCAAACCACTGAACAACACCCATTCCCCTTTTATTTGTTTCTTTAGGTGTCAGACTGGTTTTCTTTGTGAATATGACACTAGACTGAGAACTTGAAGGTCCATTTGATAAAATTTAACTCCTTTCACTCTGATGGGAGAGAAATCAGCCAGCTGGTTCTTCCTGCCTCTTGGATTTGGCCTGCTCATCCACAAAGGCTGAAGGCTGCCATCCTAGGTAGGTCTTTAATCTTGCAGGGCCAAGCAGTGGGTCAACTATGACCCACGCCTGTTACAGAATCCAAGGAACGAGCTCTCACACATTTACTTGCCCGAGACTTTCTCCCCAGCAGACGCAGCTCTGCCTTCTGCTTGTGCGCCTTACCTCCTGCGGAACACATTTCTCTGTAGGCATAGGGCACAGCACTGAGAATGGTTGGGGCGAGGCCTGTCCCTCCTCACAAGGAGGCCTTTAGTAGAAATACTAAAACGTAATCTCCACAAGAGGAAGGACTTTTTCATGGCTACATTTCCAACGCCTAGAATAGTGCCTGAATGTTGGTTGAGCGAAACCATGTGGATAGAGAGAGATCCCTTGTTGTGTCCACTGTTTACATAGGCCCTTCTACAAATACTTTTCTTTTTTTCAGGTGGTACCAGGGATTGAACCCAGGACCTCGTACATGGGAAGCAGGCGCTCAACCACTTGAGCTACAGATGCTTCCCAATGAGAGTTGGTTTTTTCATTTGTTTGTTTTGTTTTTAGAACGTACCAGGGCTCAAACCTGGAACCTTATACATGGGAAGCAGGTGCTCAACCACTTGAGCTACAGCCGCTCCCTTATACATACCTTTAAAAATGTGCATTACTTCATTCTGGAGACAAAACAAAAGTCGGGGCTGACAAACCTGAAAATTTCATATGATACATAAAGGCCAGAAAATGTGGTGGAAGGATTCCTGAATGCATTTTAAGTGAAAGGGAAAGGAATTACCACTGTCTGCTGCCTGAGAGATTTAGTTGAAGAAATATTGCTGTGCTATGGAATTAATTACCATCAGAAAAGAAAGCCTCAAGTGATTTAAAATTATATTGCATATACCTATGTAGTATATTACAGTACATTAAGAAAGTTAAAGTAAATTAAAAACCCTAAAACAATCCACATATTATTTTAAGATCCCTGTGGCATGTTAATTATGCCTCTTCCTTTTTCATTTTGTCTCTTTGGTAAGTATAAGCATTCTCAGATTTAAAACACTTGTATTATAAGAAGCCCTTGTGTATAAACAGTCGCTGATACTCTGACCCCTTGCAATGCCACAGAAGCTGCTTCTACAAAAGGTCCTTGGGGAGAAGATGTAGCTCAAGTGGTTGAGTGCCTACTTCCCATGTATGAGGTCCTGGGTTCAATTTCTGGTACCTCCTAAAACAAAACAAAAAGGAAAAACCAATTCTCATTGGGAAGCAGAGTTAGCTCAGTGGTTGAGCACCTGCTTCCCATCCTCCTAAAAAAAAAAAGAAGGTCCTAGCTACCCCTCATCCCACCAATGTCCCAGAGCTATTGCTTGTCCAGCCCCCAGTGCTATTCTTCCATCTCAACTTCACCTCATTATGTCTTAAGACTTCAAGAATTCGGGTCTTTGGAACACTCTGAGTAATATGCCAACCATGTCATGATTGAGCAGGGTTTTGTGAGCTAGCTTGAGAATCTGACCACCACTGAGTACATTTGGATCAATTGCAAGTCAGTACTGCATAATTACTGAGAATATGGGTTCTGGAGTCAGATCACTTGAGTTAGTTTCCAGGCTCTGACAGGTAATAAGACTTGGGCAGTTTGGTTGCACTTTGCCTCAGTTTTCTCATCTGTAAAATGGGAACAATAATTATATCTACCTCACAGGTACTTTTGAGGATTCCATGGGACAATGCATGTCGGGTGCATGGAATAATGCCTAGTGTAAGAAGCATGCAATAAATGCTAGCAATTATTATTATAAGAAAAAATATGCTACTAATTCTAAATAACTTTTTTAAGATTTAAGATTTAAACCACAACCTGTTCATAATGTGGTGCTATTACATATTAGGATGACCTTGAAAATTGCCTTCTTTATATCATACATTCAATTATTCTTTTATTCATGAAGTAATCATATATTTACTGTTGAGTTTGAGCCAGGAGCCTCCTGTTTTTTGTGCTGGGAGTATAGAATGTATAGAACACTGATTTCTTCTTTGAGGAGCTTACAGTATCTCGAAATGGTCCAACATGGTGTTTGGCTTCATTAGGGTGACATTAGCTGGAGGCCAGAAGGGTCGAATGTAGCAATAAAGTAGAACACTGTATGTCTGCGGGGCAGGCAGAGAAGGCTCTCTGGATAAGTTGAAACCCAGCCCGCCTGATGTAAAGACTGGGTTTTCTAGGGAAATTTGCAGAAACCTAGTGCTGACCTGCACTATCCAGACAAAGATGGTTCTGTCTAAGCATAAACATCCATGCTGAGCATGAGGTTAAAGTACTACAGAGTCCAGCTCTGCTGGTGCAATTGTAGTTAGGGCACAGGGTCTGGCCAGGTGTATAATCTAACCAGGGAAAATTGCTGATCCCATTCCAGGCTACCCAGCCATACTCTCTAGCAGAGAAAGACTGGAATAGTCATTTGTTTGTTCCTTAGGGAGACTGCTTACACAGCTAGGTCAGATTTCTTTGAAATTATAGGGATCAGTTTCACAATTTCTCTATTTTTAAACCACTTTATGCAGATATAGTTGATTTACAATAAGCCATACACATTAAATTGTAAAATTTGATTTTTTGACATATGTATATATACATCAGTGAAAACTTCACCACGATCAAGAGTAAACATACCCATTATCCCCAAAAGTCTCCTTCTGCCCCTTAGGCATACTGCCTTCCTGTCCTTCTCCTGCCCCTACTCTACACAACCCCAATCTATATAGTGATCTGTCACTATATATTACTTGGCATTCTCTAGAAATTTACACAAATTGAATCATTTAGTATATATTATTTTATGTCCGGCTGTTTTCATTCAATGATTTTGAGATTCATTCTTGTTGTTGGAATGTATCAGTAGTTCCTTCTGGCAATTATTATTGAGTTTTATTACTATTTCATATTCCATTATATAAATATACTGTGATTTGTTTATCCATTCAACTGTTAATGGATGTGTGGGTTTTTTCCTGGTTTGGGCTTTTGTGAGTAACACTACTATAAAAATTTCTGAACAAGCCTTCATATGGATATGCTTTATTTCCTCTTGGGTAAAAATACCTAGGAGTGGAGGAGGAGGCAAGATGGCATCAGTGTAGGAGGGCACCCGCTGACTAGCTCTCTGAGGACGACTGATTTGGGACAGGTTCCTGCCCAGGGGTCTGTGCTGGGGGCACATGCAGCGAGAACCTTGGGGACATCGCTGTGGAGGGAGCTGGATGGTGTGGATTACTCGGGAGAGATTCGAGATTCATGAGTTTCTCCCTTGCCTGTAGTGGTTAACACAGACGGCTGAGCCCCACCCTCAGGGAAAAAGGCTGGTTTGAGCCACGACTCCTCCGGCAACCCGGTGAGAGGGAGCGTTCTCCAAGAGTATTCCACTGCTATGTATATACCCAGAAGAATTGAAAGCAAAGACACGAACAGATATATGCACACCAATGTTCATAGCGGCATTGTTCACTATTGCCAAAAGTTGGAATCAGCTCCGGTGCCCATCAACAGACGAATGGATAAACAAATGTTGTACATACATACAGTGGAATATTACTCAGCTGTAAGAAGGAATAAAGTGCTAACACACGGAATAACATGGATGAATCATGAAGACCTTATGTTGAGTGAAGCAAGCCAGGCATTGAAGGATGAACAGTATATGACCTCATTGATATGAACTGAGGAAAGTGAGCAGTCTCTGAGAACCATTGTCTGAAAGATAGGTTAACAAAGGAGAGTAAGAGAAGAGCAGGTAGATTAGGAAGGGTGGGCTAGAATACCCAGGATACTGGGGGGAGATGGGAGAGGGACTAGGTGAACATAGGATTTGTGGGTATGAGGTTGAAAATGCAAGAGTAGGAATGCTCTTATGACAATATGACAAGGTAGTGTCACTGGTTTAGGGTGTAGGTTGGGGGGGTATTCAAGATGGGGCTCCTCTAGAGTAGGCTTCTGGGGAATGTGTGATTGTTCATCGTGTCATAATGTGTTGTGTCGGGGAGTGGAGACCCACATGGTGAGTGGGAAGGAGATGTACCCCTATCTTTGGGAGGACCAATTCACCCAGAAACAGACAGGTGGGTGTCTCTTAGGAGCAAGGGTGGATCCTAACAGGGGAGGATAATCAGCGTGTCAAGACCTCTTGTTGCATGTAACTATGAATCTTGTTGTCCAATGAGTCAAGACAGGGGGGGTGTCATGTGCCCCAGGGGGATAGGGAGGAAGGAACAGAAAAGATCAAATGGAGTATTTAGTGGTCAGGGGAAATGTTTTTCATTACCTTACAGTGATGGACACAGGACATAGTAAATATCATCAAGAATTATTAAACTGTACCATCTAAATTGTAAACTATACTGTAAACCATTAACAATGTTTAGTAGCTATGTTTCACTATCTGTATAACAGTTATAACATTGCTACCATCCACATAAAAATGTTTTAATATGGGGTGAGGAAAGGGGGAGGAGTTTGGGTATATGAGAGTCTCTAGTATTCTGTGTGTGACTTTGCTGTGACCTAAAACTTCTTTGAAAATTAAACGAAAATTTGGAAGACACTGGGAAGTGAAAAGGGGAAGGTGCCATGGTACAGACTAGACACCCGATAATGTAGTGATAAAAGGAAAAAAATAATAATAATTAAAAAAAATTTTTTGTTGTTTTTTCCCATTTTTTGAATGTCCCAATCCTTTAGTTATATTTTATTTCTAGTTTTTTCCCTGAGTTTCCATGTATTTTATTTCTTACATTTAAGCTTATCATTATTATTTCATTTTCCTATTAATTATATTTGGTTATTATATGGGCTTCATCTTCAAGGAAGGTTTAGATCACAGAAGAGTTACAATGGGGGCTGCAGAGGATCATTGGTGGGTAGGTGTCTGGGATGGGGGATTCATGGGAGGAAGTTCATCTGAACATACATGAAAGATATATAAACTTGTCCAAATGATCAAGGGATGGGGCATGGTCACAGTGGGTGGACAGTCACTCAATAAATGAGGGAATACTGAATTCCCAGCCTGGAGAGCTCTGCCACAATCTCCAAGGGAGCAGCAACAGTCCCCCCAGTGTAGGGGCAGTATCTGGCAAAGGAGGATGGTCCACTAATGGGGTCTTGTTATTGATGACTAGCCTTACAAGTCTTTGCTCTTGTAATTGAAACATAGCCTACTGTTATGGGGTGCCTAAGGGTTGCCACCTGAGAGCCTCTTTGTTGCTCAAATGTGGCCTCTCTTTAAGCCAAACTCAGCAAATGAATGCATTACTTTCCTCCCAGCGTGGGACATGACTCCCAGGGATGAGGCTCCCTGGCAATGAGGGATTAACACCAAGTGCCAACTGGTAATACCACTGGAAAAAGACCTTGAATAAAAGGGGGAAAAGGTAAAGACAATTGTGTTCATGTGGCTAAGAGACTTCAAAGAGAGTTGAGAGGTCATCTCAGAGGTAACGCTTATGCACACCTCAGTAGGATGTCATAGAACACCAAAGTGGATATCACCCCACACAGAGGGGCTCCTGAGGGCTCTGGAGACACCCAGGCCCTATATAAGGTGAGATAGCTCCAGAGACTGATGTCTTATCAGTGGGCTCTTCTTTGGGATCTGTGCTCCTGAGAGTGACAGAGTGGGACTCAAATAAGTCCTCCCTGCACATGGTCCATTCAACCTATTCAATGGACCTTCTATTCAAACCTATATGTGCTGCTGGAGTTTGTAGGTATACTTCCAGAGACTGGAGCCTTTGGCCTGCCCATGTGCCAGCTATTCCTGGAATCTCAGTGGAGCTGCAACTCCTACTCTACAGCTCAATGGACTCACACAAGTCACTTGGTGAGGAGAGGATGATGGACAACGGCCACCCCAGGGAATGGAGAGAGTCTGCAGCTGCAGGAAGGATAATCCCATCCATCATATCCATGGGATATAAGCACCCTCTCACTTGGAGGTGGAGTGGACATCACCATCCCAAACTCCTCAGGATTGGGGGAACAGCTGTGGACTAGAGTGGACTCACTGGTATTCTGTTGTAGACATATTATGATTCAAGCAATGGAAGAAATTATAACAGTGAGGTGGAGCCAGTGGCCACTGGACGCTTTCGTGGCAGGGAAGGGAAAAGCAATTGTAATATAGGGGCTTTTTTGGGACTTGGGAATTATCCTGAGTGACATTACAATGACAGATATAGGCCATTTTACATCAGCATATAACATGAAGAACTGTGTGGGAGAGAGTGTGGTCTACAATGTGAACTATGGTCCATGCTTAGTGGCAAAGCCCCAGGATGTGTATATCCATTGCAGGTGATGTGCCACACTAATGAAAGATGTTTATGTGGGATGTTATGGGAGGTGTGGGAGATGGGGAACATGGGAATCCTTGTAATTTTTGTGTAACATTTATGTAATCTAAGCATCTTTTAAAATATAAAAAAATTAATTAATTAATTAAAAATAAATAAATAAATAAAAATACCTAGGAATGAAATTATTAGATCACATGATAAGTGTATGGATAAGTTCTTAAGAAACTGACAAACTGTTTCCCAATGTGACTGTATTACTTTACCTTCCTAATAGCAGTGTATGAGAATTCCATTTCCTCCAAATTCTCATTAATACTTGGTATGTTCAGTCTTTTCTAATTTTAGCAGTTTAATAAGTATATAGTGGTATGTCATTATGGTTTTAATTTGCATTTCCCTTATAACTGATGGTGAAATGTCTGTTCAAATATTTTGTCAAATTTTAGGGATTGTTGGTTTTCTTGTTGGTAGGTTTTGAGGTTATAAAAGTATTTTCAGAATATAAATCCTTTATTAGATAAATGCTTCGCAAATATTTTATCTCAGTCTATGTCTTTTCTTTCTCAAAACAGTGTCTTTTGAAAAGCAGACTATTTTAATATTAATGAGGTCTAATTTATCAATTTGTTCTTTTATGGATCATGGTTTTGGTGAGATATCTAGGAAATCTTTGCCTAACCAAAGTTTATAAAGATTTTCTCCTATCTTTTCTTCTGAAAGTTCTATAGTTCAAGATTTTAAGTTTTACAGTTTTACATTTTTAATTAATATCAACTAGAAGAAGTTGGTTCATAGTAGTTTTCAAACCTTTTATAGCTTTACTGATTTTCTAAGTGTTCTACCAGATATTGAGAGAGGGGTACTGAAAATTTCTACTATAATTGTGGATGCATCTATTTCTCCTTGCAGTTATATCAGTTTTTGCTTCATGTATTTTGAAGCTCTATTACTAGGTATATATTAAGGATGGTGTATTAGTCAGCCAAAGGGGTGATGATGCAAAATACCAGAAATCTGTTGGGTTTTATAAAGAGTATTTATTTGGGGTAGAAGCTTACAGTTACCAGGCTATAAAGCTTAAGTTACTTCCCTCACCAAAGTCTGTTGCAAAGAGCAAGATGGCTGCCAACATCTGCAAAGGTCCAGCATTCATCTTTTTCTTAAGGCTCCATGGTCCCAGCTTCTTCCAGTCTCAGCTGTAGGCTGGGATAAGTCTCATCTCTCTCCTGGGGCTCGTTTCTCTCTGGGCTCAGCTGGTCTGGTCTCTCCACAAGGTCAGCTGTAAACTCTCTCTCTCTTCCCAGGGACTCTGCCGTGTCTATGGAGCCATCTCTATTCCTCTGTGTTCTTCTCCTGCATGTTACTTCCTGGAGCTCCAGCTCAAAACTCCAACTAACTCCTATGCTTTGTCTTTTCTCTGTGAGTCCCCACCCACCAAGGCAGGGACTCAATGTCCTACTGATATGGTCCAATCAAAGCCCTAATCATAATTTAATCAAATAAAAATGAAACTTCTGAAGATAATTCATTCTAATGTGCCCAGAGGAACAGACCAGTTTACAATCATAATCCAATATCTATTTTTGGAATTCATAAACAATACCAAATGCTACAGATGGTTACATCTTGTTTATCATTTATGCTGTAACTTTCTTATCCTTAGTATTATTCTTTGCTCTGAAATTTACATTGCTGAAATTAATTTAGTCACTCCAGCTTTATTTGAATTGATGTTAGTCTGGAATATAACTTTTTCATTCTTTTGTTTCTAACCTGGTTGTCTGTTTATATTTAGAGTGCATATTTTGTAAGCAGCATATAGTTGTGTCTTGCTTTTTTAGCCAATCTGACAATCACAGCCTTTTAATTGGGGTGTTTAGACCATTAATATTTAAAGTGAATGTTGATTTGTTTAGGTTTAAATCTACTATCTTGCTGTTTTTCTATTTGTCTTATAAGTTCCTTGTTCCATTTTTCTTATTCTTCTGCCTTCTTTTAGATTAACTGGATATTTTTTATTAATCCATTTGATCTTCTTTTTGGTTTATATTATCTCCCTTTATTTTATTTTTGTGGTTGTTTTAGAGTTTATAGTTTATATCTTTGACTTATCCTCATTGACCTTCAAGCAATATTATACCACTGCACTTACAAGAATTATGCAAGAGTATACTTCTACTTCTCCCTCCCAGTTTTTGTGCCATCTTCTCATGTATTTTACTTTTACATAGATTATAAACTCCACAGTATATTGTTATTATGTTAGTTTAAACAGTCAATCATGTTTTAAAGAAATGTAAACATTAAAAAATACAGGCACATATTTAATCATTAGTTACCTTTTCTGGTACTTTCCTTTCTTTGCGTAGATCCAGATTTTCACATTTTCTTTCTGTCTGAAGGACTTCTTTTAACATTTCTTATTGTATGGGTTTTACATGATGAATCCTTTCAGCTTTTGCATGCCCAAGAATATCTGTATTTTGCTTTGACTTTTGAAAGATACTTTCACTGGTCTTGGAATTCCAGTTTGGCTGTTTTTTTTTTTTTTTTTTTTTTTTTTTCCTTTTACTACCTTGAAATATGTCTCTCCACTGACTTTTCTCTTCCTTGCCTCCCACAAGAAATCTGCCGCCACACTTAACTATGTTCCTCTATACATATATTTTTATTATCTGGCTGATTTATTTTCTTTATTAGAGAAGTTGTGGGTTTATAGAACAAGCATGAATAATATACAGGATTCCCATATACCATCCACCAACCACAACTTGCGTTGGTGTGGACATTTGTTACAAGTGATGATAGCACATTTTAATAACTATATTATTAATTAAAGTCTGCATCTAAATAAGATTAAAAGGAGAAACATTAGGTTGTATATGTGGTAACAGAATAAAAACTTTTTAAAAAGCTGTGGAGCTATACTACATAAACAGTGAACCCTAAGTTAAATCTGGCTGGTTTTAAAGTTTTTTAATCACTGGTTTTGTGCAATTTGATACCTTGGTGTAGTTTTGTTTGTTTCTTGTATTTAAAGTTCATTGAATTTCTTGGGACTCTGGGTTTATAGTTTTCATCAAATTTGGAAAAGTGTTGGCTCTAATATCTTTAAATATTTTTCTCCCTTGCTCACCTTTGGGGACTCCAATTACATGTATTCTAGGGTGGCCACTGATGCTCTTTTCATTATTTAAAACACTTTCTTTCTGTGTCTGTGCCTTCTATTGCTGTGTTTGCAATTCCAACCTGCCACTAATACCATATGGTGCACTTTCATTGCAGATATTTTAGTTTTCATCTCTAGAAGTTTGATATTTTGTTTTGTTTTGTTTTTTTTGAAAAAAAAAAAAAAAAAAACATTTTCCATGCTTCTCCTTAACATTTTAAACTTATGAAATACATTTATAATAGCTGTTTTAATGCCCTTGTTTGTTATCTCTAACTACTGGGTCAGTTCTGGGTCAGTTTCAATTGAGTGATATGTCTCTTCATTATATGCCATATCTCCCTACTTTTTTTTGCATGCCTGACAATTTTTTATTGGATGCCTGATGTGAATTTTAAAAATTTGGGGGGTGGTAGACAGTTTTGTATTCCTATAAATATTTTTGAGCTTTCTTCAGGGACATAATTAAATTATTTGGAAATAGATTGATCCTTTTGGGTCTTGCATTTGCGATTCTTTAGGTGGGACAAGAGCATGGTGAATTATAACCTTTTACTGAGGCGAGTCCATTCTGAATGCTATATCCAAAGTCCAGTGAATTTTGAGGTTTTCCATTCTGGTCTGTGTCAGCATCAAGTACTAATCCTTCTTACCCTTTAGGGTGCTTACCCATAACCCAGTACTTAGTTGAACACTCAAGAGTCACCTTCTGCAGACCCCTGGGTTGTCTCTCTGTAGAACTCTCTCCTCTCTAACATTCTACAAACTCTAGCCAGCTTCATCTCCCTGGACCCTCACTGGTTTAAATTCAGCAAGTGTGTTTGGTGCCTCCTGCTCTCTCCTTTCTTGTGCTGGAAACTCTCAAGGCAGTAAGCTCACATAGTCATAGGGCTCCCATCATTTGCTTCCCATCTCTTGGTTTAGGTTTAAATCTACCAGTTTGCTTTCCTTTATACTGATGCTCAAGTGTCTTGAAAACCAGTTATGTCATATATTTTGTTCACAGAAAGCACAGTGTCTTTCATGACCCAGCTTCAGAAGTCACACTTCATCATTTCTGCAATATCCTACAGGTTACACAGGGTAGTCCTCTCCAGTGCAAGTGTGGGAGGGAGGGGGACCATAAAAGGCACAAATCCCTGGAGGATGTCCACCACATCAGGCAGTGAATGCACCCAGTTGGGAAGTGAGAATCAGATTGCAGAGACAGGTTGGAGCCAGATGTTAGCATATCTTGAAAAATATCAGGAAGCATTGGAGCTTGATGAAGCTGACAAAAATAAATCCTCTCCACTCTCTGTATTCTAAAAACATTTCTGTTTCAAATGAGCTCTAATCACACTGCTTCTCTCTTATTTAAAGTGCTGGCCCCTGCTACTAAATTAAGAATTTCTGAAAGACAGAGATTATCTCTTATTCATATTGGGTCCCAAGCTCTTAATATCATGTCTGGATTATAGTAGAAGCTCAACATGTTTTCTTTTTTAAGAAACTTTTTATTTTTAAATAACTTCAAACCTACAGGAAAGTCACAAAAATAATACCCTGATCCAAATACCCAAATTTACCAACTTGTACCATTTTCCACATTTTATATCACTCTATCCTTCTATCTATCTATCTATCTATCTATCTATCTATCTATCTATCTATCTATCTA
>JAKSZT010053813.1:4823567-4878277 GCA_026826555.1 Tolypeutes matacus
CTATCTATCTATCTATCTATCTATCTATCTATCTATCTATCTATCTACTATATATTTTTTTCTAAACACTTGAGAGTAGATTGCACACATCTTGCTCCTCTAACACTTAATACTCCCATGCACATTTTGTGAGACCAAGGACACTCACTTATGTAACTACCTTAAATATAGCTATCAGTTTCAAGAAATGTAACTTGATATAGAGCACACAGTCCACATTCTAGCTTTCAGTTGTCCAAATAATGTCCTTTTGGGCATTTTCCTCCACTTAGTTGCAGTCTGGGATCATGCACTGAATTTATTTTTTCAAGTATGGTTGCTTAGATTGAGAAAAATTGAATGGGCTGGAACAATAAGTTTACAAATATCTGTTACATGCCACTGAATGTTGAGGTGTGCTATGCTGGAAAGTGGCATAATGAAAATGGTACTTTAGGAAGGCTGGCTGGAATAAGGGATTAGGGACAGAAGCAAGAAGGTCTATTCAAAGGCTGATAGGCTGATGAGGCAATTTAGGCATAAAGTTGTAAGATTTGAGATAGGATGATGGGAGTAAATGTGGGAGTAAAGTAGAAGGCTTTCATTCCAGGACCACATGAAAAAAATAATTGACAGGATTTATTGGCAAATGAGCTTGAAGGAAAGAAGGGCCAAGATGACTCTAGGATTTCAAGTCAAGAAGACCTGATAATTGTGGTACCACCAGCAAATTAAGATAGCTCTCAAACTGGATGAATCACTCCTCTTCCAAAACCATTATTCCTCCCTTATTTCCTATCTTAGGGACCTAAGGTAGAAATATTGCCAAGGGAGAAATCTTGCTCTTGACATTCCCTTCTTCCTTGCTCCCTCGTAAGTCAAGTCAATTACTCTTGTATCTTGGGCTCCTGGGAAGCAGACTCAGCTGGAGTTTGGTGTGCAAGGTGTTTATTAGGTTGTATTCTCAGGATCAGCCCTGTTAGAGGGAAAGAACAAAGCAAGTTTTGACAGAGGGGATGTCAAGTTGCATACACAGCCAATGGCACCTGTGGGTGATTCCACAGGGAACACTGAAGCTGGAATGGCCCTGCAGAGTGGTCCTGAGGTGGATCAAGATGGCCATGTCTTCATTCCCTCACCTCACTCAGTCATTGCAGGTGGGTTGCCTCAATGGGAAGTGACCTTGGATGAGGAGCTCTGTACAACTGTGGTAACTCCTAGAAGGGCTGGCAGCTGAAGACTGCTTACAGCATCGGCAATAACTGGGCAACATGCCCTTCATTGAGGGGGATCTGGGTGATACATCACAGTGTCCACCACCCACATCACATACCCCTAGTCTCCAACCCAGGTTAGTTGAGTTATTTGGGGCTCTCATTACTTCTTACCTGAATTGCTGCCAATAGGTTCCTAGCCTGTTTCTCTCTCCTTCTTATCTTCACCTCTCATGAATCTCTTTTCCAACCTGCTGCTTGTGACGATCTTTCTATACACAGATCTAATTATGCCATTCTTCTTCTTAAAACCACCTACTGGCTTCTCCTCACCTGTGGGGTTCACACCCTGAGCCTCCTCTCTACCTGCTCTTTAGCTCTGAGAAACCACTGGCAGTGGATGTGGGGCTTCCCCATGGCTTCCAGTTCCTTTCTGCCAAGGCACCTTCTTTCTCTGACTTAACCTTTTGCTTAGCAGACTTCTCTTGCCCAGTCCTTCCTTCCAGATTCGCTCCCTTAATGAAGCCCCATGACTGCTAGCCTGGGTTAAATGGCATTCTGATGTGTTTTTATAGCACATCCCCACCCCGTTATTTGCCTTTTTGTAACATTCATTACACAAAGTGCAAATGTCTCTTACCAGAAACTCATCTCTTTGAGAGTATTGACAAGTAGTTTTCTTTCCTTACCTCTAGCACCTATTGCATGGCCTGGCATATAGGAGGCTCTCAGATGTTTGGACTGTGCATGAATTACTCAAATAATGGTTTAAAAATACATGTACCCAGTCTTATTCTTCTGATTACTCACCACCCTCTTTTGGACATCTGGAGCAGAGTTTTCAAAAGCAGGAATCAGTCTATTAAATGATGCTTATTTATGGAACCAGCTCTGAACTTCCCAGTAAAAATATTGCAATCTATGAAGTTTAACTAAGGAGCTACTTTTGCTCATTACGGAAGAGCTCTGTGGCTGCTGATTCGGGTCCTGTAGAGAAGGAGATTGCTGATTGGCTTTTCCTTCTAATCTCTCCCTCTCACACCCATGGAGTAAACCCATGAGTAGAAGCAGGAAATGAATGTCTCCCACAGAATGCTGCAGAGCTGTGTGGGTGTCTTCTTCTGCCACTGGTTTCTGGGTTCCAGGTTTCAGGCTGGGTGGGAAGAGTTGGTGACATTCAAGAAAATCCCCCCATCCCGCCCCTCACCTGGTGTGGTCCAGACTCCCTCTCCTCTCTTGTCTTCCTTCCTAAGGTGAGAGAATCTAGCAGCAAGACCTTGAAATTCCTCTAAGCCACACATCATGGCTGTTAACAGACTTACAAATCTCTTAGCACTAGATGAGCTTTCCACTGTTGATTAGAGGTAAGCCCGCCCTCATGGAACCTTCTAGAGGTTCTAGAGACCTACATGGAGGAGTTTAAAGATGTCATGTGGATGGCGAAATAGTCTTTCAATAAACCCTCACACCATATTCATCTGTATTAGTTTAGGATTACTTCTAAAAGTACCCATAAACAGAATCCCACATTGCTGCAGATACCACTGGCTTTTTGGAAGTTACAAAGAGTCTTTCACAAACTTTAAATAATTTATTTTACAAGGCCATCCCCTGTCCTGGGAGGTTTTCGTGTTGAATTCTATTAACAGCTTTGATCTTTTGTTATAATGCATATATTAACAATTAAAAGCCCTTTAAAGTAATTGATTCAATTCACTAAAGCCAACAAATTAATTAACTGCTGCATAATTAATCAGAGCAGCAAGGCATCTGTTCTTAAGGGACCAGATAGGAAAGCTGTGATTTGTGTGTTCATGAACAGAGTATCTATCACTCAACTGAGCCTTTGAACCAGATACGGATGCAATCGGGACCATAATTTAAGAGCCGAAGGCTGTTCAGTCCACAGCACAAGGAGGCAACACTATGTGCTCTGACTCTGACCAGGGTTTAAGATAGTTGCAGAATTGTTGGATATCAGAGCTGGAGGGTCCTTGGAGAGCATCCTGATCCATTGCTCAACATGTACCAGTACACTTGGATTGTGGATGGAGGAAGATGTCAGTTTGCAATTTGTTTCTGGTCCATGAGAAGAGTGTAGAAATTGAGAGTGACCATGTAGAAATTTTTATAGCAGTTTGACACGGTAATTTTATGCCTGCAAATCTAATATTTGAAATTTAGAGCTTATATTTTTATGTGCTTTTTCATTTAATTTTGTCTAGTAATTTGTTTTTATCATATTTAAAGTAAGTATCAGCACACATTGGATTATAAATTGTGAAAAACAAAAATCAAAAACTGGTCTTTTTTAGAAGCAATGCCTTTGACCATTCCAGAAATCCTTAAGCTCAAACCTTGCAAAATACTGTCTAGCCTGAACTCATTCTAGGGGTGATAACATGAGCTCAAATGGAATTTGAGATGCCTTGTATTTGTCTCTGGAGATGCTTTCATGAAGAATTGAATGCTATCTAGAGAACAAGATGACCAAAAAAGTATCAACACAATGCAAGCTGTAAATAACTTAGCTGCGCTGATAGTCATTTTGAACATGTGCCTGCTGAGAGGGTCGTGAGTTAACTGTGAAAAAGAATATTGTTGCACAATCACCAGGCACGCTGAGCATTTGAAAGCATTAAAGTATAAATCTGTGAATTCACTACCCTAACCAGTTAAGGCATATACCTAAGGACTCTTAACAAGCAAACAACAGAAAATAAACCCAAGTCCTTATTTGCGATAGGATTTAGTGGGATGTTAATAAACAGTTTAGATAGAACTAAGGTAATTAACCATACCCAATACTTTGCTAATAAAAAAGTAGAGTGTCCAGCCCTTGATTCTTACTTGGAGTGAAATGGACCCTTGTTAGGGGCCAACTCTAGTTGTCCTTGGTGTATGGTAATGAGAACAACTTCTAGAAAGTTTCACTAAAGCTTTTTCTTACTGTAGTAACAAAAGTACTTTGGGTGGAGTTCGAGATGGGTCTCTCGTGACTTGGTATTCTAAGCACACATAGGCAATAACTCCCACAAATCCATCCATCACCTCCCTTGAACTCGTACAACGCACAAGAGCCTTCATTTAGGAATGAAGAAGGCTTCTGGTTTGACTGTTGTGAGTGGTCTTTGAAATATCTTGAAAATATCAAGATTTTAAAAAATGAAATTAACTATTCTTAAAATAAAAGTTGCCTATTACAAAACATCTACCATATTGTCTTATCATAATGTCAGAGAAAAATCACTCACCTGAGATTGTCCGTGGGATCCGTTTGGTCACACGAATGGGGAAAACTCAAATGAACTGAATCAAGAATATTTTATTTCCAAAAGCCAGGACAGCCACCCAATTGATTACTTTTCGTGTAATACTTAGGAAGTTTTGCAAAGAGCAATGGAGAATATCAGTACTGGAGAAAAAATCATATAGATCTAAGTTCAAATCCTAACTTCACCACTTTCTAGCTGGATAATTTTGGACACTTTACTTGATCTCTCCAAACTTCAGGTTCCAGATCTGTAAAGGGGAGATAATACTTATCTTGCAAGATTAATACAGGAATGACAATGACTAGCATGTGTAGAACACTTTGTATATACTAGTAGTCCTTGAGCTAAGTATTTACATAGTTTTTTCACTTCATCTCACAGTAAACCTTTGAAGTTACATACATAATAATCCTGACACCCAAATGGAAACACTCAGCCATTACAGCATTACATATCAAATATATGACAAGCTTCACATAGTGCCAAGTACCTGGTCTTCAATAAATGGAGCCATGAATCTATTATCATTCTTGCTATTACTTCTCAGGGAGACAAAAGTAACTTGTGAATGAAAATGCCCTAGATCCTCCTCTGCCAGAATAATCTGTGGCCATTTTGCCTAAGGCTGCAAAGGAAGCTGCTCAGTCCCCAATGTCCTTCTTCCCTAGTCCAAGCCCTGGGCACAGGCACGCTTGAGTGAGCAAAGCAGTTGCAGGACTTGTCGTGTGTGAGGACTGATGAGCTGCTGAACTTCAAGGCTCAGCCCAGTGCCTGGCGCAGGGTGAGCAAATCACTATTCTTCTTCACCAGTGCCTCCAGACTGTCGTTCAAATCAGAAGGAAAGTGTCTGAGATGTGATACGAGGAACAAACAAACATGAACAAGAGTCAGTCTCTCTCACCATTGTTCCAACCGCCTCCCTTTCTACTCCCTTCTTCCCTCCTGCTTCTTTGCCCAGAAAGCAACAAGATAATGAAGGTCACAGAGCGTCTCTGAGGGAGGCCAAGAGAGGACAGTAAAGAACCTGTCAAAATGCTTGTTATCTGCCCTGCAATAGCATAATGACATGGAAGTCTTCCACAGAAACCCCAGAATGTCATTTCCTCCCCCCTTCTCTCAAGGCGTAGGGTCCCTCAGAATCGGATGACTGCAGTGGGTGACTAGGCTGCTTCCGGTTTGCCTTTGAGAGCTGACAGGAAATGACCCACCCACCTCAGTCTAGGCAGCATCCTGCGCTGGTTAACCCTTCCCAGGTGCCCTGACCAACCGCATCTGCTCTCAGGAGCAACTCTTCCCTCTGTCCAAACCCAGGTTGTCCTTGTCCTCACAGACAAATTGTAGCATTGACAACTGTGCACTGTTCTGCCCCTGTGAGAAACAGTTATTCATTCACAAGATGAGACAGTCTCAAAATGTTTCCTTTCTGTTTGTCCTGGATACAGGCTGGTGACTCATCTCTTTCAAGTGAATATAGGGCTTTTATGAGACAAACCATGCTGGGCAGGAGATAGGGGTTCTGACTGTCATGTTTTCTCTGTGACCTCGAGTCAGTTAACTCACCTCATCTGCTTGTGTCATGATTTCCTCTGAGGTAAAGTGAAGGGATTGGATGAGACAACCTTTAAGAACTCCTTCAGCTCTACCCTGGTGTTGGTCAGGACTGCCCACATTTTCCTACCTGCAAACCTATCTGCCTTAGAACAGCTTTATTTAATATGAAAATTAATGAGCTTAGTATTCTCTTTCCAACTCTTGCTAAGCACTCTTCACACTTTCTTCACCACCCACCCCCTCCAAAAACAGGGAAAATGAGAGTGTTTACTAGTTTCTAGGAGCTGCATAGAGGCAGAAACTACCTGATGACTAAGCCAGTAAGGAAATGCAGTAAATATACATTTAAATGCAATTGATCCCTTAAAAAAAACATTCAAAGGAGCCCAGGGACACATCCCTCAGCCAACAAATATCTGTGGGGCATCTGCCATGTGCTAAGTGCCTAGGATAAATGGAATTCACATTCTTGTTCTGAAGGAATTTGCAATATGTTATTGGGATATTAGTGCATGAACCCGAGTAACTCTGATTCAAGGGTGGAGGGGGAAAGTGCCGCATAAGAGATACAAATTAAATATCCTATGCATTTGAAGGAGAGAAAGGTTCTTGTAGCTAGGATACCAGGCAACTCTTGCACTCTGCCAGCTACCTAGAAATCCTAAATGCTTGTAGGGAAAGCTCTGTGGAAAATGTGTCATTGGAAATGAGTTCTGAGGATAGTTAGTATCTATGCAGATAGGATGGGGCGTGGCGGGAGAGGGGAGGGAAGGAGAACATTCCTGGCAGAAGGAATATCATGAGCATAGGCAAGAGGTGGAGGGGAAAGTCCAGGTTGGATCTGTGGGGAGCAGATGGTATCATTTGACTGGCCTGGTCCTGAGCCTATAAGTGTAGGCTGAGGTCTTGAACACCTTGAACTCTAGAGTAAATAATTTATGACCTGAGAAGCAGATGTGTCTCAAGCGATTGGATTCCCGTCTACCATATAGGAGGTCCAGGGTTCAATTCCCGGGGCTTCCTAGTAAAGGCAAGCTGGCCCAAGCAGAAAGCTGGTGCAGCAAGATGATGCAACAAAAAGAGACACAGAGGAGAGACAATAAGAGACGCAGCAGACCGGGGAGATGAGATGGCACAAGAGATTGAGCGCCTCTCTCCCACTCCAGAAGGACACAAGATTGGTTCCCGGTATTGCCTAAAGAGAAGGCAAGCAGACACAGAAGATCACACAGAGAGCAGACAATAAGGGCAAAACAATGGGGGGGGGGACGAGAAATAAATAAATAAATCTTTTAAAAAATAATCTATGATCTATTTGTTTGGTTATTAGAAAAGATTGAAAGTTTCTGAGCAGGGAAAGACACAGGATAAAAATGAAAGGGGAAAAGTAGAAGAGGGCAAGCTCTGTGGGGAGACAATCATTTTAATCCAAATTAGAAGTGATGGTCAGACAGATGAAGGACCTACGAGTGAAGGGGAGAGAAAACATCTAAAGACAGGTGGAACAAACATCCCTCCAGTTTGCCAGGGACTGTCCTGGCTTGTGCCTGCTGTTCTGGTGTAATTATTTAAAATGCTCCCTTTACTCTAAAAGTGTACCTTTTTGGACAATAAATTACATGATCACCCTAATTAAAGGTGATTCTGACTTGAGTAATTGAGAGGCAGGAACATAGAGAAGGAAATATTCTGGAGGAAAATGAGTCTGGTTGTGGAAATACTAAGTTTGAGGTAGCGTTTGGTCATCCAAGTGGGAAAAGAAAGCAATAGTAATAATAGCTAACATTTTTGAAAGCTTAATCTGTGTCAAGCACAGAGCTGAGCTAAGCTGAGCTGCCCGGTGTCAGAGTAGCCAATTAAGACAATAAGCCTTTCATCACTTACTGCGATAGTTTAAGCAAGAGGCTAAACCAGAGAAACTGCCAGCTCCCCTTCTGTTCCATGAAATGGCACCACCGGAGGAGGGTCTGGTGGATGAATACAGTTGGGGGGTGGGGGAAAGGACTAGGCTGCTGAGGAAGTCCTGAACAAAAGGCTTCTGCAGCTTTAAGGACTTGAGGACCAGGGGTGGGAGAAGGGCTGGGGCAGAAAAGTCCTGAGTGCTGAGTCAGAGTGGAGAAAAGTGTCTTCAAGGTCCCCCTCATCACTCCCCTTCCTGTATGGACATCTCAGCAGAGGCCCCTGTGGAAGGCCTCAGACGAGGAATGCAGGTATTTGTAAGAGCCTGACCAGCCCGGGGGGCCCTGGGTCCTTGACTGCAACTCCCTTCAAAGATTGCAGTGCACTGGCTGTGCAACAAGCCTGTTGTGGGAATGGCAGGGCTGCCCTGGAGGCCTGCCAGGGAAAGCCTTCATATTGCCTACGTGCAGACCTGAAACATCACACCTAGGAATTTAGACACGAGCTGGACTCCTCGGTAGGTAATATTTTTATCCTCATCGTACAGATGATGTTACTGGTCAGAGAGCGCCACAGTTGAAAATCCAGACATTGACCTAACAACAGAATTCCCAACTAGAAAAAAATAAATGATCAGAGAGTTATCCACCATCAAGAGGTAGCTGAGGCCAGGCTGTACATGTGAATTGCCGAAGTAGAGACTGATTCAAAAGGATAAGAAGGTCAAGAATAAAAATGCCTACATTCTGGAAAATAGCAGGAAGAAGAGGATATCAGGAAGATCCAAGAGGAATATTCAGGCAGGCAGGTGGAATAACCAAAATGACAACTACTCAACATCAGGGTGTCTTGATTAATTTCATGTGTCAACTTGATTGGGTTAAGGTGTCTACTTGTTTGTCAGGTAAGCTGTGAGGGTGTTTTGCAGATGGATTAAATCATTAGACAGATGATTGCATCTAGTATTGGTTGCATCTACAACCAACAAAGGAGATTTCCCTCAACAATGAGAGGAATCTCCTCATCCAATCAATTGAAGGCCTTAAAGTGAGAACTGATCATTTCAACAGTCAGAAAGGAGAATGTCTATCTTTACTCCAACCAGCCATCTTCTCCTGGGGAATTCAATGTCACCTTCTTTGGAGTTACCTTCTTGTGGCTTCTCCTGGAAAATTCAACTTCATTCATCAAATTCGCAACTTGTGACCTGCTTTACGGAACTCAGTTTCACCAATTCCCTTGGACATATATGATGATTCCTATAAAAAAAAGTTTCTTAACATTGACACACACATCCAATTAGTTCTGTTTCTCTGGAGAATCCTGAGTAACACACAGGGCAAGAGTAAAAGGAACGGCCAGGTCATAAGTGACGTATGCCATGAAGAAATGGGGGAAGAGTACTGGAAAAAGAATATTGGGTCAGTACATTCTGATGGAGCTGTATGCCACTTAATTTCTTGAGGTTTAAAATGTTTCTCTGGTTACCAGACTGTGATGCAACTGCATAAACACAGATGTCAAGGCCCTCATAGCTTTTGGAACAGCAAGGAGATGTCTCCTAGCCAATGCTCTTGAGGGTCGGAAGCTGATCTGGAGGGTACCATGGCCGGCCATGAGAGGTGGAAGCACTGGAGTGGGGGATGGGAGAGGCTCAGTACCGAGACCATCTCAGGCTGCTGCTTGGAGCTGCTATAAACTATGCTTTCTAAAGAAAGGTGATCAGAGATTTATTCATAACATGAGAAATAGGTAGAAATACATGAGAAATAACTATAAATCTTATCTCACCTTTAATTATGGGAGGGAACTCACTAACCTCCAGGGATAGAATTTCACCAATCTTTTTTTTTTTTTTTTTTTTTTTGGCTGTAGATCACTCTTTTTTTATTTTATTTTATTAGCTTTAGATTATATAAATGTTACATCGAAAATATAGGGAGATTCCTATATACCTCACCCCCTCTCCCTCCCACACTTTTCCCCATTAACATCTTTCATTAGTTTGGTACATTTGTTACAATTGATGAACACATATTGAAGCATTGTTACTAACCATGGTCAATAGTATACATTATAGTTTACATTTTGCACCACACAATTTTATAGGTAGCAGCGTGTATCTGTCATTGCAATGTCATGCAGGACAATTCCAATGTCCCAAAAAGCGTAATGAGGGCTGACTTTTGCCACACTTACATAGGAGGTATTTGTTGTGTATGCCAGGTGGTGATGAGTTGAAATCTTAGTGTTTTTGCTATATTATGCGCCTGCTCGTATTTTGGGTATTTGTTTTGTGTACTATAGGAAATAAGACACAATTAGCTGTGAAGTTCTTTTTTTCTCTCACTGTTAGATAGAATAAGTTACGATGCGGACACCACTGGTACTTTAAAATACAGAGTAAGCTATTATTGATTTTTCTCTCTCTTTGTTTCAATTTCTGTCCTTCTGTCACCTTTACCACCTTTTTCCCTGAAGAATTTATTTTTATTTTTATTTTTATTTTTTTTATGTTGAGCCTGTCTTTTGATTCAGTAAGGAAAGCATGTGTTTCTCAGCCACAGCATTATTATTTTGGATCATATGATACTTGGTTGAGGGGACTGTCCTGTGCAATCTGGAATCCTCAGAGCAACCTCTGACCTACCCATGAGATGCCAGTAGCAATCCCCTACCCCTAATTACGACAATCAAAAACGTCTCCATTGCCAATGTCCGCTGGGGAGAAAACCACACTGATAAACCCATTCTACCAAGGTATTAGTGACTTTATATGCTGTTTCTCCCATGAATGTTTCTGTTTTGTGAGTGAAACCAAGGAGAAGTAATTCAAGCAGCCAGAAATGTCAATTTCGCTATTTTTTTCTTATTCAATTAAATCTCTAAACTCTCCGGTGGCAGGAATGTAATCAACATAATTTATGGATAGACATGGTCATTTTCAGGTTTAGACCCAGCCAACCCCATTCAAGGCTTCTCCTCTCCATTATCTTGGGACGTGTGTGCAACGCAGTAACGCCAGTGAGAAGGGGTCTGCTCACAGGACTCCATCTGCTGTGTGTTCCCTTTCTCTGCTTTCTACAAACACCCTTTCTGTTTCCCAGGCTGAATCCACAGGCTGTCGACAATTTGCATCTTCCTTGTTCGGACTGAAGGCTCTCCTTGGGGCACACGCGACTTTGGAATTTTCTAAATTCTCTGAGAGTCGGGGAGATTCTCCAGCCAGGACCCGCCTGGCTGACATTCCTGTTCTCCAGCTGCCACCTGGCACCTGTGGGATTTTCCCAGACCTCACCCAGATCCCCTCTCTCACCAAGGACTTCTACTCCTTTCCACCACCCCTAGGTACAGCGAGAAGAGTGGCAGCCAGCTTTTGCCTCTCTCGTTTCATCCTCAGCTCCTTGCTTTCTTTCTTCCCAAGCCTGGAGGGAGAGAAGGGGAAGAGACAGGCTCTTGAACTTAAAAGCCAAGATTTTACTCCTTTGTTCTTAGGTTCTGCCTTGACAACTTCCCCCTAAGACAGTGATGAATCAGCACTGGCTGCTTGGGCTGGAGGCAGGCCCTGAGGGCCTGGGGAAGAAATTGACTGGAAAGAAAACACTGGGCTTAATATCCTCTTCCTCCCTTCATGGCTCAGCACCCCTTTTCTGTGTACAGGTACCCCAGCTCCTGATAGCCATACAAAGCATTATTCTCCAGGCATGTTTGATAAACTATAAGGCCCTACAAGGCTTACTTAATTTATTTAATTCCACTGTGGGTCCCAGATATGAAACTTTTAAAAAATCCATTTCTCATCATCAGTCATCAAATCTATATTAAAATACACTAGAGAAAGCAGCGTCTCTCCCATATCTCTACAGACCCCATGGATGACAATGGGAAATCTGGGATGGTGTCCACCTGAAGACAAGTGTGACAAAATGTATGCATCAGAACTAGAGAGAATAATAGCATCTTTTATCCTGGGGACAAAATAAGACAGTGAAAAATAGCACTGCCTTCCCCCATCTATATTTAAGAATAAACGACAGTGCAGTTATCCAGCACTGAAAGGTTTATCTTGCGTGGTCCTTATAATTACAGCGATAACTATCTCCTACACGCTTTCTTTAAGCCTTGGTCACCTCCTACCTGATCATTGCCCTCGACCACGAACCTGCTTCCTGTTTCACTGAGAAAATAGAAGCAGTCAGAACAGAACTTTCACCAACTGCAGCTCCCTGCCTCTGTGCCCATATTCTTAGTCTTTTCTTCCTGTTACTCTGGGTGATTTCTCCAGGCTTCTAGTGAGGCCAGCTCCTCAGCTTCTCACTAGAGACCACCCCCCTCTCTTTCAGAATCCCTTCGTGCCATTCTCCCTGCTCTTTCCCGTCTTGTCAAGACCTGCCTTTCTACAGTGTTTTCCTCATCCAAAGATTAAATATGTTTTTTCCCCTTTCCCTGTCACAGGAGGAAAAGCCTTCTTAACTTGAGTTCCCTCCACCTCCCACCCCATTTATTCCTTCCCATTACAGCAAAACTCCTTGAAGGAGTTGTCTCTCCTCACCCTCGCCATTCTTTTATCACCCCACTCCAGCCAGCTTCCACCCCACCCCTCCATGGAAATGGCTGGGTCAAGAGCACCAACGAACTCGAGTTGTTAAACCCAGCGGTCGATACTCCAGGACTCAACATTGTTGATCATTTTTTCCTCCATGAAATAATTTCTCCACCTGGCATCCAGAGCACACCATCTCTTCTCTTTAGCACAGCGTCTTTTGATGTGCTCTTATCTCTATCTACATGTTCTCCCTCGGCCATTACAGTCAGTGGCATGACTTCAAATACCACCTGTGTGCTGGTAACCCTTGACATTTCTATCTCTAGCCTGGAACATTCCCCTGAACCTCAGACTTATATATCCACTCACCTACCTGAAATCTCCACCTGGATACCAACAGACACCTAGAACGCATCATGCCCAGCTGAGCTACTGATCTCCTCCACTGTGCCCTCCCCATCCCCTACCTCCCACTCCCTCGAGCCTCTTCCACCTGGCTTTTCTCATTTTCGTAAAGGGCAGCCCCATCTTTCCAAGTGTTCAGGTCCCCCAACCAAGAGTAATCTTTAACTCTTTCTGTACTAACCCACATAGGGTGCCTCAGAAATGCCCATCGGTTTTACCTTCAAAATATATCTGAACTTGAAACACTTCTCACCTCCCCATTACCACCACCCAGGGAGTCCACCCTCTTGCAGCTGACATTGTCTCTTCTTGTGGTCCAGTTAGAACACCTGTTAGACCAGCAGGTTCTCAGACATTGGGTCTCAGAGTATTTTACGCTCTTAGAAATTACTGAGGAACTCAAAAAGCTTTTGCTGAAATTGGAAAATGTAAAATTAATTATTAATTCATGTTAAAATAACAATAGTACATGCATTGAATGCTAACATAAAATGTCTTTTAGGAAAAATAACTTGATGTTCCAAAACAACACCCAAAAAATGATGAAAGTAGCAGTATAGTTTTGAAGTCTACATTTAGCAAATCTCTTTCACATCCAGCTGAATGGAATAGAGATGGATTCTCCTATCTGTTTCTCTTCTCAATTTAAACAATATCATGTCATGGAGCCTCTAGAGCCCTCCACTGGAATCTCATGGGAGAATGAGAGCAAATCATCTCTTATATTACTGTAAAAAGTTTTGACATCATGGAACTCCTTAAAGGTGTTAAGGACTCCCGGGGGTCCCCAAAACATACTTTGGAAAATGCTGAGTTGGACCATATCACACTCCTGCTCAAAACCTTACCATGACTACCAGACACGCAGAAAATAAAGGTCAAAGTCCTTACAATGGTCTTCAAGAGCCCACATGATCTGTCCCTGCTACTTCTTGCCCTCACCTCCCTTGTTCGCTCTGCTCCTGTCACATTGTTCCTTAAACATGCTGGGTCCTCTTCTGCCTCAGGAGGTTGCTCTTTTCTCAACCCCTGATATCTTCAGTGCTCTCTCCCCTAGCATTTTCATGGCTCCCTTGCCTCCTTTGGGACTTTAATGAAATGTCATCTTTTAAAAAATAATAGCAAACTTGATTTTTAATGAGATCTTACCCAGCTTCCTCTCTAAAATTGTAAGCCAGGCCCTTCTTTCACTGTTTCTTTTACATAAATGGGTATATTCTATGGGAAAGACTGGTGAGACGGTGAGTACCATGCTCTCATTTTACAGGTGAGGACACAAGGCCAAAAGATGTGACATGACTTACCTGGAATGCAGGCTCCAGGGCAGGAATTAGAACCCACATGCTGTGTCCTAGCCCAGACTGCACCAAGGAAATGCAAGGATATTAGTCATGGGTAACTCAGGTCAACCAACTGTAGTGTAGACAATTTGCCTCTGGATTTATTCACAGTTAATTTCCCCTACGTTTTTACGGATTGACAATGTCATAGCTCACTCTGACTGTAGGATCTGGTGTGGTTTTTCCACAGAGACATGTGGTAGGGTGTTTGTTCTCACTGCTTGGTGACAAATCAGGACAAATACAGAGGTGTACAATGACCCAGCTCCCGTGTGTGCTCAGGTGCATGGACTCTGCCTGTTTTGTTTTTCATCTGTTCTTTTGTGTAAGGCTCTCTGCTTGGTGCTTCATCCATAAACACAAGCTCCCTGTGGTCGGTGCAGCCTCTTGCACTGATTACTCTTATTCCAAGTCTCAGGCCCAGAAAGGCCAAGTGACTTGATTAAATCCAGAAAGCTAGTAAGTGAAAAAGCCAAGCACAGAGCCTCCATCTTTCTGGTTCTACAGTTCATGCTGGTGGCACTATATGAAGTAGGGATGTGTCATGCCTGCCACTCTCATTTCCTAGGAAGTGAAGGAGAGAGTGCTTGGCCTCCCCCAGCCAGAGCGGGTAAGACAATTGACAAAGGCCAGGAAGGAAGCAAATCTTATCTGGTGGCCTTTTCTTACACATCTCTTCCTGTCTTTTAGAAAGAATTTAGAAAGTGTCCGATTTGTTTTAAAATCATCCAGAAAAAAAAAAAAACAAAACAACAATGAAGGTGTGTGTGTGTGTGTTGGTGGAAAAGAGATAAATAGAAGATAGGACAAGATTAGCAAAGTGTTGATAATTGTTGTTGCTAGGGGACAAAGATGAGGGGTTTCAATATATGTTAAATAAAATTAAAAGGCTGTGTACATTGAGTGTGGCTGGAAAAAGACTCTTCTGAAAAGAGCTCATCCGGAAGACAAAATCAATTGACCTTCTTGGGTTTTCTGAGGAAATGTAACACACCTTACAGGGCTGCAGATAAGCAATAATTGGTGATAAAACTTGTTTCCATCCAGTGGAGACAGCTTATCAGAACGGACATGAATACCATACTAATCAATGTATATCTGCTCCCCTCTTTGTAAGAACCCCCTTTATAAAATGGACCTCACACCATATGCAAAAATCAACTCAAAATTGACCAAAGACTGAAATATAAGAGCCAGAACTATAAAACTCCTAGAAGACAACATAAGGAAGCATTTTGAGGATCTTGAATTAGGCAATGGATTCTTAGACTTTTACAACCAAAGCATGAACAACAAAAGAAAAAATAGATAAATGGGACCTCATCAAAATTGAAAACTTTTATACATTAAAGGTCTCTATCATGAAAATAAAAAGACAACCTACTCTATGGGAGAAAATATTTGGAAACTACATATCTGATAAGGGTTTTAACATCCAGAACATACAAAGAAATCCTACAATTCAACAATAAAAATACAAATAACCCAATTAAGAAATGGGCAAAAACCTTCAATAGACATTTTTCCAAAGAAGATACATAAATGGCCAAAAGAGACATGAAAAGCTGCTCGGTTAACGTCATTAACTGTTAGGGAAATGCAAATCAAAACCACAGTGAGATAACATTTTACACACACTAGAATGGCTATGATTAGAAAAATGGAAAATTATAAGTGTTGGTGAGGATATGGAGAAATAGGTTGGAGGAATGTAAAATGGTGTAGCCACTGTGGAAGGCAGTTTGGTGGTTCCTCACAGAGCAAAGTATAGGATTACCATATGACTTGGTTTATTAGTCAGGGTTCTCTCTGGAAACAGAATCAGCAGAAGATATCTGTCAATAATATGAAATTTTAAAAGAGTCTCTCACGCGACTGTGGGGATGCACAAATCCAGGTTCCGCAGGCAGGCTGCAAACCAGGGGCTCCGATGAAAGTCCAATGAAAGGTCGTTGATGAGTTTCTGGGAGAAGTTGCCTGTCCAACGACGAGCTGGGAAATTCTCTCTGAATGTTGAAATCACTTCCGCTTTTAAGTCATTCAACTGATTGATAAAAGTGCTACCCATTGATGATGTAATCTCCCTGATTGATGCAGATGTAATCAGCCATCCACGCAGTAAACTCACTGGTGATTGAAGTCCATAAATGCTCTTCTATTACAATTAGCCCAGTGCTTGCTGGAACAAACACCTGGACACAATTACCCGGCCGAGTTGACACAATAGCCTAACCACCACAGTCCACCCCTTGTCAACTTAGCAATCATACATATTACTCTAAACCATACTTAGTCTCTAAGTAAAAACAATAACAGACAAGCATACATATATATTTCCACCTAACAATGTTCAACTCCCCTGCATACAACCGGAAATGCATTAATTTCCCACAGAACAGGGTGCAAGTCCTTGGGTAATAATCACTCTTAAACTTGACATCCTTAAATATTATGATGTGGAATTAATACAACTTTTCATGATAGGGGAAAAGGTTGGGAAAGAAAACAAAGAAATTCATTTTGTGTACATATATAATCATACTCATAACGAAACATGGAAGAAGGGTTCATGACCATTACAGTCCTCGTTTCTGTAACTGGTCACATGGTCGAAGTTCATATTTATCACTACCTTCTTCCACTACCCATTCCATGTTCCCATTACCTTCAGCAAGCACTTCAGCTGGCCGGGGTTCTTTGCCTGGTGAGGTGACCCAAACTTTCATTCCTGAAGATTCTGGGCCATTGTTAGACCTGCTTGAGTTGGTTTGTTGCAATTTTCCATTGACTTTAATCACAGGGCATGGCAGGACTAGGAGACACCCTAGAGGATCCCCTACATTACAGGCAAACTCTTCTTTACCCCCATTACGTAGAGGTAGTCCTATTTCCCCTTGATAGTCAGGATCAATCACCCCAGCCAGTACAGTAATTCCCTTCTTTGCCTGTTGATTCACAGGTAAGAGGAGCCCAAAGTGGCCAGGTGGCAGTCTTAACTTCCAGTTCAATGGAATCACTGTTATGTTCACAGGTGGCAGCACTCCTCCTCTTGGGACTAAAACCTGTAGACCAGCAGAGCTTAAGGTTTCAGGGACAGGAAGCAAAAATTTTCCTAGTGGGTCACTAGGGGTAATAGTGAATGGTGCCACTCCCATTTCCACCCCTTGATTCCTGGACCCATGAATCCTGGCTATGGGAGAAACAGCACCATAGAGAGGACACTGATTCAGAGCATACACAACCTCTTGGAGAACATTGCCCCAGCCCTGCAAGGTATTGCCACCTAGTTGGCGCCGTAATTGAGTCTTCAAAAGGCCATTCCACCGTTCTATTAATCCAGCTGCTTCAGGGTGATGGGGAACATGGTAAGACCAGTGAATTCCGTGGGCATGTGCCCATTCCTGCACATCATTTGCTGTGAAATGGGTTCCTTGATCAGAAGCAATGCTGTGTGGAATGCCATGGCGGTAGATAAGACATTCAGTAAGTCCACGGATGGTAGTTTTGGAAGAAGCATTGCGTGCCGGAAATGCAAACCCATAGCCAAAGTATGTGTCTATTCCAGTTAAAACAAATCGCTGCCCCTTCCATGATGGAAGTGGCCCAATGTAGTCCACCTGCCACCAGGTAGCAGGCTGGTCACCTTGAGGAATGGTGCCATATCTGGGGCTGAGTGTGGGTCTCTGCTGCTGGCAGATTGGGCATTCAGCAGTGGCTGTAGCCAAGTCAGCCTCGGTGAGGGGAAGTCCATGTTGCTGAGCCCATGCATAACCTCCATCCCTACTTCCATGGCCACTTTGTTCATGAGCCCATTGGGCAGTGACAGGAGTGGCTGGGGAAAGAGGCTGAGCATTAGCCACAGAGCAGGTCATCTTATCCACTTGATTATTAAACTTTTCCTCTGCTGAAGTCACCCTCTGGTGAGCATTCACGTGGGACACAAATATGTTCATGTTTTTTGCCCACTCAGAAAGATCTATCCACATAGCTCTTCCCCAGACCTCCTTGTCACCAATTTTCCAATCACGTTCCTTCCAAGTCCCTGACCATCCAGCCAAACCGTTGGCAACAGCCCATGAATCAGTGTACAAACGCACCTCTGGCCATTTCTTCCTCCAAGCAAAATGCACAACTAGATGCACTGCTCGAAGCTCTGCCCACTGGAAGGATTTGCCCTCACTGCTATCCTTTAAGGATGTCCCAGAAAAGGGCTGCAGTGCCACAGCTGTCCACTTTCGGGTGGTACCTGCATATCGTGCAGAACCATCTGTAAACCAGGCCCGAGTTTTCTCATCCTCAGTCAACTGATTGTAAGGGAGTCCCCAAGAGGCCAAAGCTGTGGGCTGGGAAAGAGAAGGTAACACGGCAGGGATGGTGACCGTGGACATTTGGGCCACTTCCTCATGTAACTTACTTGTGCCTTCAGGACCTGCTCGAGCCCTATCTCGTATATACCACTTCCACTTTATTATGGAGTGCTGCTGTGCATGCCCAACTTTATGGTTTGGTGGGTCAGACAATACCCAGCTCATGATAGGCAACTCAGGTAACATCTTAACTTGATGGCCCATGGTTAAGCGTTCAGTCTCTACTAAGGCCCAGTAGCAAGCCAAAAGCTGCTTCTCAAAAGGGGAATAGTTATCTGCAGAGGATGGCAAGGCTTTGCTCCAAAATCCTAAGGGTCTGTGTTGTGATTCCCCTATGGGCCTGCCAAAGGCTCCAAACATCATCTCTATTTGCCACTGAAACTTCCAGCACCATTGGGTCTGCTGGATCATATGGTCCAAGTGGTAGTGCAGCCTGCACAGCAGCCTGGACCTGTCGCAGGGCTTCCTCTTGTTCCAGTCCCCAATCAAAACTAGCAGCTTTTCTGGTCACTCGGTAAATGGGCCGCAGTAACACACCCAAATGAGGAATGTGTTGTCTCCAAAATCCAAAGAGGCCAACTAAGCGTTGTGCCTCTTTTTTGGTCGTAGGAGGGGCCAGGTGCAACAGCTTATCTTTTATTTTAGAAGGGATATCTCGACAGGCCCCACACCACTGGACACCTAGAAATTTCACTGAGGTGGAAGGACCCTGTATTTTTGTTGGATTTATCTCCCATCCTCTCTCACACAAATGCCTTACCAATAAATCTAGAGTCTTTGCTACTTCTTGCTCAGTAGGTCCTATCAACATGATACCATCAATATAATGGACCAGTGTGATGTCTCCTGGGAGGGAGAGATGATCAAGGTCCCTGCGGACAATATTATGACATAGGGCTGGAGAGTTGATATACCCCTGAAGCAGGACAGTGAAAGTATACTGCTGGCCTTGCCAGCTGAAAACAAACTGTTTCTGGTGGTCCTTACTAATGGCAACTGAGAAAAAAGCATTTGCCAGATCAACAGCTGCATACCAGGTACCAGAGGATATGGTGATTTGCTCAAGCAATGATACCACATCTGGGACAGCAGCTGCAATTGGAGTCAGCACCTGGTTAAGTTTACAATAATCTACTGTCATCCTCCAAGATCCATCTGTTTTCTGCACAGGCCAAATAGGAGAGTTGAATGAGATGTGGTGGGAATCACCACCCCTGCGTCCTTCAAATCCTTGATGGTGGCACTAATCCCTGCAATACCTCCAGGAATCCGGTATTGCCTTTGATTTACTATTTTGCTAGGCAGGGGCAGTTCTAGAGGCTTCCACTTGGCCTTTCCAACCATAATAGCCCTCACTCCACGAGTCAGGGATCCAATGTGGGGATTCTGCCAGTTACTGAGTGTGTCTATTCAATTATGCATTCTGGAACTGGAGAAAAAACCACAGAATGAGTCGGGGTACCCACTGGACCCACTGTGAGATGGACCTGAGCTAAAACTCCATCAATCACCTGACCTCCATAAGCCCCTACTCTGACTGGTGGACCACAGTGACGTTTTGGGTCTCCTGGAATTAATGTGACTTCTGAGCCAGTGTCTAATAATCCCTGAAATATCTCATCATTTCCTTTTCCCCAATGCACAGTTACTCTGGCAAAAGGCCGTAGGTCTTCCTGGGGAAAGGTGGGAGGAAGGTTAACTGTATAAATTTTTGGCAGTTTAACAGGATCCTTCCCCAAGGGGACCTGGCCTTCTCCTCATTCAAGGGGCTCTGGGTCTGTAAACTGTCTCAAGTCTGGGAACTGATTAAGGGGCCTTGATTCTCTGCGTCTGTAATTAGAGTTAGGATTTTGTTCACTTGACCTAGAACTCTTCTGTTTATACAGATCCAGAAGAAATTTAGTAGACTGCCCATGTATTTCACTTCTGGGTACCCCTTGATCTATCAGCCAACGCTGTAACTCCATGGGACTCAGACTATTCTGTGTGCTGTTTTGAATCTTTCATTGCGGTAGCCACGCCTACCTTGCCTTTGGCAATTAACTGCTGATACTTGACTTTTACTGGGCCTTGATCTGATCATCCCCATAATATTTAAAGATTCCAATTCCATTACAGCCCCCCCCCCTCGCCCCCCAGTAATATCTGGACTGCAGAGAAGAGCAATTACAGAGCTCTTCAGAGAAGATGGAGTTAGTCTTACAAATTTATTCCTCACAGTCCTGGTTAAAGGTGTGTCCTCTGGACATTCCTGGGGTGGGTGGGCAGGTCTCAAATGGTAAATCCATTCTAGCATTCCAATCTCTCTAAGCCTTTGAATCCCCTCGTCTACTGTATACCACGGCAAATCAGGCATCTCAACATCAGACATTCTAGGCCATCGTTTGGTCCATGCTTCAGTCAGCCACCCAAACAAACTGTTAGAGCCCTTTCTAACCCCTTGAGCTACAGCGTTGAATCCAGAATTTCTGCTTAGTGGGCCCATATCAATAAATTCAGCCTGATCCAACTTTATATTCCTTCCACCATTATCCCATACCCTTAGTATCCATTCCCACACATATTCCCCTGATTTCTGTCTATATAAGTTGGAAAACTCATGCAGTTCTTTCAGAGTATAGTGTACTTCCTCACGGGTCACACTTTGTATTTCACCTTTGGGGGCTTGTTGTGATTTTAATCTAGTAATGGGTCTCAAAGACAAGAGGGGCTGGGGGTCTGGGTAAGGAACAGGATTAGAGATGTCTTGCATGCTACTGACCTGAGAGCATTCCTTTGCATATTCTTCTGGTGAGACAGGATTAATCTCTTCAGGCAGGGGTTGGAAGACAGATTCCTCAGGGCAGACTGGAAGTTGGGCCATGCATGCTGGAGATTGACTGGTACCTGCCTCGTGGCTGGGAGGAGGTCCAGACTCTCTGGGACAAGGTGGAGGCTGGGCAGTGCATGCTTCCATTTGGCTTGTCCCTACCTCAGGGCTGGAAGGAAGTCCAGACTCCCTGGGGCAGGCTGGTGGCTAGATGATATAAGGTTGAGAAGGTGTGGTCTCCACAGGGCAGGCCGTCACAGTTTTATCTGGTAAAGTCTCAGCAGAATTTAGGGTTCCAGTGTCCTCACCAATATTATCATCATCCCATATGTCTTCGTCCCAATCCTCGGGGTTCCACTCCTTTCCAATCAATGCCTTCACTTTAATTGCAGAAACCCTGCGAGGTTGAGATTTTAGTTTCCTCTGTAATTCTGCTACTCGTACAATGAGAGAGAATCAAATGGGTTTGATTCTCAGATAGCTCAAGTCTGTGGCTACAGGAGACAAGATTTTCTTTCAAGGCACACATAGAAACTTTTGTATCATTCATGCGGCATTTAAGTTTCAAATTTGAAGACTTTAGCTCATCTCTTTCTTTTGTAACTGTATTCAGAGTATCTAGGAGGAGCCAGCCAACATCATTATATTTTTTTTACTCCACAAAATTCTGTTAAGGTGTTGAAATCACTCTTACCCAGGTCCTTGCTTCTTATAAGCGTGGAAGTAGGGGAATCCAATGATGCTATTTTGCGTATCTCTATTGCCAGCTCACGCCATGGACTGTTAGTAACCTCATTATTGGAAAGGGAGTCATTAGTACCCCTGAGTCCAATTAGAGTAGAGAGCCAATTACAAAACTCCCAGAACCACCTCAGACATCCCATGTTTAAGACTCTGTTCCTCAAGAACCACTCCTGATACCAGCTGTATTAGTCAGGGTTCTCTCGGGAAACAGAATCAGCAGAAGATATCTGTCAATAATATGAAATTTTAAAAGTCTCTCATGCAACTGTGGGGATGCACAAGTCCAGGTTCTGCAGGCAGGCTGCAAACCAGTGGCTCCGATGAAAGTCCAATGAAAGGTCGTTGATGAGTTTCTGGGAGGAGTTGCCTGTTCTACGACGAGCTGGGAAATTCTCTCTGAATGTTGAAATCACTTCCGCTTTTAAGTCATTCAACTGATTGGATAAGAGTGCCACCCATTGATGATGTAATCTCCCTGATTGATGCAGATGTTATCACCCATCCAAGCGGTAAACTCACTGGTGATTGGAGTCCATAAATGCTCTTCTATTACAATTAGCCCAGTGCTTGCTGGAACAAACACCTGGACACAATTGCCTGGCCGAGTTGACAAATTTCCCTAACCATCACACTTGGCAATCACACTTCTAGACATATACCAAAAAGAATTGAAAGCAGGGACTCAAGCAGATATTTGCACACCAATGTTCATAGCAGCGTTATTTACAATTGCTGAAAGATGGAAGCTACCCAAGTGTCCATCAACTGATGAATGGATAAATGAATTATAGTACATACATACAATAGAATATTATTCAGCCGTATAAAAAGATGAAATTCTGATACATGCAACAACATGGATAAACCTTAAAGACACCATGTTCCATGAAATAAGCTACACACAAAAGAACAAATATTGTATGATCTCATTGATATGAAGAATTGGAATAAGCAAATTCATAGAGTCGGAAACTAGCATATAAATTACCAGGGGCTAGGGTGGGAACAGGGAATGGGGAATTAATTGCGTAAACTGTACAGAGTTTCTATTTGGGGTGATGGAAAAGTTTTGGTAATAGACGGTGGGTATGGTAGCACAACAAGATGGGATTATATGTTTGAGCATGGTCAAAAGGTTACCTAATATTACATATTTAGGTAATATATGAACTTCCAAAATAAGAATGTATCACTACTGCAGTTGATTTTTTTTTTTTTTTTTTTTTTTTTTTTTTACATTTTTAAAAGCAGGTCATAAAACAGCATGATCACATTTTCATTTAAAAACAAAAAAGAAAGGGGAGAAGAAAACATCATAGCTGGAGTCTGAGCATAGGATGTGAACTAAATCTCAAAATTATAAGATAGGAGTTACTTGGGGTGGGGGTGTGGGGCTGGAAAGAGTCTGGGAGGAAAATGTTGGCTCCATGCAGACCTAGAAGAGGATTTTAGGGCCAAGTGCAGGAATAGGCTTAGTTAATGCTTGCTACATTTGAGAAGCTCCTGTCTGCTCTACTCTGGGAATGTACATCCTTTGCACGGAGGGGAGAGTCAAGTTCATTATATCTTGTATTGGAAAGCTCTGATGAACAAGCTCTCCTTGGAAGAGAGAAAGACTGCGATGAAAAGAACAACAGGAAAAACCGGGCTCCTGGGAACGAGGTGCAGCCCCTTCCACCGGCGCCTGCATGTGCTGCTACGGATGTGCTTTTGCTCAAAGGAAAGGCCAGAGTACAAAGTAAACAACTGCATTAGAATGCCACACGCACTTAGGAGAGTTGTAACTGTAGACAGAACTGTGATGGTGGATTCATGTCGTCCGGCTACATGGAAAGTTGTAATTCAGACCATGAAGTAGGCAGTTAGATTTGTTGCTTTAGATAACACAAATCTAAGGTCAGAAATCTTGCCCTGCGTGTGCTGCAGTGTGAAGCCCTCGTCCCGATCCCTTTGCCATCAGGCAGGATGATAAGCTGATACGTCGATGCGAAACTAATGGCACCCTGTGGATTCTGCTGCTCAAGTGTCTCCAATCAATTTGGTTTTTTCGCTTGGTCATACCCACATAAATATCCTTTAATGCCAATCAAGGCCACTGTTCATCACGACGATGGCTCTATCACTGTGTATGGGGACTTTTGGCTGCCAAAATTTTAACTAGGGGGAAGACAACACAGTCTGGACTGGATGGAAGATTTCTTGTCTCCTTGACCTACACTGTCCCAGAGTAAAAAGATAACACCTGTGTGCAGATACGCCATATTAAAGATATAATTGAACTTGGGGGAGAGGGGAGGTTTTCCAATAACCTATCTTGAATGAGAAACTCTGCTAGGCCTCTGGACTTTGTTACACTAAATGCATTTTTAAAAGCCCTGCATCTCCTGAGAAGGTTTTCAAAGTTAAATGGCATCAGTAAACATCTAAATGCTAAAGACAGGCTGATTGGTATTAAACATTATGCCCATCCATCCATCCCCATCTGCCCACCCATCCGTCCATCCACCCACCCATCCATTTATCCACCTATTCATTGATGGAATTCATATTACCCATATTATAAAGGAGAAATTGTCCATAGACTGGGAATAGCATTTAGCAAATCACAACTGACATCATATATGTATTTTTTTAATATACTTTTTTATTTTTTCAAAGATACTTAGATTACATAAATGTTATATTAAAAACATAGGGGAGTCCCATATGCCCTGCTCCCCACACCTGCCACATTTTCCCACATTAACAACATCCTTCATTAGTGAGGTACATTCATTGTAATTGATGGACACATTTAGGAGCATTGCCACTAAGTATAGATTACAGTTTACATTGTAGTTTATACTCTCTCCTGAACAATTTTGTAAGTTATGACAAGATATATAATGACCTTTATCTATCATTGCAATGTCATTCAGGACAATACCCAAGTCCTGAAAATGCCCCTGTATTACACCTGTTTTTCCCTCTCCTTGCTCTCAGAACCTCCAGTGGCCACTGCCTCCACATCAATGATATAATTTCTTCTATTGGTAGAATCACAGGAAGTCTAAAGTAGAATACCAGTAAGTCTACTTTAGTCCATAGTTCATTCCCTGATCCTGAGGATTCTGGGATGGTGATGCCCACTCTACCTCTAATTGAGAGGGGGCTTAGATCCCATTGGGCAGATGGCTGGGACTAACTTGCTTGCAGTTGCAGACTCTCTCTGTTCCTTGGGATGGTCGTTGTCCATCATCATCTCCTTGTCATATGTATTTAAACATTTATAAATATTCATTCAGAAGTTATATATCAGATGTTATATATAAATACAAATATATATTTATAAATCAGATTTTATATATAAATATTCAAGTGAATACTTTTCAAACACCTTTATTGTATACCCATCAATAATAAACTTTAAGCATCTTGTGTATGTATTATTGTGCTAATATATTATGTACATTATAAAATATACGTAACATAGAAATTTCTAAAGGGTGGCTTTAAAATAAAGTTCTCATTTTTTCTTCTCACCCCGATGATTATCTTGTGCATCTTGGGTACACATATTCCACCTTAGAGGCACTGAGCTAGATCTTACTTTTTGTTGCCTGCTTGCATGAGTAGCAAATCCCATATCCCATACTTGAGATATGAGAAATAAGCCCCAGGAACTCTCTTTTCTCATGGAAACCTTTGGGGGAGAAATGATGCTTCCCTTGTCTTTTCATATGAGCTGTGGGTGTTTCCTTGAAATGTATGGGCGCGATCAACCTTCTTTGTCTTCATAAGTTTAGGTTAATAGGCACCGTGGACAGTACAATGGATAAGGTAACCTCTTGTAACCTCTTTTTTTTTTTTTTTTTTTTTTTTAAAGATTTTATTTATTTATTCATTTATCCCCCCCTGCTGCCCGTGCTCGCCGGGTCAGCCAACCACGAACCAGGGCCTCCCATATGGTAAACGGGAGCCCCACTGATGGAGCCACAGCCGCTTCCCAGGTAACGTCTTTATACTCCAGGAGCTCAAAGGATAACCGGTGAAACAGACCTACAAATGGATACCTGGTATAGCAGTGCTGAGCGCTGCACTGGCTGTGGGAGCACAGAGCAAAGTGCTACATAACTTTCATCCCTTCCATCAAGTGGATTGCAGATAAGATGTGAGGCCAAGACCTCGATGTGCTGTTATCCTGCCTCTATGAATTGTTGCTACTTTGTAAACCTATGTTAAACCACAAATTAGACTTCCACACCATCACGCCTATCTTTCATTCTTTGGCCATCTTCAGAGAAAACAAACATATACACATAGAATGCCATATCCATTGAACTGTGTTCTTATAATTATTCTAGCCACTCACTTAGTTTTTCACCATTATCAGCATTACAATCAACAGCCCGCCTCTTTCTGCAATGGAGAGAGGCAGCTATATACAGTTGTATCAAGCACAAAAATGAGAAACAAAGACCACCAGTTGAATTATGATAAAGCAAAGGACTTCCGGTGAGCTTTGTTATCTCCCAGAAAGATAAGGAAAGTGTCATTCTTTTTATTTCCCCTCACCTAGCACAGCACATGGCACATAACATGATTTCTGTAACGTGTTGAATGAATGCACAGAGTTGAGGTTAAATCTCATGAATGCAAATTAGCTTTTAAGGCAGAAGTGAAAAATGAGGTGGGGACATCTAGAGACAGTGATAGAACTTTGAAGTCTATACTGATGAATGAAGGTTTGGAACTGATGGCAAGTTTTTGAAGCAAAAGTGGGAAATCATGAAAATTGCATTTACAAAAGTTAATAAGGATAATATTTTTACCTCGTTTGGGTGTTTGCCATGCCCCAAGCTCAATGCTAATTGCTTCATCCTGATGATCTCAATGTATCTTCACAGCAACCTTGTTAACAGGGCACTTTCATTTTTCACTGCTTTATAGATGAGGAAACAAAAGCACAAAATGGATGAATAACTTGGACGCTAGTAAAGGGCATAGCATTTTTCTACATAATCTCCCAAACCCTGACTATTCCGTTAACCCCTGTGTCTGGGATGGATTAAGTTTGGTATCACTCATTGAAGAAAACCCAAGATACAAATGAAGCACCACCCCAAGGTGAATCCATTGTTTCCTAAATGATTATGGTGACTGTGGCAATAGATAATAGCCAGGAGGGGAGTGGTGAGCGGACAAAAAAAAAAAAAAAAAAAGAAAGAAAAGAAAAAGAATTTTCCGTGTCTGCCTAAGTCTATCTTTGCTATTTGTTTAAGCAGTCGTTCTGGGGATTTTCCTGGCTTCTCTGATCTCTAGAAATTCAGGCTGGCATAAACACGCAGCAAATCCCCGCACTCAGTATGCGCGAAGTAAACCCTCAAATCCTGGTCTGTTGTATTTCACCTAGAATGCCTTAGTGACAAGACAGCACGCAGTGCTTCTTCCTGTTCGCTGTTTTGAATACAAATTGATCTGATTGTATCTAAATATGTTTTATCCAATTTGACCTTAACGATGTTCAGTGGTAGAAACATTTGTGGGTGTTAAATGACATAGCAAACAGTCTATTTAGAGAGCAAGCAAATCATTTCTTCCCTCTGGAGATTTTATTCTCCTTTGGTTTCTCTGGAGTGAATCAACATGGGTTTTTACAGCTGCAGGTAAATTGATTTGGAACCACCTTTTGCTTTGCACGTCAGTTTCAACACAGGGTCACAATATTTTATCTTTGACAAAAGGAAAACAATCTAAATTTTGTGTTTACTCTGCACGGGCTCTTAGGTCTGAAAACCAGCTTTTGATTTTGTTTTTGTTTTCTTTCTTTTCTTTGTGATTCCGGGGCATGATGCATTTGTGCATGTCAAAGACAAGTTATCCCTGACTTTGGTCCTTGAGTGAAAGTCCTTGGCCTACATCCACATGACCAAACCAGGGCAGCCTCCACAAGCCACTGCCTTTCTTGAGCTCACAGCCAGTGGAATTACAGAAGTCCATGTGTAGCATGGCTTAGAGGAAGACTTTTCACTAACTTTTAAAGACCTCAGTTTGCCTGGCTGCCCCCATGCTATGGACGTCTTTTGAAGTCATGGGTCCCTGTGAGTTCTTGATTCCCACAGTGGTTTCTCTTCCTATTCAAGCCCAGGGAACTTCTGTGCTTTTATTCACCACAACTTTCCAGGATGCTGTAATTTTCCTGCAGAGGAGATGAGATTGGACGGGACAGGGGGAAAGGTTGGCGTGCTCAGTTGATCTAGGACAGTCTGAACCTGATGGTGTTGAAAGCAGGGCTTATGGAGAAGGACCATGTTTCAAATCCCAGCTCTGACACTGTTCTTTCATGCATAAAATGGGGAAAGTAAAACCTCCCCTTTTGTTGCAAGTGTCAGAGACTCAGCTCAAAGGAGCCAAAGTAGAAATGGGTACATTGGCTCATGTAGCTGTAGGGGCAACGTGTAGCTAGAGACCTGTAGACCCCAGTTTGGATCAGCCAGGAGGCTCTCTCTATGCTTTCTGCCCCTCTCTTCATGTAGACGACCTCATACTCTCTAGCTGGGTCTTGCATATTTGTTGGATCCAAGGCCCACAGAGCTCCACAGCCTAATGGCTCTGCCACCTGGGGCAGAAAGGATGTGTTCCTGCCAGCTTCAGCCACAAAGAAGGCTCTGACTGGGTGGCTCAGGTCCCAAACCCATCCCTGGACCAAACTCTCCACCAAGGACTGCCTGCTGCTAAGGGGGTCACCAGGAGGGAGGTGTGCTGGGCCCATGGGGACGACAGCCACCATACTTCCTCAGGGGTTCTATGAAGACTGAAGGACAGGTGTACAGAAAGCACCCAGGCATATAATCTGTTACAGGGTAATCACTCAGTCATTGGTAATTGGCCGCCATTAAAAAGGGCAGGGTCAGGGTTAGGATGTGCTGCTGCTGGAAGCCCTGGGAAGGCAGGAGCTGGGATTTGTAGCCGGTGGGAGTAGGGTAGAGGGGGTTGCTGGGAAACGGTCCTGGGTGGGCTGATGAAGCTGTGCCTGGGATATTACAAGACACAGTTTAAATCCTGCCCGACCCATGCCCCTACCCGCTGTTGTGTGAGCCTGTAGAAACACACACATGTACACTCACACACACACATTTACACACTATCAACTCAAATACACACAAACAACATATAGTCACTCAGGCTCACACACATGCTCACACACACACACCCACACACACACACACTCACACACACTCATACCCAGCCATTCCTCACTGTACTTGTTGCTTCAGCAGGCAAAATGTCCATAGGGAGCTGAAAGAACTGCTCCTGAAGC
This sequence comes from Tolypeutes matacus, assembly GCA_026826555.1. Lineage (NCBI taxonomy): Eukaryota > Metazoa > Chordata > Mammalia > Cingulata > Chlamyphoridae > Tolypeutes > Tolypeutes matacus. Next base: position 4,852,997 of record JAKSZT010053813.1, read on the forward strand.
CTTCCCAGGAGATGGCTTTGTTTCCATGGGGGTTCTGCCTGGAAAGAGGAAGAGAGGAGACACCCTCTAAAGGTGACTGGTGGGCTTTTCATGACAGGACTTCTTACAAAGGTGGGACAGATTTAGGGAAACCAGAAAGAGGTGCTTGAGCACCCAGGGCTCATCCCAACTAGAAGGGACCTCCCTCAGTTCCAAAGGGGCCCAAAGGCAGAGAGAGCTGTTGCTTCCTCAGAAGCTGGCTGATGGGAACTGTGGCCTGTGGTAGGAGAAAGTGGTGCAGGAAATCAAACCTCCTGACCTCACTTTCCTCCAACCCTCTGACCTCACCCAACCTGAAGCCTGGGGGGAAGACGACTGGCTGATACAGTCTACACTGCGGACTTCCCAGAGCCCAGAGCCAGGTGGAGAAGGTGGAGAAGGGGAAAAGGGAAAACATCCTACACCAAGCCCAAAGAGAGAGCTTATAGGGAACATGAGCCTCTCCAGAAGAGCCCCAGATCACCAGGGTCATCTCTGCCACTGCCCTAATCTAACTCCAGGAACCCTACATGTGCAGCTAGCTCAAAAGAGTGCTCATCCTCGCCCCCCTGGAAGCTGGGGTTAGGGTCCACAGAGTCCCAGGACCCTCCCTGTATCTCCCCCTAGCTCCACCCATCAGGGAGGCAGGCCATGGTGGGGAGAAGTCAGGGCTCAGAAGCCTGAGTCCAATTGTCTGAATCCTCCTGAGCTGCGTAACGTAGGGCAAGCCAACTAATCTTTAGGAACCTCTGTTTTCTTCTCTACGAAATGGTTATAATTCTTCCTCATAGGATGAGTAAAAGTCTTTAGATAACCCTGTATTGCTCCCAGGACAGTGCTGGTAGATAGTCACTCTATGGAGGCTATGAGTAATTTAAAACATAATTAATAAAGACAAGGGTTACCTGGCTCATAAAACCAAGTTGAACATTTTTATGACTTCAAAGGATGCAAAGGAAACCATCCTCCATGGCCTGATACACATGACCTTCTCACCTAATCTTCTGCCTATAGATTCTGTGCCTTGTCAGGACTGCCCAAAACTACATTGCTAAATTCACCTCTTCTTATTTCTGCCACAAGCACAAAACTCTTTGGTACCATTTTGTTTAACATGAAGTACTGAGATGTAGTCCATGGCTAACATAGTCGTGTAAGTATTTCTGCCTCCATATAGCACCACATGGTCATGGAGTTTCTAGCTGGAAGGAATGTTAGAGGCCGTATTATCCATTCTCCAAATTTGCAAGTGAGAAACTGGCCTGTAGGAGTTAAAAATAAGTGCATATGGTGATGGTATGGTACCCAGCTGCCTCTGGCCCCTTGCATGCTCATGGTTTCCCTGCCAGAACTTTTCTTGACCACAGTTACTCTGAAATGTTTTCTCGTGTAGAGGCCCCCATGCCTGACCAACCATCAGAACCTCCTGGGGACCTTTTTCTGACCACACCCATGAGAATTCTGATTCTGTTGCTCCTTAGATGCCAGAGAAGCAGCATTTTGGACAATTGCCCCTGGTGTTTCTTTTGCTCAATCAGGGCTGTGACCCACCCTAATGATTCATATTTAAGACATAGAAGTCCTGTGTAGACATGTGCACATACTGTCACCAATTCATAGTGGGGCACTGACTAGGGTTTCAGATGGCTTTTATGGCTTAGCATCTTTCCCAAGTCCAAACCAAATACACATTTGGGTCCATGCTGTCATGTGCATCACATCACTGCTTGCATTCTTTGGTTTAGCTGTTGGCCTTTTCTAGAAGGATGAACTGGTCCAGCTGTCTAAGAAGAATCATTACCGCTCCCTAACTTTGGCGTAAAAGCATTATCGCTCACTGCTGTTGCTAAAGGTTATCTAATTAGGAAATTATATTACCGTCCTTTAATGCAATAGCTCCCCTCCTTTTGGAGGAGTTGGGAAGCTTTCTTTTATTTGGGATTGTGTTAAATCCACCTTTTTCCTTGCACCTATTAGGGAAGTATCCCCAAGCTCACCTGATTGGTCTCTACCTTCTCTTCTTTCCCCACTGTTCTTGTTCTGTCCCAGTCCTGGAGAATGAGTGTGGAGTAAACTCTTTTTTAAAATGTGAATCAGATTGTATCACTCCCCTTCTTGATGGTCCTTGAACACCCTAAGTGTGTTCCTGCCTAGAGTGGACATTGCATTGATTCTCCAACATCTGCTCCCCAGGTGGTTCTCGGCCACTCATGGGAATTTTGTTCCCCTCACCGCTGATCGGCTCAGGGATAAACAAGCCTAAACCAATTGGTCTAATGAGAAGGGAGGGGAATTCACCAGGGGAGCATCTAGGAAGGGTTTCCTCACTTCTAAAAAAAAAAAAAAAGAGGGCCAAGGGAAAAGATGGGGTCTCCCCTCTTGAATGTGGCTAAGGCAGCAGAATGCTCTCGATGCTGCTGGTAGCCATTTCATGGTCTTATAGGATACCAGGCTTAGGATGAAATCAATGCTGAAAATGGCCAAGTAGAGAGATAGAAAGGTCCTGCTTCCCTCATTGTGTTAAGGAGTTGCTGAATCAACCAGCCCTGACACTGGGAATATCTCTCCGGTTCTTGTCATGTGAGGTGAGAAATTTTCTTATCGCTCAAGGCATTTCTTTTCTGAGTTGGGATTTTTTGCCTAGAAGCAAAATCACCCTAAATGTGGGATGCTGTTCTCTGCCTTGGATCTCCCCCAAGGCTCATTTACCACCATGATCCAGAACTCGCTGTTCAGAGAGGTCACCTCCACCCATCTTATTTAAAATAGCAGCCCCCACCTCCCACACGAAGTGGTCTCTGAGCCTCTTTTTGTCCATCAGATCTTAAATCTATCACCATCTTAAATTACATTCTTTAGTGTTTGCTCAGCAGTTGTCTGTCTTCCCACTAGACCTAAACTCCCTGGGGGCAGCCACTTTCTTCTGTTCAGCACTATATCCCTCCCCCTAAAATAGTGATTGTCACATAATAGGTGCTCAGTAAAGATTTATGAGCAGAGCGTTCTTCCCGGTACTCCAGTCTGAAGCAGGGCACAAAGGAATATGGCAAACTTTCAAGGTATTTCTTTCCTCTTCTGGAAGTTTTTCAGAAGGTTATTGACCATTTAATGGTCGTTGACCTACTCACTAGTTCATCGGACTAACTTAGGACAGCTAATAAAAGGATGATGATGGAGAACATCCATCACCCCCCCCCAAAAAAAAAAACCAGGTAGTATCTACAACTACAAGCAAGGCAGTTGCACCCACCTGCCCCATGGGATCTAAGCCCCTTCTCAATCAGAAGCAGATTGGGCATCACCATCCCCAAATCCTCAAGATTGAGGACTGAATAAACATAAGGGGGGAATGCAACTATGGACCAAAGTAGACTTATTATTATTCTAATAATGGAAGAACTTGTATCATTGATATAAAGGCAGTGGCCACCAGAGGTTCTGAGGGGAGGGAGAGGGAAGAATAGGTGTAACATGGGGCATTTTTGGGACATTGGAATTGTTCTGCATGATATTGCAATGATGGATACAGGCCATTTACATTTTGTCAAAACCTATAAAATTGTGCCATATAAAGTGTAAACCATAATGTGAACTATGGTGAGTGGCAATGCTTCAATATTTTTTTCATTAATTGTAACAAATGTACCACACTAATGAAAGATGTTATGTGAGAGGAGAAGGGGGTGGGGTATAGCGGAATCCCCTGTATTTTCCATGTAACTTTTCTGTACTCTAAAACTTGAAGAATAAAGTTAAAATAAACAAGCAAATAAATAAACAAATAAATAGAATTAAACCTCTAGAGCAGAAGGCTCTACATTGTTTCAGATGTGTAAAGCAGTGTCTCTCAAATTTTTAACCCATGCTTCTTTAATTAACATGCACATCTCCTGGTGCTACTCAGCTCTAGGAAGATTCTGACATGCCAAGGGTTGGACCTTCCCGGGCACCACTGCATCTCCTGCAGGATGTCCAGGCGCAGGAAGAGGCTGAGCGCTTACGGTCTGGTTCATACATGTCCTGAACCTGAACTCGGAACCATTTCTCTGTTGCTCATGAGAGCCCACGTTGCCTCATGCTCTCTACTGGGATAGAGCAAAGCCCCCTCTGGAGGAGGAGGGGAAAAGGGCATCTGGTCTCCAGCTGACTCCTGATTCACAGCCCATCCGTGCAGCCGGCAGCCCAGCCTCACGTGGGAGGTCTCCAGGGAGCCACACTTGCGGAGTGACAGCAGTGTAGTTGAGATAAGAAATAATGCAATTCTCCAGGCAGAACTGCAGTCTTCCGGCCCATATAAATGATTCCTTTAGTCATTTTGCCAAGGATTATGTGTTATGTGTACTTAGGGAACCAACACCGCCTGAGAAACAGTCAATATTTCTGGAGAAATGGTGAGTGTAATCAGTCAGGCATTCCCCCCAAATGTAGTAAATGATTTGAACAGCAAGCGGTTTTGACTATGAAAAGATTCAACTATAGGTTGTTGTTTTTTTTTTCCTCAAGAATCGCCCTGTGCAATTTCTTAAAGAATTAAAATGAAATGTTTCTGGGGTAACAATTCATGCAGTAGTATGACTCCGAGCTTTATCTCTTTCCAGCTAATGGGTCTGAAGAGAGATTTCTGAAGATTCTCGAGACTGCCATAGAGACCCTGCAGGAAGAAAGAAACAAAGGGAACCCTGTAAGCACATAATGGCTTTGGTTACAAGTTAGCCTCTTCCTAAGGCCCTGGAAACAGCACGGAGAGAACTAATGGTGATGGGGACAGTGAGGGGAGGGGCAGTTCAGTCACACCAAAGGCTGAAGAACTACGGGGGAGGAATTTCATTCACATACTTCACTACTATCTTCCACTGCTATTCATCAAGACCTGGTTTGGTTGATACCGTGGCTGTCTTAGTGTGGGGCCATTCATCATTTTATGAAAAGCCTAAAATGGATACACATCCTGGAAGTGACATTTTCTTTGGAAAACAAGGCATAATGATTTATTACTGGATTACTGTATTTGGGGGACTGGCTTAAATGTTCAATCCTAGAGGACACATTACTGACAGACCAAGTCTTACCGGTTTTTAAAAAGAACCCATAAAGCTTTTGCTACCAGAATTATCTTTGAGGGAAGCAGGAGAGATGGATTACCCATGACTAATAACAGAGCCAAAAAGTCCCCTGGGACTAAGGTGAAGTCATCACATCCCTTGTACCCTGTCTTTCTGCCATGCTTGCCTAGCAAAGCCCCAGTCCTGGAGCAGTCCCACAATCTGCTTTCTCTGCTTGTGTTCATTGGGATTGCATTTGACTCTGTGTAATAGAACATGACATCAGTGACTTAATCAAATAGAGGTTTTATTTTTCCTCCATAAAAGACATCTGCAGGGCTGGTCTGAAGGTATACAATGCTCCCAACAGGCTCTTTCACTCTCCTCCTCAATCATTGTTAGCATGCAGGTTTTGTCCTCATGCTTGCTACCTCATGGTCACAAGATGGTTGCTGTACCTATAGCACTGTGTCTGCATCCCAGGCAGGGAAAGGGAAAGATAGAGGGTAAAGGACACGTGTGATGTGAGTGTTCTCACAAACAAAAAACAAACAAATAAATAAATAAAATAATTTCTTGCAAGGACCACTCAGGGACTTCTGCTTATATATAATAGGCCAGAAATCTGTCACAGGCCATGGCTGGGTGCAAAGGAAACTGATAAGTTTAAGGGTTTTAGCTGTGGCATTGCCTCTCCAAACAGAACGGGAGTTCATTTAGTAAAGAAAGAGAGCAGAGTCTATCTGGCCTAGACGACCAGCAGTCTCTGCTCCTCTCCCCTCCCAGGCTGCTGCCACTGTGTGGTAGTTTGGAGCTATGTACCTCAGAAAAACAGCTCCTTAGACTTGGTCTATTCTTGTGGGCATGAACTCTTGTAAATAGGACCTTTTGATGAGGTAACTTCAGTTTACTGTGTGGCCCAAATGAGGCCTGATGTGTCTTAATCCTATTATTGATGTCATTTTAGAGAAGGCCACAGAAAGAGCAGAGGCCAGAGGGAATAGCCAGAAGCTGAACATCAACAGAACCCAGGAGAGAAGGGAGAGGCCAGGGGAGCCGCCATGTGCCTTGCCATGAGACAGAAAAGCGAAGGACCAAGGATCGCCAGCAACCAGCCCCAGAATACCACAGTCTTCTGAAAGAAAGCATCTCCTTGATGACACCTTGATTTTCGACTTCTCCTAGCCTCAAAACGTGAGCCAAAAAATTCCTGCTGTCTAAGTCAGCCCATTGCATGGTATTTGCTTCAGCAATGAGGAAACGAAAGCACACTGCACATACATGACCTCCTGCTTGGCCCCTCCCTCACATCCCTTCAGAGGCTGTCCCAGACCCCTTGCCACTGTCCTCAAGCCTATACCCAACCCCAACCACCTCAACCCTCTCTTGACAAACACACACACACCCTCAGGCAAGACTCCAAATTTGTAAATATACTCACACCTTTCTTCCTTCATTCTCAGCAGATGAGGTCTCCCATCCGCGCCCATCTCAGCTTCCAGGCCCCACTTCCTCATGGACCTCACTACCTCCATGGTCCCTTGGCACTTTGCACCTGGTACTCAACTCTTTCCTCTCTTCTGGCTGTTTCCCACAGCCTGAAATGATAATAGACTCTGTATCAAGGGGTTGTTGTGAGGATTACCTGACCTATATAAACAAAATGCTTAGGACAATGACTGGACTTAGAAATAGCTCTATTAAGTTTAGCTAGCAATGATTTTCCTAACAACAACAACAAAAAGAAACAAAACTATACAGACATCCTTTGACTCTTTACATGTCCATTTGCTTGTGGACTCCAGTCTCTTGAATATCCCACAAACATGCCAGCTCCAACACATCCTAAACTGATATCATCCTTCTCCTCAGGCTCGTTCACCATCTCAGTGAATGGGATCATCATCCAGTTGCCCAAAAACCTAGGGATCATCCTGGGTTTTTCCTTCTCCCACTCTATCCCTTCCTCAGAAATGATGCAACCAGTCAAGCAAACCTCCTAAATATTTCAGAGTTTGCACCTTTCTCTCCATTCTTATTCTCATAGCCAAGGCTCACCATCTCTAGTCCAAATGAGTCCAATAGCATCCAAATTGCTCCCCTTGGTTTGGGGCCTATCCCCCCAAAGTTCTCCTCCACATCACTGCCCAGACTACATAAAGAACAGATCTGCTCATGCAAGAGCACAACAGTGTTGATAGCTTGCTGTAAAAGGCTAATGGGCATTTCTCCTAGACAGCTGGCATGGATGGTAGTTAAGTGATGTTTAAGGAAGAATTCTGCTTTTAAATATTGCCTTTTTTTAAATGCAAAAAAATAAAGGTAGAACTTACTTCTCCTACATGATTATGAAAGGCAGAATCTAGTTCTTGAACGAGATGTCTGGTGTGTTTGGCATAAGCAGTGGAGTGCTTTGGGGAAGGACATGCTTGGGAAGGATATGCTTCCCCCAGTTCTGCCCCTTCCTCCCATTTTCACAACTAGCTCTTCCCTCATCAGGGTCAAAATTATGAGAATAAGAAACATTTCTTCCCTTTTGGATGGTCAAGGCAGAGCTTCGTGGTCCAGAACTGGAATTTGTGATATTTGTAAATCTTTGTTAAGCTGGATATCACCCTTGCAAAGATATGGAGAAAGCTTTGTCAAGTGCGAACTTTTTACCAAGGAGCTTAAAAATTTCTGATCTCAAGTCATTTTGCTAAAGTGTTTAGCAGGTCAAAAGGGGGCTGGAATTATCATTGTCATCTTACAAGGATAGGAAGCTGAAATACCAGATAGGAAGGTTTAATAGTAACTTGCTGCCCACAGTGGTGGATCAGAAGGATTTGAGCCAGATTTGGTCCCCACACAATGTTCTCTTCACAGCTTGCATTTCTCAAGTAAAATAAAGCTTGTTGTAAATCCGTAAGTCTGGACTGTTGTTTGCTGCTGGAGGGTAAAAAGCAAAATGTGGCCGCTCATGCTATCAAATTAATATTTTTCAGCACTAGTGGAAAGAAAATAAAAGGAGGGGAAAAGGTATAACAGAGAAGACAGCTTCTTCCAGCTCTAAAAGCACTGTCTGCTGATGACTCCCTATTTTCCTGTTTCTAATGCTATGGCTTCCATCAATTTACTTAATATAATGTCTTTATGTTTGTCCTGAGAAAGTACACTCTGGCTTGTAGGCTTTCAGGTAAAAATGGCCTTCCACAGAGAGGGCTGAGGACCAAACTCCTTCCAGCAGTCAGCACAACCTGGGGGGCAAGTTCCACAAAGTTTTCCCTTGTTCTGGGATAGAAAAGAGAGAGAACAGAGAGCAGGTTGTTAATGACAGTGCCCCAAAACAAGAAGCACTCAGAAAACTGGAGGCATGTAGATGGCAAAAGAAATAATTATCTAGAACCACCACTTCTACCAATTATGATCTAAAATCCTAAATTTTAAAAATCAGAGGAAAATAATCTGGATAGAAGGACATAAGTGGTTTGCTCTCTGCTTAAATTCTCATTCTCATCTCCCACAATCCTTTCTGAAGGGAACCCTTTGTTTGCAACCACACTGAACTACCTTCCATTCACTGTACTTTCTTGTGCTTTTGATCTCTGCATCTCTATGTCCACTGCCTGGAACACTCTTCACTGCCCTCTCTACATGCTTGATTTTTACTTGCACTTCAAGATTCAATTTTCTGGTGTGACAGAGTAAGGACTTCTGAAATCCACTCCTCCATAAAAGTAATGAGAACACTAGCAAAAACAGTCAAAATCAACTTTTTTTCCAGAATTCTAGAAATTATCTAGATGTTTACAACAGTCTGAGGAGGGTTTACTCAAGAAAAACAGCTGAATCTTGGTAAGAACAACAAACTTTGAGGCATTTTAACTTGCCCTAATCCCATCCCTCTCTCCCCAGCTCTGCAGTAGCCTTGAAAACCTATAGCATCTTTATTTCCCCTGACTCAGAGCTCCTCCTTTGTGATTAGTACTATCTCCAGGGAATTTGTTGAAAAGAATCAGTGGCAGTTGTTTAACATTGCAGCTGCCTGAGGCAATGTTAGCAGTGGGACTAAAAAGTGTCAGAAAAAAAAAAACAGAAAAAAAAAAAAAAAACCTAAAAAGGAAAGGCTTAAAAGTGATAGGTTCATAGGCAGCTTTGAAAAGTTCCAGTATGTTCCTGGTAATCTAAAATTCAGTGCACATGTGAAGGATTATGTACTTGCCCAGGAAAGGTCACAGAAGGTTTTAAACTTTCATCTCTGGCTGACCTTGAGAGTCTGTGAAAGCAAGAAATGAAGACTAAGGCACATTTATATATGCTGGATCACTGAAAGCATGCCCCAGTATGTATACAGAACCCCTCAGCAAAGGCAGGAGAACATACTTGTTCAAGGAATTTAAAGAAATCCATGTTCAATGATTAGTGTATGCTAGAATCAACAAGAGGAGCCTTCAGGGGCTGCACAAAACAAAGAATATAAACCTAACAGAATTAGTCTGAAAGTCCCTAGTCAAACAAACAGCAGCAGCAGCAACAACAACAAACAGCAACAACAGCAAACCCTGGGTAATAGGAGGGATCTGATTCCCAGAGTTGCTGCATTATGACTTTAAATGTGTCTAGTTTCAAGGAAAATAAATATGAGACAGATATAGAAATAGTCAAATATAGTATTGAACTCTACAGGCATAGTTAATAAAAATGGTCCTTGAGGAAGCCCAGATAATGAACTTTCTAGACAAAGACTTTATTTAAATCAGATGTTATAAATATATTCAAAAGCTAAAGGAAGCCATCTTTAAAGCATTAAAGGAATGTATGTGAATAATGTCTCACCAAATAAGTGATATTGATAGCAACAGAAACTATAAGAAAGAACCAAATAGAAATTCTGTAATTGAAAAATACAATAACTGAAATGAAAAATTTACTAGAGGGGTCGGATGTGGCTCAACTGGTTGGGCGTCCGTCTCCCATATGGAGGGACCCGGGTTCGATCCCTGGGACCTCCCGGTAAAAAAAAAAAAAAAAAAATTTACTAGAGAACCCAACAGTGGATTTAGGCTGGCAGAAGAAAGAATCAGCAAACTTGAAGGAAGGTCAATTGAGATTATCCAGTATGAGGAACAGAAAGAAAAGAGAATGAAAGAAAAGGTCAGAACCTCAGAGAATTGTGGGAAACCCTCAAGTGTACCAATATATGCATACTACAGTCTGAGAAAAAGAAGAGAGAGGAAAGGGGGTAAAACAAACATTTGAAGAAATAATGACTGAAAACTTCCCAAATTTGATGAAAAACCTTAATCAAAAAATTCAAGAACTCAATGAATTCGAAGTAGGACAAACTCCATGAGATCCACTCTTAGATATATCATAGTCAAACTGTAGCAGGAGAGACGCAATTCATTATGTACAATGGATCCTCAGAAGATTAACAGTGGACCTCTTATCAGAAACCATGGGGGCAAGAAGGCAATGGGAGCACATATACAAGTTGAAAGAAAATTATCAACCAAGATTACTATATCCAACAAATCCGTTTTCAAAAACAAAGGAGAAATTAAGATGTTCTCAGAAAAACAAAAATTTAGAGTTTGCTCTACAAGAAATACTAAAAAGTATTCTTCAGGCTGAAATTAAAGGACACTAGACAGTAACTCAAATCCACACAAAGAAATAAAAAGCACTATAAAGGTAAATATATAGGTAATTATAAAAGAGGGAGTAAATGTGCTATATTTTGTACCTCTTTTTAGGTAAAAGACAATATAAATGTATATTTGTTTGTAACTTTTTTTTCTCCCCTCTTATTTCAAAGATAACTGTTTAAAGCCATAATTGTAAAACTATGTGGATGGGTTTATATAATGCATAAAAATGTGATATGTATGATGATAAAAGTAAAAGGTTGAGGAGAAGGGTATGGAGCTACATTGGAGCAAATTTTGTATACTATTGAAATTAAGTTGATATCAATCTGAATTAGACTCTTTAAAGTTAAGATATTAAGTGTAATCCCCTGGGCAACCACTAAGAAAATAAATTAAAAAATAATAATAATAAAAGAAACAACAAGGAAATCAAAATGGGATACTAGAAAACATCAATTTAGCACAAAAGGAGGCAGGAATAGAAGAAAAAAGGCATAAGACATATAGAAAACAAACAGAAAAAGTGCACACATAGTTCTTACAGTACTGACATTAAATGTAAATAAAATAAACAAAAGGCAAAGAGAAGAATGGTAAGAAAAAACCAAAAACCTGATCCAACCATATGCTGTATACAACAAGGGACACACTTTAGATTCAAAATCACAAGGAAATAGTAAACTTGAACAACATTATAAGCCAACTAGACCTAAGGGACACTTATAGACCACTCCACCCAACAACAACAAAGTATACTTTCTTCTCAAGTATACATGAAAGGTCTCCCAGGACGACCATATGGTAGGCTATAATATAAACCCCAATAAATTTAAAAGGATTGTATTCATAAAGGTATGTTCTCCAAACACAGTGGAATGAAATTAGAAATCACTGACAGAAAGAAATTTGAGAAATTCCCAGGTGTGTGGAAGTGAAACAACATGCTCCTTAATTATCAATGTATAAAAGAAGAAATCACAGAGGAAATTAGAAAATACTTAGAGAGGAATGAAGCTGAAAACACAGTGCATCAAAATTTATTGGATATAGGGAAAGCAGTGCTCAGAGGGAAATTTATAGCTGCAAACTGCCTCATTAAAAAAGAAGAATCATCTCAAATCATCATCAAATCATCTCTAATCTTAAGAAACTAGGAAAAGAAGAGAAAACTAAATCCAATGCAAAAAGAAGGAAAGAAATAATAAAGGTTAGAGAGGAGATAAATTAAATGGAGATTAGAGCAATAGAAAGAATCAATGAAACCAAAATTGGTTCTTTGAAAAGATCAACAAAATTGATAAACCTTTAACTAGACTGACCAAGAAAAAGAGAGCGAATATGCAAATTACTAAAATCATGAATGAAAAAAGGGATATCACTACCAACATCACAGAAATAAAAAGGGTTATAAGGGGATACTATGGGTAAATGTATGCTAACAAATTAGATAATCTAGATGAAATGGACACACAAAACTGACAAAACTGACTCAAAAAGAAACGGAAAATCTGACTAGACCTAGAGCATGTAAAGACATTGAATTAGTAATCAAAATTCTTCCCACAAAGAAAAGCCCAGGTCCAGATGGGCTCATTCTTGAATTCTAACACATGTTTAAAAGGAATTAATATGAATCCTTCACAAACTCTTCCAAAACTGCAAGAGTAGAGAATACTTCCCAACTCATGCTATGAGGCCAGTTTTGCCCTGATACCAAAACCAGATAAAGACATTAAAAGAAAAGAAAACCACAGACCAATGTCCTTTAGCAGTATAGATGCAAACATCCTCAACAAAATACTAGCAAACCAATCTGGCAACCTATACAATGAATTATACACTATGATCAAATAGCATTTATCCCAGGAATGCAGACTGGTTTAACTTAAAAAAAAAAAAAAAATCACTGTACTCCAGCATATTAATAAAATAAAGGACAAAAAGCACACAATCATCTCAATAGGTGCAGAAAAAGTATTTTACAAAATCTGACACCCTTTCATGATCAAAACACTTAACTAAATAGGAATATAAGGGAAATTCCTCAACCTGATAAAGGACATTTATGAAAAAACACAGCTATCATCATACTGAATTATGAAAGACTAAATGCTTTCCCCCTAAGATTAGGAACAAAACAAAGATACCCAGTCTCACTACTTCTACTCAACACTGTACTTGAGATTGTAGCCAGGGAGATTAGGCAAGGAAAAAAAGGCATCCAGATTCGGAAAAAAAAAAAAAAAAAAAGAAGTGAAACGATCTCTATCCACAGAGGATGTGATCATGTATGTAAAAATTCTAAAAAACTATAATAACTAATAAACAAATTCAGTAAGATTGCAGGTACAAGATCAATACACAAAAGTCAATTGTATTTCTATATATCAGCAATGAACAACTCAAAAATGAAATTAAGAAATTGATTCCATTTACCATAGCACCAACAAGAATAAAATACTTCATAATATATTTAACAAATGAAGTGCAAGGCATGTACACTGAAAACTACAAAAAAAAAAAAAAAAAAAAAAAAATCATTGAAAGAAAGAAATGTAAGGCTACCAAAGAAATGGAAAGGCATCCCGTGTTTATGGATTCAAAGACTTAATATTGTTAAGATGGCAATACTACCCAAACTGATTGACAGATTCAACACAGTCTCTATCAAAATTTCAATTGCCTTTCTGCAGAAATTGACAAGCTGATCCTTAAATTCATTTGGAAATGCAAGATTCCCAGAATAGCCAAACAATCTAGAAAAGAGCAAAGTTGGAAGACTCACATTTCCCAATTTCAAAATGTATGCAAAATTACAGAAAATCAAGATGTGGAAGTAATGTTTCCATAATTTGTTAGGCTGCCTTTTGTCTGTTATTTTATTTTTTGAAGTTAAAATAAAGTTTATTTAAAAAAGAAAAAAAAGATGTGGTATTGACACAAGGATAGCTATATGGATAAGTTGAATAAAATTGAGACTCCAGAAATAAACCTATGCCTCTATGGTCGATTGATTTTCAACAAAGGTCAAAAGTATGCAAAAGAATGCAGTTGAATCACTACTTCACACATGTATAAAAATTAACTCAAAATGAATCACAGATCAAACGTAAGACCCAAACTATAAAACACTTAGAAGAAAACATAAGTGAAAATCTTTGTGACCTTGGATTAGGCAAGAATTCTTTAGATATGACACAAAAAGAATAAGGGACAAAAGAAACATAGATAACTTGAACACTATCAAACTTAAAAACTTTTGTGCTCAAATGACACCATTAAGAAGGTGAAAAGACCCAAAGATTGGGAGAAAATATTTGCAAACCTGTTAAGGGTGTTCTGTGCTGAAGAACTCTTTCGTTGTAACAATAAAGAGTCAAATAGCCCAATTTTTAAAATGGGCAAAGGATTTGAATAAACATTTTTCCAAAGAAGATATACAAATGGCCAATAAGTTCATGAAAAGATGCTCAACATCATTAGCCATTGGGTAAATGCAAATCCAAAACACAAAAACTCATAACCTCACATCCAGTGGGATAGAAAATAACAAGTATTGGTGAAGATGTGGAGAAATTGGAACTCTCATACATGCTGGTAGGAATGTAAAATGGAGCAACCACTCTGGAAAACAGTTTGGCAGTTCCTCAAAAGCTTAAACACAGTGTTACCATACGACTCAGCAATTCTAGTCCTATGTGAATTAAAAACACATGTCCACATAAAAACACCAATGGTCATATCAGCATTATTCATGATAATCAAAAAGTATAAACAGCCTAGATATCCATCAACTGAAGAATAGATAAACAAAACTTGTATATTCATATAATGGATAAAAAGGAATGAAGTTGTGATACATGCTACCACATGAAGGGATCTAGAAAACATTAGCTAAGTGAAAGAAGCCAGATACAAAAGGCCATATAATTCCATGAGTCCATTTAGATGAAATGTCCAGAATAGGTAAATCCGTAGGGACAGAAAGTCAGTTAGTGGTTGCCAGGTTCCCAAGGTGTGGGGGAGAATCGGGAGTGACAGCCAATGAGTAAAGATTTCTATAGGGGGTGTTAAAAAGTGTTCTGGGATTAGACACTAGTGATGGTTGCGCAACTTTATGAATGTGCTAAAACACTGAACTGCACACTTTACAAAGTGGTGGAAGTTATGGCATGTGAATTATATCTCAATAAAGTTTGCTATATGCACATTTTTTGAAAGATTCCATGCAAGCCTCATCTCCTTTCATAAATCTCATTTACAGCTTTCTGAGACTTGAGTAGGTATTCCATCACCTCCCGTCCCACCCCGCATAGTATCCTTTGTGTCTCTCTCATTTATTCCAATGGATTGTAATTGTCAAGTCCTTTTTTGACCTTTAGTTTTGTGTTGCCAACACTTAGTGCAGTGGCTAGCACAGCCTAGCAATGATCGATTTTTGGGGAAGTGCATGACCTTTACGCTATCTAATGCTCAGATTGTATTCGGAGTGAGACAACCAGCTCTGCCACCATCTTTGAGAACTTGGAAAATCACACAACCTCTCTGAGCACAAATTAATTCATCTATAAAATAAGAAAGATAAAAACACCCACCCTCTTTGTCTACCTCCCACCCCTCACCAAATGAATGGGATCCTGAGACCATGGTTTTGGGTTGGGATCCGGGGGTCTGGCCTGGCTGAAACCAGAAACCAGAAGATAGGGTAGGCAGACAGACAGAACTTCCAGAAACATCCCAGAGCACAGCAAAAGGGTTTGAATGGAGAGCAGGAACGGAAGTTGGAGAGACTTTACTGAGCAGCTGGGTGTGACTGGGATATCCTGGAATCTTCGCTGGGAATGGGGAGGAAGCAGCCAAGATTCTGAGCTGGCTGAAAAATGGGTGACTTAAAGGTCAGCCAGACCTCTCATGGGTACCCAGGAAGTATGGGTTGAGAGGGAGAGCATGTGTAGAGGGTGGCTGGCTGGGTTCTGGAGGCAGGAGGACACTAGAGACAGGTAGCACCATTTTATCTCGCTGGGATGGAATCTTCAGAGGGAGAATGTATGTCATGTGCCCAGCATTCTATTAGGCATGAATTCCTCATTTAATTCCCACAGCAATCCTATAAGATAGGTACAATTAGGTTCCCATTTTAGAGATGAGAAAATGGAGGCTGAGAAAGGTCAAGTTACCTTGGTTCATTCAACCCAGCTGGTGCAGAGCTAGAAGCTACAGGACAAATTTTACTCAAAGACAAACTTAAAACAGATGACAGACATCAGGGATATGTCTGGGTCTACATCAGATTAGATTTTGAGTCTTGATCTCATACTTACCAGCAGTAAGCTCCAGATTTTGATAGGGGCAAAGAAAGAGGGATGGAGTGGGGTAGCACCAAGCCCACGTTTCATTTCACCGATTAAGGACAGAAAATAATAACCTGGAAGAAATCTGTTTTAAAGACGCATCATGCTTGCCCATCCAGAAAAGCAAAGCTTTGAAATCCAAAACAAGTTGAATTAAAAGTGTTTTAGAGCCAAATGGAGAAAGTTGATCAGCTTATGATACAATATATAGCAAGGCACCTGTAATCCAAAAAAAGAAGAGAGAAAATCCACAGATCAATTGACCTTAGGTTTTTTATGATTCTCAGCCTTTAGTACATTTTCTGAAAGAATTGTTTTGGAGATTCTGTTTTGCCTCAAAAAAAAAAATATATATATAAATCAAAGCATGTTCAGAGCTGTTTTCAGATGGTGAATGTTAGCATCTATTTTCCTCTGCTCTTGTGTGTGTGTCTCCCAAAGTTGGGGGATGTAGCAGCTTAAGTGAGGGGTCTGTGGTGCTTAAGTAATTTCTTTATAATCTTCCCAAAAGCACGTATCCGTGTTCATGATATCAAACTTAAAAGCATGTAATCCATTTTATATTGATATTTATATTAAAGGAACCACAATATGGGAACTAATGTAGACCCAGATACGTAATTCGATGATTAAATGATGCAGATTTCACAGTGGAGAATTTATTTCCAGATTCTAATTAGAACCAAAATGAGCTGTGTGGATTCTTGTTAACTCACGTGGATTATCTTGTACATGATAATATTAATAAAACCCTTTTATCGTGTCATTTCCAAAGGAGTCTGGGAGCTAGAAAAGTTTGCTCCTTTGAGGTGCCTGTCTCCAGGGTCCAGGGTGGACCAGAAAATGATGCAAACGCAATATAAACTCTCACAGAAAGTTCTGGAAACTGGACACAGGATACTGAGGTGGTCATCAGGCAGGGCTGGGCAGATGACCTTCAATGCCCTTCCAGCCCCATGATCCTAGGAATCTCTTGTTCTTGAAGAGGTTATTCTAACGCTCCTCCCAGAACAAATTCCTGCTCCATATGGCACAACTTAACTGTTTCTGCCTGAAGAGAGGATCCTTTCTCCAGGCTGAAAGTGTGCATTCATCAAAATTGTTGTTTACTTAGGTAATCTTCAGCCCAGCGACAGCATTTTCTGGCTTGGTATTAGTACATTTTATTTAAGCTCTTAGAAAAGTTACCTCTGTGCCAAAACAAACCAGTGCTTCACCTAATTGAGCGTGCAGATTTAACCAATTTGCCTGAGTGATTTGCGCTGACTGTTTCTGCTCCTTTTAGCTGCCTAAGAAAGGGAGAGGCTGCTTTGCCGGTGCCCCTGAATCAGAAAGCCGCATATCTTTCTCATCCTGCCTCATTCTTGGACTTTGAGCAAGATGCACTTCTTTGTCCTTCACCAGGGAAAGAAAATGAGAGGAAGGAAGTAGTACTTATTTTTTTCGTTTACTAGCAAGGCCCTACGCTGCTTATATATTCCCTCATTTAATTCTCATAATCCTGAAAGGCAAGTACTGCTCTCTCCATTTTACAGATGAGGAAACTGAGTCCTGGAAATGTTAGCCCCTGACCGCACTGTCAGAGCTGAGTAGAGCCTATGGCTCCATTCCCTTATGGGCCTCCAGCAAGAAGACAGCAGCAGGCACCACCTTCTCCCATCTGTCATAAGGAAGGCAGCTCCCCAAGTCCCAGAGAGAGAGGCTATCCACATTTTAATGGAGATCCACCCCAAAGCACCAATCCCAGAACTTCGAGAACCGGAAAGCTGGCCAGCCAGCTTTCCTCTAGATGCAAATATACAGTTGAGAGAACAAAACATTTTCTCCTGGAGTTTGTTTAGTTTCCTCTTTCTGCAGACTGTGAGAACACATGCATTGTCCTCTGCTGAAGACAGTTTTCATATAAGTAAAGGATTCAGTGTGATTTCTTTCACCAGTGTTAAAATTCCATTTCAAAGTAAATTGACTTCCTGAAATATATGTATTGCAGCAGTGGCCACCACAGCTGGTATTGCATTTTGCATTTAACATAGTGCTGTTTGCCTTGACAGATTCCATATTTTTTCATACATAAATCAATAGAGTGAGGCTTGAGGAGCTGGAATATATCTTTCATCATTCCCTCCTCTCCAACCCTGCATTCTGAAACCCATAAAAAAGTAACTTTCTAGCAGGTGCCATTTAGTTAGAGAATGTTATTTACAGCATTTCACCAACACCATCAACTGTAAACTCAAACAGGAAATGCCAGGAGGGGAAGGCAAGAATTTGCTTCTGAAAGGAAGGATTCTAATGATTTTTTTAAAAAGCATATATATGTTGAAGGGGATGGGTGAAGGCAGAGGGGCGATGAGGGCAGGGTGGCATCAGAAGAAGTGTGATTTTGACTTTTGCTCATGGAGTAGCACCTTCTGAGATTAGCATCTGGCTCTGCAAAGGAAGAAATCCACTTAGGTCTCTAGCCTCCCTTCACTCTGCTTTCAAGGAAGGAGGGAAGTGCTGATCAGATCGTCACATTTTAATTTAGAGATTTGGCCATATTTTCTAGTGGATGGAGCTTGGGGCTATGAATAAGCTAGAGCCGAGAAATGGGAATCTCTTTGGCTCCATTTTTTTTTAATGCAGCAGGAAAGGATAACTTTGACTAGAATCATTTTTTTTAAGGCTGGTGACCCATAATTTGTTGGTATGGTTGGCATGATGTGACTTATTTTCTACAATTGGTTGGTCAATTTAAAACAAAGCAAAGTCAAGAATACTTTGAGACCCTCTAGACAGAAATGCTGCATTATAATAGTGCTTGATGAAGTGAAAGCCAGGGTGGGAAGGGTGGGGACCAGATATTTCTAGCTAGGAGCTGACCCATTTGTCCACATGTTTCCATGGTGCAGAGAAGAAAGCCACATACAGAGCTGTTGGAGTAATTTTAATATTTCAAGAGGTCTTCACCCAGCTCCTCCCCAACTTGGTTTTGAAGAAAACAAGATTTTTTTTCTTTAATTTTGATCTGAAACATTCTGACTGTTCACCTTTATAAAAAGTCACAGATTATCTTATCTCTTTCCCTGGTCTTTCTGAACCCTAGATTTTCACACCATTTTTTTTTTTTTTTCTTTTCAATAAATGATTTTCATTAGAAAGAGAATCATCTGTGATTTAAGTTTTATACCTTGGCTGGTCCACGTAGTCTAATTTGAGGGTCAGCATTGATGGTCACTGCCATTAGTCTCTAGGAAAGAGACCTTGACCCCACTGTCAAGGAAGAAAAGCACTGGACAAAAATGGATGGGGCCACATTTTCAGGTGAGGTAAGCTTAGAGATAGATAAAAGGTTATGCTAGGAAATTAGAACTCTTTGTTCTGGTTCTCATGTTTCAGGAAATGTATATATTAGACTGTTCTTTGTGGAGCAGTATAATCTGAAATTTATGTTTGGGCAGAGGGAAAAATGTGGGTAAAAGAGTATTTGCCAGAATCCAGCCCAGCAAACTGGAGTTCTACATTGGGATTTAGGCCAAAGTGATTGGCAGCTCCTTCCTTGGCCTTTGATTTACTAATCATTGTCCTTCCTCAGAAACTTAGGAGGGGGTAGTGGCCAAAGGTGTGGTTTTAATAGGCCTTCTTCTTTATGCAAATGCTCTCAAAATACCATCTGGCTGCTTCCATGCTCACCACCATTTTTAACAATTTGATCAATAGGTCCTATGATGAAATAGTTTGAAGAGAAAGAGAATCCAATCAACCAGGATGCAGAGTTCCCATGGGCTAAGGACTGAATTAGACAAACTCAGTCTGGATTCATGGAGAGAGGGAATCTGGTGAAGGCAAAGGAAATGAAATCAGTCTACTCACCACCCTTGGATTCTCCAGCTGAATTTCCTACTGCAGATAGGAATGGCTAAGCAACTAACTGGTTGGCTCCAGATTCTTTACTCTTTTCCTGTTAGAAATGCTCCTAAATTTTACTGAGCACAGAACACCCACCCCCACTGTCCAAATCTAACCCAGTCTTAGGATCCAGTTCAAGTCCAAAGTGACCCTTTATTGTGCCAGGGCAAAGTGATCCTTCCAGATCCACAGTGGAACATGATTTGGCGGCTTGTTCTGTTAGGTTTTTATTTTTACTCTATATGACTTCTCTTCTCAGCTGAGTTAGAAACACCTCAAGTGCCATCATATTTTAATCCTCCTTTGTACTCTCCAGAAAGCCCAGCGTAGTGACTTAAACATAACATGCTCATGTAGTCTTAATGGATTTTTCAATGAATGACCTGAAAGACCCAAGAGTGGAAAAATATGTCCTGATTTTTGGTAAAACCGAAAAGCAACTCTTCAAATCATAATCTGCAACACTTCCCTGGAAATGCAATGAGAATATCCTTTGATGTCTTCTTGGCATGTTATTTTTCCTACCTTCTTATTTCAAACTGCAGTTAAATTAGATGGAAAATAAATTAATTTTTGAAAAAATGTGCATACTCTATCAGTTCTAAAATATACATTTTTTCCCCTTTTTTTAACACTGAAATTGGGTTGTATTTCGAAATGACACTTCTTATAATTGGCAGCATTTTTTCCTTTCTTAGGAAAATTCTTAAAATAATCATGCAATGATGGTATATATTCTTAAAATAATGGTGCATCTTATAATCGATGCTGACCTAGAGCTGATGAAATATGGTATGTTTATATCTATCATTTATCATATGCCTAACTAGTAATTCTCCTATAATTCTACACAGTGGCCTTTAGTTGATGAATGGATATGGAAGGAGTTCATAACTTATATCAGAATGTGACAGTTCCTTCCCCTTTCCTTCCCCGCAGCTGCCCCTGGCATGCATTGCTCTTAGGAGTCCCCTTGGAGCCATAGGATGCCAATGCACTCAGAAGAGGAGAAAAAGAAGATTGTAAAAAGAGAAGGAATAGTAACAAACTTGTAGCCAGAGAAAGACAAGCAGGCCCAACTGCACCCAGGCAGAGTTGGACTGCTTGTCATCTCCACCTCCATTTTATCTTCTTTTTAAAATTTCTTTATCTTTATCCTGTCCCCGTTTTCACCAGCTTCTGATTTATTGGGGTGTTGGGAAGGTAAATGAGTATCTTCTTTAAAAACACAGTTATCTAGGTTAGTGAGTTATCAACCTTAGTGTGACTTCACCTATCTAGCTTCTTCTTACTAGTCAGCTGAGTTAGCCACACCAACATGGGGGAGAGTAGAAGAGTGGAATGGACGACAAGAAGTAGAATGGACTCTGTGGGGTGGGGCAGGTTGCTCTGTATTAGTCTCAAAATATGAGTTTTGATGTAACTTCCATTGATCTTAAAGAAAGATAGGGGAAGCTGGAGGTTTACAAGCTGGAAATGGAGAGAAAGCATCCATTACCAAGAAATGGAGAGAAAGCATCGATTACCAGGAAATGGAGAGAAGACACTTCTTGATTCTGGAGTACATGTATATTGACTAGGGTTGCTGTATTTGGCTGCCTAGAACCTATCTCCCCTCCTTTTTAAAAAAATAACCATATTTTATTTCAACCCTTCCTCCTTATAATGGTCAATGTATAATGGTCAATTTCTTATGTCAACTTGACTAAGTTACAGTGTCCAGCTGTTTGGTCAAGCAAGCACTGGCCTGATTGTTACTGTGAGGGTATTTTCTAGATGGATTTGCATCTATGGTCAGTTGATTGCCTCTATGGCTGATTGCATCTACATTCAACAAGGGGGAGTGTCCTCAGCAATTTGGAGAAGGGAAGAATCTCCTCATCTGATCACTTAGAGTCAATCAAGTCAATGTGAGCACATTCCATTCCCCCAAAAATAGTCTAGAAATGGACATATGGCCCAATTTGGATCAATGAGATGTGAGTGTCTGAGACAAACTTCTTTGTGCTCTGAGAAAGCTTTTAGTAGAAGCACTTTCACTGGCTCCAGACAAAGTGGTCTAAGACTGTGATGACTGAAAATGCTCTCGTGTTGGCTACCATGAGTGGAAGCAGCCTGAAGACAAAGCTGACACACAGAAGAGGCCAACCGAAAAGTATGACTGAGGAAAGAACCAGAATCCTGATGGTATTGTGAGCATCTGGATGCAATTTCCCTGGAAAAGAATGAATTCCTGGATTCTCCATTATGTGAAGAAATGAATGATCTTTTCCAAGCCAGTTTGGGCTGCATGCAATTACTTGCAACATACAGAGTTTTAGATACTACAACATGGGTCTCGGAATCCCCTGCTCAGGCTGTGACCATTACAATCAGAGTCCCTCTATATTTTAGGGTGATTTGGTGTCTGTAGGCTGACCTGAAAACTTAACTAACATGTGTGTCATTTTTATTTTTAAAAAAAAGAAAGAAAGAAAGAAAAAAACTTTCATCTCAGGGAAAACAATTGACTTCAAACAAACTTTCAGAATCTAATCTGTTCATCAGTTGGAGAGCAAAAGTAGTAATTTTTCAGTAATAAAGAGTCATTGATATACCAAAGAAGTGAAGAATCTTTTCTGTAATATTTCAAAGATTTTCAAGTGACATTGTATCCCAAAGTGATATATTAGATAAGAAGGGAATATGACACCCTAATATAAAAAATGTAAAGAACGGAAGAAATTTATGAAACGCTAGCAGTTAGCTTCATGTTAACTCTCACTGTGTGTGCACTAAATTATTTTAAGCAATGTGATGAGAAGCTTCCAGTATGCAAGTACCAGGTTCAAGTCCAAAGATAGAAAGTGGCTTCAGGCCCAGCTCTTGGGAAGGGGCACTTGCTCAGCCCAAGATTGGTTCATGTGGTAATAGGGTCTAGTTCAGTCCAATCTTTTCCCAAGTGTGGCCCCAGGATATCTTCAGGTTGAGATCTATGTGAATCAAGTGTAGTCCCAAAGGGGATGCTTTATCTGTGGGTAATCATCACGCTCATATAATAAATAAAATAAAATAATGATAACAGCTAATTATCTTAGAGGACTTGATAACTCACGAAACAGTTTTATGGATACAGCTCACTTGTGGTCAGGTGACCATTCCTATACTTGAGAGCCAGGGAAGTTTGCATGGAGGGCTCAAGCACACACGGCCAAGCTAGGACTACAATAGAATTTTCTGATTGCCTAACATAAAACTCGATTTTATTAACCAATCCAGATGTTTCCACTATATCTTGCCCTGAGCTTTACCAAGAAAATTGGGACCACCAGGTGTGAGTTCCCTTGTTTTCCATCTCTTATATTTTATTGTGTCTTTGCCATCATCTGCACTCTTTCCATATCTAAAGCTAATCCATTCCTCTGTGCTAATCCCTCCACCTAGATCATCTTTCTCTCTTTCTGTCTCCTGCCTCCTTCTCTTTGTCTACAAGGTGTCAAACTCTCTCCTATACATCCTATACTAACATTTTATTTGCTGTTACTCTCCATCTTTGTGCATTTTCTTCCTTCCCCTCCATCAGTTAACTCTTAGGAAAAGCAATCTCTATGTGCAGACAATGCATTCTTCTCCTTTCCCTACAACCAAGAGTAGTCAGTCCTACCTTCATCTTGGCTCTAGATTTCTTTCTTCTTTTCCATGCCCAGGGCAGCCATCCTAATACAAGCCCTCACAACCTCAAACCCTCATTAACTTATTAACACTCTCTATGTCTCCAGTTTCTTCCCTTCTAGTCTTTTCTGCATGGAAAGGCAAGAGTAACTTTCCTAAATCATCACAATTGACTACATCACTTTCCTTCACAAATAATGCCAATGGCTTACCTTCTACCTGCACAATTCGTTTGAAAAGCTATAGCCTGGCAGTTAAGGCTCCCCCAGTTTTGTCACCACTCCCCTTTCCAGCTTCATTTTCCTTTACTTCCTTTCTGAACTTTCTGCTTCTTTCAAACAGCCATATCCCACCTGCCACCCTCAGCATCTCCATTTCTGGCACCCCCAATCCATATTTCATGGCAAAGGCCAAATGGCACTTCCAAAAATTCTTGCCTTATTATTTTTATTCTTATATTCCAGAGGAAAACAGTCTATGTTCTCCTCATAGGATACACAAACCATGTTGCCTGCTTTTATAGTTATGGGTACACAGGGTATAGCTTGACTCCTCATCAGACTCCAACCTCCTGGAGAGCAAGGATCCACCTTTTATGCTTTTTCTATCATTGAGTTCTCTATATCTCTTGCCAGGATGGTTTCTACATAGCAAGGGATCAGTAATATTACTAATAAATTACTACATCAAAGTACAGGTTAAAGAAAGCACCTACTATTCCTCTTTCTTAAGTAATAAAAATAGTATTTTGAGGGCTGTAGAAATGTGGGATCTAACTAATATTCTATGATGGCCCTTATTTATTTTTATTTACCTATTGCCTTAGTTTTGTTTTTTTTTTTTGGTAACAGCTTTATTGAGATATAATTCACATTTGGTAAAATTCACCCATTTAAAGGGTACAGTTCAATGGTTTTTAGTAATTTATTTTAGAAATTTCATCACCTCAGAGGCAGAAATATTAGGTGCACATATGGTACTAGAATAAAAAAAATTTTTAAATCCATGGAACTGCACAACACAGTGAGCTCTAAGTTAAACTATGGATTATAGTTAATAGCATAATTATAAAAATGTGCTTTCATAAGTTGTAACAAACGTACTATATAGCAATGCAAGTTGTTAATAATAAGGTGGTATATGGGAATCCTGTATTTTAAGCAAGCTTATTCTGTAAACCCACAACTTCTTTAATTTAAATTTTAAAAAATCCTTTAGGAAGAAGGTGAAATAAGGATGTTCTCAGATAAGGAAAAAAAAAGAAAAAGAAAAAGAAACCTCGTATCTTTTACCTATCATCTCCTTAACCTCCCATCCCCCCTGAGCCCTAAACCACTACTAATCTACTTTCTGTTTCTATGGTTTTGCCTATTCTGGATATTTCTTATAAACAGGGCCATACAATATGTGGCTTTTTGTGTCTGGCTTCTTTACTTAGCTTACACTTTCAAGATCTTCATTCTCTTTTATGGCCAAATAATATTTCATTGTATGGATAGACACATTGTATTGGTCCATTCATCAGCTGCTGGGCACTTGGGTTGTAGAACATGTGATTGGACAGGTGCTATTGTGGCTATTATTGCCTGTCATTAGCTATTTTTTTTTTTTATGGGTAAAAATTAAAATTCTCACAATACATACAAACATTTGCAAAATGATATATAAATATATATGCATATATGTGTATTTGCTTACAAA
>JAKSZT010053813.1:4878287-4933487 GCA_026826555.1 Tolypeutes matacus
TCCTGGAGCCTTGCCACCAACCATAGACCACAGTTCACACTGTAGACCACACTCTCTCCCACTCAGTTCTGAGTGGTGTGTGCTGATTTAAAAAGGCCTACATCCATTGCCACAACAGTACTCAGGACAACCTCCAACTCCCAAAGAAGCCCCTGTATTTCAACTGCTCATCCCCTCCCTACCCAAAAACTGTCAAGTGGCCACTGGCTCCACCTCATTGTTATAATTTCTTGCATTGCAAGAATCACCATATGTGAGCAAGAGAATACCATCAAGTCCACTCTAGTCCATAGTTCTTCCCCCAATCCAGAGGCAACTGGGATGGTGATGTCCACTCCAACTCCAAGTGAGAGAGGGCTTATATCCCATGGATATGGTGGGTGGGATGATCCTGCCTGCAGATGCAGGCCCTCTCCATTCCCTGGGATGGCCATTTCCCATCGTTGTCTCCTCACCAGGTGACTTGGATGAGTCCATTGAGCTGTAGGGTAGGAGTTGCAGTTCCACCTAGATTTCATGCACACCTGGCACATAGGTAGGCGGGAGGCTCCAGTCTCTGGAAGTATACCTAAGAAACTCCAGCATCACATGTAGGTTTGAATAGAAGGGACTGGTGAACCATGTGCAGGGAGGACTTATTTGAGTCTAATTCTGTCACTCTCAGGCGCACAGATTCCAAAATAGAACCCACTGATAAGGCATCAGTCTCTGGGACTATCCCCCCTTATATAGGACCAGGGTGTCTCCGGAGCTCTCAGGAACCCCACTGAGTGGGGGCCTTAGTTTTTAATTATCTATCTCCTGTGTCTTACCTGTGGAGTATTTTGTTTTTTATCTGGTTGTAAAGAAGTGTTGTAACAGAATACTGTTCCACTTCTCTTGAGTTCTCACTTAATTACTTTTGTAATGTATTCATTGCAATATTTGAAGTAAGCAGTTCCTGTATAACTTCCATGATTGAGTGTATTCATTTCGTGAAGATTAGAAAAAATGGATAGCAAACACTTTTTATTATCATACATGTGTTATTAAAGATAGCTTACTATGGCTCTGTAACTTTTTATTCAAAGAGAATTTCCTTTTGTTTACTGTATTACTCAGTAATTCCCCTACTGCCCATCCCTACTGCTCTCCAGAACAGCTCTGGTTTTGGCAGTGCTTGCTGGCTAGACAAATATATCACTGCAATTGGAAAAATATCACAGGAAGGACGGTTCCAGGTTGGAAAATAGGGCAATTAGCTCTCAGCATGAAAAAGGTGTGTTAGATGTTCCTGAAATTGACAGATAATGTTGGCTTGAGCTGGGCACAATACCAATGGCTGAAAATGGTCGTGTAAGATTCCTCTTTGTTTCTGCCAAATAGGATCACTTCTGAACTGAATGCCCCTGCTCACCCAGGAGAATTTTCCAGTGGGTAGTTGGGCAGAAGGATCTAGTATTCATTATCCTTCATGACATCCTTTATTCCTATGAAGACATTTGTGCACAGATAATATGTTGAGTCTTCAGAAATTTCACCATAATAGAGAGTTGATGTGTGTATCAACAGCAGCCCCTCCCTTTGGGGAACTGCCTTTCCTCAGCTTCTGTTGATTCTGGTGGGGCTACTAATCACAGTTCCTGAATATCTGACTCATCTGCCTGGAAAATCATAGCACCAGACCCATACCCACTGACTGGTCAAAGCAGCGAGTGTCTCACCCAAGCCAGGCTCAGGAGAAACCTTCCTTGGGAATTATTTATACTGAAGAAAGAGTGAGAGGCATCCTTTGCTCTGGAGCTGTTACATTGGCATGACATAAGCCTGGCTTTTAGAATCTGTTTGAATTCGAAGGGAAGGAAGCCAACTCACTAAGATAAGCAAAACTAGAGAAAGATGGGGGGGAGGGGGGCGGGTTTAGAAGGAGAGAGAAAGGATGACAACACTATTTCTGGTGCTGTATCTAGCCTCCCCTAAAGCCATCTTCCTTATTGTTCTTTCTAATTACATAAATGAACATATCCTTGTATATGTACTAGACTAAAGAGCTGGACTCTGGAGAACAGCAGGTGGTGGTGGCAAGGGGTTGCAGAAGCGTGAGCCACTTCCTTGTGTTGAGCATTGCCTCTTTCCCCTCCCTGTGAAGTAGTTGTTCTCTGATATGCCAGGGAAGACTGGCAGGGGGCTCAGAAGGGTCACTTGGTATTCTGGATGAATCTCAGGTGAGCTGGGCTACCAGGTAGGGCAGCTACAGAAGTTGTATATGGCTCTCCAATGTATAGTTTTGGTCCCCAAGAACCTTTCAATCTAGTCTAGGAGTGAAGAGAAAACACTCAAAGTCATAAAGAATAACCTGGAGCACTGTGTACTAATCCACAAACAGGTATGCCTACAGGTAAGGAGGACTGCTTAAAGGCAACAGGTGGGGCCTAAGAGTCACTGCAGGCGTCTTGGTGACTGTGGTCCTTGATCAGGACCTTGAAAGGCTGTCTCAATTTATAGTCAAGTAGAATCTCAACTCTCTAAGTGCCAGGATAAAGTGCTTATTCTCTTCACCTTTTTATAATTTGAAAATAGCTAGGAAGTGGCTCATGCCTACTTTACCTGGAGGTCATTGGGGATTGAATCATGCCCCTTATAAAAGGCATGTTCAAGTCTTCATTCACATTCCTGTGGGTGTGAACCCACATGTAAATAAACCCTTTGAAGATGTATTGTCAGTTAATGTGTGGTCTCACTTGTGAAGAGGATCTTCTAAGCTCCTGTTTAGAAGAGACCAAGTTGAATCAGGGTGGGCCTTAATCCTCAAGGCAGAAGTCCTCAAACAAATCTAGGCAGAGACACAGATGCCCTAGCAGGAAAAGTAGAAGCCGGAAGGAGAAGCCATGTGACAGAGGGACAGATGCAAGCCAGGGGACCCCAAGGATCACAGCAAGCCAGTACCAGAACCCTACAGACTCCAGGAGAAAGTATGGCCTGTCAACAAAACCAATCAACAAACAAACAAAACAAGAAAGAGGAGGAAACGAGCAAGGAGATAAAGAGAGAAAACCTGTATTTATGACAAGTGCTATTTGAAACAATGTAAGTTCTCAGGACTAAATTCTTTTCCTAGCTTATCAAGTACTGCTGGGAAGACAAAATTGAGGTGGCCACCTCAAATTCCATATGAGTACCAACATCTTGACTTCTAAACAAAATGGCTCCGTGAATGTAGCAGTTTGGCATTGTCTATGAATTCCAAAAATAGATACTGGATTATGTTTGTAAACTGGTCTGTTCCTCTGGGCATGATTAAATTATTATTAGGGCTTTTATTGGGCCACATCAGTAAGACAGAGAAAACTACGTGGCAGAGGAGATAGTGAGAGTTTTGAGCTGCAGCCTGGAAAGTAAACACATAGGAGAGAGCAGAGCAGCTGAGCCCAGAGAGAAAAGAGCCCCAGGAGAGAGATGAGACTTATCCCAGTCCTACAGCTGATATTGGAAGAAGCTGGGACCATGGAGCCTTAAGAGGAAGAGGAAGGCTGAATGTCAGCAGCCGTCTTGCTCCAACACGTGGCAACAGACTTTGGTGAGGGAAGTAACTTATGCTTTATGGCCTGGTAACTATGGATTTCTACCCCAAATAAATACCCTTTATAAAACCCAAGAGATTTCTGGTATTTTGCATCAGCACCCCTATGGCTGATTAATACAGTATACCATCCATGCATCTCAGGGATGGAATTTTAAATGAATGTAGAACAAAACAGTGAGACAATGAATTCTTGTAGTTTAATCCAGCCCATTGGGTGGTATTTATCACAGCAGCCCTGGCAAACTTAGACAGAGGTTTTAGGTTTTTCTTCTGACCTTAGTCTTTAATTGCTCAAGGATTATCAGGGACCCTCCAAAATTACAGACAGACTCAGCTCTCAAAGGAGGGGATTTGAGGTTATTGTGGGCAACCAATAAGATAATCTATGTGGTAATTTTTAAGAAAAGCAAACAGCAGAAAGCCAATCTCCATGTTATCAGTTACGGCCTCTCAGCACCAACACCAAAATGTATTGACCAAATGAATGCACCATAGCCTTGTAAATTTGGTCTGTGTGGTTCAGCACAGACCTTTCTCAGAAATGCCACTATCAAGTGGACCAGGTGGCCTCCTTCTAGACTTTTCTGGTCATTTAGTCCTGCAGATCCTGATCAGCCTTCTGTTGCTCTTCAGATTTACATGGAAAGAACTTATTCAAGAGATCATGAATGAGACATAACAATAAATCATGTGCTTGACCCTCGGCAACTTTTAAAACACTTTTGTATTTATTCATGCATGAAACAATACAGATTAAAACTGAAAAACAAAACTAATCAGCAAACAAACAAAACAAGAAAGAGGAGAAAACAGAGCAAAGAGATAAAGAGAGAAAACCCGTATTTGTGACAAGTGCCATTTGAAACAATTTAAGATCTCGGGGCTAAATTCTTTTCCTAGCTTATCAAATACTGCTGGGAAGACAGAATTGATGTGGCCACATCAATCTATCCCATATGAGTACTAACATCTTGAGTGAAATAGTGAACAGCTTTTAAAGAGATGAATCTTCATTCCGGGGGAGAATATTAAATTTCCCATTTCATAAAGGACTTGAACCAGATCTACTACATGGAAAGTGACTCTCAATTTGTGCTATCTGTAAGGACGTGGAGATCCTCTCCTTGTCTCTGCTTTGGATTGCCTCGCTTATACCATCAGCAAGGCAGTCAGTTTCCTCCTCCCAGTTACCTCAGTTGTCCCTGTGTATTACAGATACTATAAGGATATTCTCATTCTGAGGAGGGCAAAGAGATTTCTGAATCTCTCAAGATTTGTCATCAGAAAATGTGGAAAATATAATCTCTTGAGCATCTCCAAGTGTGTCTAGGTAGTTAACATAGTAAACTAAGACTAACTCGTTGGAGAAAATGACTTTATGAGGGAATGGACATTCTTGACTATACTCTCTCCACCTCTAAGTCTCTGAATAAACACAGATTTATCAGGGACACAGTCCACTCTAGGTAGGTCAAGTAGGAAGGGATTGGATAGAGGGAATCCCCTACCTTTCTCTGAAGGAGGGGAAATCTGGGAACCACCCTAGCTTTCCAGTTTGCTATTAGAGAGTTAGGAGCTGATGTTATCCAGAGTCAGGAATCCACCGACAATTACTGCAGCTTTCACAGGTCCTCTGTAGACCTGAGGTGAATGAGATGTCAAGGCTGAGCAAGGCAACAATCGTGGTGACCACAGGAAGAACCAAAATGGCTCTGTGTACCATCCCTGAATCTCAGGGACAGAATTGTAAATGTATGCAAAACACTCCTGGCAAGGGGGAAGGAGAAATGTAGTTGCCAAGCTTCTAGGCTGTGAAACATGAGAGAACAGAGAACAGGACACATTGGCAACAGAAAACACCCAGTATAACTTTCACTCTCAATGATTCCAGTTTGATATTTTCTCTTCACCAACATTCCAGGCCCTATGTGGTTTTTTTTGTTGTTGTTGTTGTTTTTAACTTTATTTTGTACATTTAATAATTGAAAATAGAAACAATTAAAAACTAAAAAGTAAACACAAATGAATAAGTACATACATTTCTCAATTAAATGTATTGGATGCATATAATTTTTTTTTGAATCAAACAATATGTTACACAATATGTTTGGTTCCCTATGTAGTTATTTATTTATTTTTTTCCCTGTGTATTTCTGATTGGTGCTTAGCCACTGTTGCTTGGTCCCTTGTGTTCCCTAGATAAAAAGCAATAACCACATTGTCTTCAAAATAATTCTCCTTTCTCTTCCATTTTCTCTCCTTTGGACCCAAAGCTTCCCTGGCTGCTAAATCAACAGAAATCTATTGGCTCAGTTTTAAGCCTAGGAGAAGTCCAAAATCAAGGTACCATAAAAGCAATGCTTTCTCCCAGAAGACTGTGGCATTCTATGGCTGGTTGCCAGCAATCCTTGGTCTTTGGCTTTTCTGTCACACGGCAATAAACATGGCAGCCTCTCCTGGCTTCTCAGCCTTGTTGACTTCCAACTTCTGGCTCCTCCCTCCAGCTTTTTCTCTGATTGTCACTGTGCTTATAAAGGACTCCCGTGATCCAGATGAAAGACCAACCCAATTTATTTGGGCCACACCTTAACTGAAGTAACATCTTAAAGAGATCTTATTTACATGGGTCCATACCCACAGAATGGATTAAGTTGAAGAACATGTTTCTCTGGGGTACATAGCTCCAAGTCACCACCTTCTCTAATCCCTCCTTTTCCTGAATTAAAAAAAGTTCATAACTTAACATCCTAATAAAGAATGGGAATGCCAATATTTGTCAAATGTATTAGCTCTGACTACAGAGATGTGATCATCATAATAAAAGCTCTTTAAAAGTGTGGACACAGCATGTAGTTTAAAAATGCACTAATCCAACATTCACATTCAACGAAAGAGGCCCATGATGACGTATTGACATACTTTCCTCCCCTTGTATCTGATTTGTGTGGAAAGTGAAACCATGGTTAGAAAACATGGGGAGAGGGAAAAGTATATTGAGCAGCCAGAAGCCAGAAATCAATGGAAATTTTATATGAACCTTCTAACAAAAGGGAGAAAATTAGTTATGCTACTGTGCAACTTCCATGAAATTTTAAGTCACCCTGGAGCTATGAAAAGAGATGAGTCGACTGACCCCTTCTCTCCTCTAGGGGAGGAGGCACATAATACCCTAACCCCTCACTCGCTTTGTCCTGCTGGCCGTCTGCGAGTGGGGGGTGGAGTGGGGGGGATGTAGGCGGGGAGGCAATAGTTTTGGGGGGAACAAAAGTCTGAACATGCCAGGGACTCAGCTGTTGTCTCTCGCTTGCGTTCCCACCTTTCTGTACACTTTCTTGGGATGTGGGGCTGGGCCTGCTAACCCGGTTTCTGCTAGGCCCTCAGCTCCTGCTGGGCTGTCTGTCAAAGGTGTTATAAGGGGCTGGTAAGGAAGGGGGAAGAGATGGTGCTTGGTTTTCCTGTTGGCTTCCTGTACTTGGTGCATCTCCCGAGCCACTTCTTCCTATCACAGGGACCCTGTCTTCTCCCTGGCAGCAGCCAAATCCAGTTTGCAGTTTAACAGTCACAGAACTAGACTTGCCCCAGGCACCAGCTGAGCAGAGCCTTCTCCTCTGAGGTTTGAGTCTCATCCCTGGAGACTTCCTCTGAGATTTTAGATCCTGGGACCCCCAGTCATAGGGTGGCAGCTGCTTCCTTCCATCACCAGCGCCTTGCTTCCTTATCTCTTTTTGTCTTTTTTGTTATATAGTTCACTCTCTATGCACACGGTTAACAATTCTTTATAGTAAATTCTCTCTGAAAGTAACTGCTGAGGTTTCTGTTGCCCGACTGGACCCTAACTGATAGATACCATCAGCAAAATGAACCTTGGGAATATAGGAGGCTTTGTAAAAGTATTGGATAGATGGATGGATGGATGGATGGATGGATGGATGGATGGATGGATGAATGGATGAGTGAATGAATGAACAAACGAATGAACCAATGAACCAATACTCCCAGTTATTGTTTGGTAGCTGACCCAAGGCTCTGCTCTTTGGATGCTCAGCTGGATTGAAGAAAGTATGCCCTGGGAAGAGTTCAGCAGCAGCCACACTCACCTGTCACCCTGACTTCCCACCCAGCGTGCTGGACAAGCCCTTCAACTCCTTCCCTTGGGCTCCACTTGCCTTAGCCTGGGACTGAAGCAGCAGAGCTTGGGTCAGAGAGATTCTATCTCCATACCCCAGGGAGGCATACCCTGGGTCAGGTGAGAGTCTTTGCAAGGTTACTGGTGGGCTACCAGGTGGGACGCTCCAGCTGTCCATGCAAATGCAACATTTCTGTTGGCTCTGATAGCCCTGCACTTAAAATTCTCCAACTCTGGCAAGTCTCAAACCTATTATCCCCCTGCTCTAGAAGCAAAAGTAGCCAGGGGGAAAAGTCTGACTGACTATTACCCAATTGAAGTAACACAGTAGGAAGCAGATGAACCTGATTAAAGAAAATGGAGTACATTTCTAGGCTGGCAGGGAAAAAATATATATAAATAAATTTAAAAACACACCTGTAATTTTCCCTTGTCACTGAATGACTTAGGAGCTGGAATCCTAAAACCAGAGTGCCACCTGCTGTCCATTGTGAGACCCGAAAGAAATGGGCATTTGAAAGCAGAAGCCCAGAAGGGCATCGTTTGGACAAAACATTATAGGTTAACACATATACATTTTACATGCTTAAGTTGTTTAGTTTTGACAAGATTTTTGGCCATTTCCAGAACTGGTAAACTTACTACACATCCAGAGTGATTCCAGGGGAGGTATGTTTCTTAAGCATATGAGTCTGCTTGGATAAAAGTGCCTCATCTGCTGATCTGAAGTTTCCCACACTTTCTGGCAGAACTCAGCAGATGGAAACAAAACTGAATAGTTCATGTGTGGAAATAGATCATTAAAGCCACAGATGAGATAGAATAAGAAGATTATGGGACCTGGTCCATGGAATTATTGAGCCATAGAATGTTAGCATTAGAATGAGTCTTATGTTTTATGAATAGATAGAGCCATGCAAGTCTTTTGAGTAGGTGAAGTGGTTGGCAGCTTTTAGATGCCATTTTAGGGTATTGGAGAGGATGGTACCTACAAAAGAGCTTTGAAACTACAGAGTGGTGGTGGTGGTGGTGGTGGTGGTGGTGGTGGTGAAGATGATTTAATGCTTTCCCTGGGAAAACAATTAAAAAACATTTCCAATAAGTTTCTGAATAAGAAATATAGTTCTTCTTAACAGGAGACATAGTTCTAGATAAAATTAAAGGTGAGAATCAAAATGCAAATACTGCTTGAAAGGAAGAAAACATGAACTCATGTGTACCACTCTACAGGAAAAAGGATTCAAATTAAATTCTTTCCAGAAACAAGTTTTGGAGTGGTGCATGGGAGTGGGGGGTATCTAGTCCAGGTGAGCTACAGATGAAAAAACAAAATGGAATTGGAGACTAGGACCAATTCAAGAGGGCAGAAGGAAAGAAAAAGAAAAGGCCGGAGCAGTAAGACAAAGTATACCTCGTCAAGGTGTGATTAGGTTGGTTCATCTGACATACGCAGTATCTTCATGCTGATGCGGGCTCAACCCCTTGGCTCCCCTCCCCCATCCTGGGAAAATGTGAGGAGGGGCCCTTGATATCCAATCCTTGCAAAGCCAAAGATGGATATAACCCAGAGAGATAACTTCATACTGAGCACTACAATGTAATATGGTCTTTTTCTGTTAAGTGTTCTCTTTTCAACTCTTGGGGTGCACGGCTCCATTTTTATTTAATGTGGACCTTATTTCACAATTTCGGGGTAGAGATTTATCCCTTGTCCTACTGCCAACCAAATTTCCCATTGTGGCCCACATGTCATCATGACAACTCTCTGCTAGCTACTCAATGATTCCTCGGGGCTCTATAATCACTGGGACATGAGCCGGACAAAGTGATATTCACAGCAAGACACCACACCAGCTTAGGTGCCTTCTGAATCATCAGTGATTGCATCAGGTTCAGTGGAATTTTAGCATGAAGTATAATTTCCTGTGCTCTTGTTTCCTAAAAAAGGACAGCAAAGCGGCTAAAAATGATGTTCAGTGACTTACTTTTAACCGGGATATCAATTGACCAGAATTCCTCTTCCACATCTGCTTAACACTCTTTGCGACAGAAACAAAGAAAATCAAGTGTGTTTCTCTGCCAATATACTATTTTCATTTCAATAATCACTGAAGGCTTTTTGGGCAAGAAAAATGTGGCTTAAAGTAAAGCTCAAAAAAGCGCTAAAGAATATTAAAGCTTGCCAGCCATTTAGATCATTTGGTGGATGGAGACTCTATAGGACCTCAGACCTTGGCTAAGGACCATGCAGGAGAAAGAATGAGTACCATGTGGTCTTGCCTTTGAGTACATGAAAAATGACCACCACCACTACTTTCCAAGAGACAATTTTGTGTTTGAGAGTCTAAACATACTATCCAAACACCATATTCTAAAAACAAATTTTATGTGAGTATATTAGTTAAAGAAATACCAGATTCTATAATAAAGCAACCTCCAAATTCTGTGGCATAATAGAACGAAAGTTTATTTCTTACTCACTGTAGCAGTTTGATATTGTTTATGAATTTCAAAAATAGATATTGGATTGTGTTTGTAAACTGGTCTGTTCCTCTGCGTATATTAGATTGTATTAGATTAAGAGGTTTCTCTTTTACTTTATTAAATCAAGATTAGGGCTTTTATTTGACCACGTCATTAAGGTACATGAGGGGTTGAGTCCCCACCCCCTTGGTGGGGATAAAACAGTCTCTCACATGGAAGTAAATACACAGAGAAGAAGAACACAGAGGAATAGAGACAGCTCATTAGACATGGCGGAGACCCTAGGAAGAGAGATGAGCCTGATAGTCTACAGCTGACCTTGTGAAGAGAACTGAGCAGCTGAGCCCAGAAAGAAACAAGCCCTGGCGAGAG
The DNA here is from genome assembly GCA_026826555.1 of Tolypeutes matacus. Lineage (NCBI taxonomy): Eukaryota > Metazoa > Chordata > Mammalia > Cingulata > Chlamyphoridae > Tolypeutes > Tolypeutes matacus. The sequence continues at coordinate 4,888,832 of JAKSZT010053813.1, forward strand.
AGAGAAGAGCCTTATACCAGCCTACAGCTGAAATTGGAAGAAGCTGGGACCACCACAGAGCCTTAAGAGGAAGAAGGAAAGCTGAACCCTCACAGACATCGCCTGCCATCTTGCTTCAACACATGGCCAATGACTATTTGGTGAGGGAAGTAACTTAAGCTTTATGGCCTTGTGACTGTAAGCTTCTACCCCAAATAAATACCCTTTATAAATGCCAATAGATTTCTGGTACTTTGCATCAGCACCCCTTTGGCTGACTAATACACTCACCTTAGTAGTTCCTATGTGGGTGGCAGTGATTCAGGACCTCAGGTGTCTTGTCTGGTGACTCTGCGATTTTCAACATTTTACTTCCAAGGTCTTACTGGAGTCATTTCCAATCAACTCCAGGAAGTCTCTGCCACATTCAGTCATCTAAACAGTATTATACTAAGTGGATTTGCAAATAATTATCTATTTTGAAATGCTTCCATTTTGACGATTAAAGGATGATTTGGCGTTGTCTATGACAATTGGGTCTAAACAGATGGTGATATCACAGATTCTATGGTGGCCCAGGCTACATGGCTCAGGCAGTGTGGCTTACAATGGAAACATGGAAATTAATCTGTAAGCAGCTATTTCATACTGTGAAAATATTTCATAGAACAAAGGTGAATTTCCTCCAAACAGGGGACTCCCCTGGTGTACAGACTGAAAGAGATATTTTAAGAGGAAGTGTGAAGAGGAAAGTGATTGATCTTTGCAAAATCCCTTTGGTTTCTGCAGATACTCTGATCAGAAATCATGATGATGAGTCACTTGGTCATACTCCAACAGCAGGTCAACAAGGATTTCCTAATAAGCACAACATTTCATGTATTTTTGGTTTTGCATGATAATATCTTACCATTATTAAGAAAACTGAGTGTGCATTGCAGATTTTAATTTTTGGCATGAGAATTGATATGCAAAACACTTTTGTAATGTTTATGCTGTTTGTCAAACAAGTGAAGCACCTTCCCACCTCAGGACCTTTGCATTGACTATTCATTCCATCTGCCTAGACCTAATATAGAGCTTGCTTCCTCAGATCATCCAGGTCTCTGTTCCAACGTCACCTCTTCAAAGGGGACTTCCCTGAATACTTTGCCAAAAATTGCCTCCTCTGCACCCCCCAACTTTCATATTACTATTTATACCTTCAACCTGGATTATTTTTCTCCATGGCAGTTGACACCCTTTGAAATAGTATATGGTAGTCATAAAGCAAAATAATGTACCAACCGCCATGAACACGCCACGATTGTGCACTTCCGTATTTGCTTGTTTTCTGTCTCTCCAGGAGATTGTAAGCTGCAAATGAAGAGAGACTGTCCTATTCGCTATTGAATCCTCAGCTCCAAGAAGTACCTGCCACAAAGTTGTGTTCAATAATTATTTGTTGATGCCTGAATGATGGTTGGCAAAGCTATATCAATATGTATTTTGACTTTTTTATCCTGGGCTACTTTTTCCATTTTGAGTGAACTCAGGTGTTTCTGATTGATACAAATTGATTACTGAACTTTAATAGGTGCTTTTATTGCTATGCATGATAAACTTATAAAAATAAAACATTTTCTAAGCCACATATACCTTCTTAACTCACTCATTTCCTACCGAATTATTTGTCTGACACTACTAGACATGTCCCTCAGGCAAGTGTCTTTTGCTCTCCCATCACTGCAGCCTTTTCACATTAAGGTATATAAATTCCAGAAATAGCATTCCTTTTTAAAAGGTCGGGTCCTGGACGCTTACATTAAATAATCAACTGTGCAGCCATTTACTGGGTGAATACTCGATGTCGGGCACTTGGCCTGTGTTTGATTTTAACTATATGGAAACTCTAAAAATAAATAGTATACTCATTTTACAGATGAGAAAGCCGAGCCTCAGAGCAGTTTAGTAATAAACCCATGGTTCCAAGTCCAATAAATGTTAGACCCTGTGTCAAACTCTTCTGACTCCAAAGTCCAGGCTTTTCTATGATCAGTCATATATATACTTTAATCGTATAAGACACTGTCCAGGAAAAAATTTTTAATCTTTTCTCTCATAAAAAGATAGCACACACAATCATTTTTGTATAGATCAGAAACATCAAGTTTACTAGTAAAAGTGATATTTTCTGCCATTGGTTAGGTACCTGAATACTAACATGTGACATTTCAGGTGGCTGATTCATGCAGGAGTATAGGGGTGCTATAAGCTCTGGGGTGCTATGAGCTCTGAGTATATTGAACTCTGGGGTCCTATGAGCTCAAGGGTGCTATGAGTTCAGGGGTGCTTTGAGCTCAGGGGTGCTATGAGCTCTGGGGTGCTTTGAGTTCAGGGCTTCTATGAGCTCAGGGACGCCATGGTCTCAGTGATACTATGAGCTCAAGAGTGCTGTGGCCTCAGGGGTGCTCTGAGCTCAGGGGCACCATGGCCTCAGGAGTGTTATAAGCTCATGTCAGGGTCACATTGTGACTTTCAGTTTTGCCTTTGTCGACCTCTTCCTCCATAAAAAAAAAATATTCAAAGCTATAGTTCATGACTGTGTTGGTATTAGGATGAATATAATACAGGCTAGATTTATTATTATATCTTCATTTTTATTATATTCATTTCTCCTCTGATCTGAAAAGGGATTACAATTACAACATCCCTCTGGGCTCCTGACAGTGTCCTGGGTTCTGGACACTGTGTGCCTTTGCCTAATGGACATGGAAGCCCTAACTAGGGGATTAGGCAGTGTCCATTGTACAAATGGAGTGTCCCCCACTTCTTGAGTTCCCCCCATTAAAAAGTTATTCATTTAAACCATGTATAGCATATATGCAGTTTAAATGGACAAGGGGAAAGAGTGGTATGCTCTCTGATAAAGAGAGGTGCTGGGTGTGAGGCCTGGGGTGGAGGATGTCCTGATGGCCAAGCTCCTGGAAGACTCTGCAGATCCATCAGCTTCTCACAATGGTACCCAGGATTTGGCTCAGCAATATCTGGGGCCATCTGTTTACACTCCAAGTCCCATCTTCTTATTTCATTAATGTTGTTGTTCTTATTGTGTTGATTTGTTTTCTCTACATATAAATGCAGCATATGTTCTTATAGAAACCAACACATTTTGGTCCATTTCTTGTTGGTCTTTTTTTCTAGCATCCATACACACACATGTGCACATGCACACATTAAAATAAGAATCACACTGTCTATAAAATTAAATTCTGCATCTTCTCCCTTGTCCTTAAAATGTTACTGCTCTTTTCAGTTCTTTACTAAGCCTTGTGATTTAAGTTTTTTTGTTAATGAACTAGATTTTGTTGGGTTATATCTTTCCAAAGATTTGGAAGTCGTATCTTATTTTAAATATAATGTACTTAAGCTATAAATACTTACTTTGCATGTATTTTTCTAACTGCCAGAGTAAAACCATGACATGGTAGCTTTTGTACACCATATTAGATGAGGTATATAGCAGTACTTTAATCATCTTAACGTCACCCCCCATATACCAGTCGTTTAAAATAATACCTGTGGGTTTTAGTCCAGTTAGTTCTTATTAAATCATTATTTTTCTATCAAATATAATTCTGTTAAATTTGAAATCTTCTGTAAGTTTTTAAACAATTTGATGGCAAATTTATAGATGGTATGCTATTTTTAGCAGATTTCATTGTTCGCAATTAGTTCTTTTGTATCACAATTGTCCACCCACTACTATCAGTTAATTTCTTAGCTGGCTAGAGGACATCTTAAGCAACTTTTACCAGAATAGTACATTAGCGCATATTTCTTAGACTGTACATATTTGAGAATATCTTTGTCATCTTCACATATGAAAAATAACTCAACTGGGCATATAATTTGATGTCACATCATTTTCCTTCAATATGGCAGTTGTTCCTTTACCAGATTCTGGTATTTAAATGAGTCATTGGGGCCACCCTAATTTATGAATTCTATAGGTAAACTGTTTTTTCTGCCTGAAGGCTTGCTGGATTTTTTTTCCCTGATCCTAGCAATTCAAAAGTATTATAATGATATCTCATGTCATTGACGCAGCAATTTGGTGATGCTTTCTAATTGCACACTCAGGTCTTTTTTTCAGCCCAGATTCAGGAAAGTTTCCCACCCTCCCTCCTTCCACCTCCTTGTCTTTATTATTCCATTTGTTCAACTTGTTTCGGTTTCTTCCTGGGGAGCAGCCCTAACTTCTGTCTCTATTTCTCTCTCTCTCTCCCCTTCCTTGTCTTTCTATCTCTTTCACCTTTTACCCACACTGAGAGCTAACTTTTTTGCCATATGTTGTGCTGATTTCCCACATATATATGCTTATTATTCTCCACAATAGTATTAATACTATGGGTAAATGTTATTGCTGTTTTGCAGAGGAAAATCTCCAAGATATGAGATTCAAATCTGTGTTTGTGTCTACAAAATCCTTGCTCTTGAACTCTCCGTGGTAATTTCCTACTTCTCTATATCCCACCTTTCTCCAAGTTTTCGCATGTCTTTCTTTTTTCTTTCTTCGTTCTGAGAGAGATTTTCCAGCGTGTCACTTCTTCTTTTTACTGTGTAGTAAAAAGTTGGGCTAATTCATCTTTAAATTTTTAGTTTCCTATAATACTTCCTTATTTTATTAATTTCCTTTTCTCTCGTTCACTGTCGGATCCCTACCAGTCTGTTCTCCCTTTGACACTTTGTTCCTATTTCAAAAAGGCAATAAAATTCTTCATCCTACTGAGGATGATTTTTTTTTTCTAAAGTGTTTTTGTGGAAAATGTTTTTTGTAGAAAAAGTACCGCTTCCGGTGAAACTTTAGCATGAGGTTCTCTCCAGTTGTTCTGGAAGATCTTTTGCAAAGTCTTCCCCTTTTTCCCTCTTTACCAGTCCCAGAACTCAGAACTCTGTCCAAAAGCAACAGAATAACGTGCTGCAGTCTTCCCTCCAAGTCTGTCCCTCTGAAGCTGCTTCTATGGATCAAAAGTTGGATGTGAACAGTCCCTCTGTGAGTTGCCAATTTTTAGGAGGCTTATAGCTAGGCTGGGAGAGGAATATTTCCTGCCCTCACTGTCTGCCCTTCTGAGCCTCTATAAAATTTGAGTATATAAAAATTAATAGCTCTCAAGATGCATTACCAGTGAGCTCTTCTGGATCCATCCTCTTTAATTGTAGTTCATTGGAGGGCACCACATGCTCCTGAATGCCGGGTTCTTTCCTTGGCACCCCAGAATTATCCAGCTAAATCTGACAACAGAATCTAGTTGGGGAAGAAGCAAACAGAGTTCTGTGTCAAAAAGTGGCCCCGGTGGAGAGCAAGGGCACAGCATGTTCCATTTGGTACAGACAAGAGTTACCCATCCAGGGGCAGACTGTGGGGGAAGGATGGAAAGGATTCCTACCTCCTCCCAGAGGGCAAGATGGCTCCATTGCCCACAGCCTGCAGACGGGCCAATGGCTGCCAGTCCTCATGTGGGGCTTGTGAATACATTTCATTTCTCGTAAATTGGTAGTTATTTTAATAGGAGTTTATAAGACTCAATCTCCCCCAATTAAAAAAAAAAAAAATCATGAACTCCCTGCCTAACTCCAAGAAAACATAATGTTTTAAGTTTTAAGTGTTTAATCAATAAACAGATAAAGGAAGTGATAATGCACTGTAAGAATATTTCATCCCAGCCCACCCATGATTGGGATACCCGCCATTTAGATCCAGAGGAATCCATATGCGGGGCTTCTCTAGGTTCTGACCATTCTTAGGAGTCCCAGGTGACTCATTCAGAAAACAGAATGTCTTCTTCCCGAGGAGGCATTCCTGCTGTCTGCACCAGCACTAGTCTCAACCCCCATTGCAGAGACCCAGGTTCAGCATCACATCTGCCATAATCTGAATTATGTGCCCCAATGAAGACATGTTCTGAATCTTCATCTGTGATCCTGTTGGTGTGAACTCATTTGTAAAAGGGACCCTTTGAAGGTGTATTATTCGGGAGTGGCCCAAATCAATCAAGGTGGGTTTTTCTCTGTAATATTAGAGTCCTTTCTAAGCAGAAGAAATTCTGATGCAGTGAACCCAAGGAGACAGAAGCCAGAAGTCAGTGGAAACTAGAAAAGCAGATGCAAAGAGAGCGAGAAGGTCATGTGACGCGCGAGAGAGATACAAGTCAAAGAGCCCCAAGGATTTTGGCTAGCCAAACACCAGCATGTCACACACCTGGGGAGAAAACATGGCCTTGCCAACACCTTGATTGTAGATGCCTAGCCTCTGAAACTGTGAGCTAATAAATGCTTGTGTTTATGTCAGCCTTTGTGTGGTGTCTGTCATAGCAGCTCTGGAAGACTAAGACACAATAGAAGGTCTTTCCTGGGAGCACTTGGCTAGCCAGGGACCCTCCCCTTATGAAGTCTAGCTGGAACAACTTCTGCTTGAAGCAACCAAACTTGAGACTCTGTTTATCCCTCAATAAATTGGGGTTATTAAAAATTCCTGGGTATTAGGTGAGGAAGGAGGTAAAAGGAAGCAGCAAAAGATATTCATATCATTTGTTATTTGAATTAAGCATATTATTTCAACATGATAACTCATATCCAACTTGCTGAGAGAACCAGTTATAACAATTGGTAGGGATTTACTGCAAGTGTCAACAACGCTTAACAAACTTTCCAGATACTTAATACCAAACAATGTGGTCTCTGTGGCTGGACCTTAGCTGCTGCTTGGCCACTGATTCCCTAGCTGGGTCTGGGGCCTTCCTGGGGGCAGCTCCCTTGTGTTAGTTCCTGTTGGAGAGCATGGGACCAACAGCTCATTCATTTTTGCTGACCAGGTGTGAGATGGCCCTTCTGAATTGACTGTCGGAGTGAGCACCTGCCAACCCCTGTCACGAACTGACTGAAAATCCAAAATGGGAGCCAATGTCGTTTTCATGATACCCGGCAATCATAAGACATAGTTTCTTGACTGGCTGGGTCTCAGATAGTTAATGGGAAAGAATGGGGACTTTGAGAACAAAGACTTCTAGGTCATAAAGCATAGCTCTGTCATTTACTTGTGGATGGCAAGTTACACACTCACTCTCAGCCACTGTTTCTTCATCTATAAATTGGAGCCATTGTGACACTTTGGTGAAGAAATATAGGTGATGTGCCTAATCACCTTGCATAAGGTAGAAATGCTAGTCTTGCTCCTTGTTTACTCTCTGCTTGACTTTTCACATAAGATCTAGCTTGAAAGGTCCAGTTAAGTGGCCACATGGAGAGAAACTAGGACCACCACCATTCTTTCCCCACCTCCAAAAAATCACTTGGCAGGGAAAAATGCTATCACACACGACCTCCAATTACAGCCCCTTAATATTTAACTTCCCTCAGTATCTTTAGTGATTGGGGAGGTGGAGGAGATGATGAGATCTCATTGGGCCTTCAAGACACCTCCAGTTTTAAAGCACTTGGGGAGCAGAGTCACATTTCTGGGTGACTCTGGCTAATAAAGGGCCCTTGAGGCTCTATGGGACTCTAAATCTGATAAACATTCCTTCTGATTGGCCCATCAGAGCAAACCAAGGAGGCCTTCCTTCCCCCTCCCTGTCTCAGTCTCACCTTTGGGACCAGGACAGGGTCACTGCCAGGGAAGTAGAGCCAGGCTGATCCTGTGTCCACAGGGAGACACAGTCTTCTCAAAACCAAGGGCCCCATTCCTATGAATCCAGAGGAAAATACCAACCTTTTTGGTCTGCCAGATACAAGCTTTTCCAACGTTGTATTTTTTCCTATTAGGATGTTTCTTGATTGTTTTTCTTTTTATGTTTCAGATGTGGTTGAGAAGTGATCAAATACTGAAGGAGATGCAAAGGGGAAACCATTAAAAGGAGGGGAACAAGCAGCGTGGGAAACTGATTGGGGTCAGGGCTAGAGAAAAGAGGAAAGTGAGAGGCAAAGAAACAGATTGGGGGAGCAGATGCATATGGGAGCACCTGCTTCCCATATACAAGGTCCTGGGTTCAATCCTCAGTGCCTCCTAGAAAAAAAGAGAAGGGAAGGGGAGGGGAGGGGAGGGGAGGAGAGGAGAGGAGAGGAGAGGAGAGAAGAGAAGAGAAAACGGATTGGGAGAAATTGTAGCAGAGTCAGCAGGGAAGCCGGGGCCATTCCATGTAACTGAGAGACCCTGCCCTTCCCTCCCATAAGAATAATGGTAGTTACTAGAATGTGAACCAGGGATTAATTAGGCATAAGAAATAAAGCTGCTCCTGAGGTCTGGATATAATATATCAGAATTCTCCTAAGATACATGTTACCAAGAGACCTTTGTTATTTTGCCTCAGGACCTTGAAATAAACGAACAAAGACACATAAGCAGAAAATCAAGTGTCCAAGGGAATAACTACCTACGTAGGTACTCATTGTACAACCTCTTCAATTCCAGAATGCCTTGAGGTTCCCAGAGACCACGAGGCAGTTAATAGTTTACCATCATCTGCCATTCCAGAAGAAAGAAGCTGTTTCCAACAGCTGTTTTAGGTACTTCACCTAAGTAATGGAAGATGGTTCTTGCCAGCTCTTTGCTTAATAGAAACATTTCAGTGATGCAGCCAGAAAAATTGGTAGCCTTTGACCTCTGGAGACTGTAACAAAAACCTGCTATGCTTGCAAATAGCAGAGCTTGATTATTTTCCAGCCTTTGAAAGCAATTTGGCTGCTTCCCTGAACTGTATAATTGGCATCCTTTACTCCTATCAACCAGAAATACCACAGAATGAAGCTCTGGAACTACCACACAGGGAGTTAGTTATATGCTATCTGGAGCTGGCTAATTAGCTAATTTTCATAATCTGAATGCATTGACCAATAACCTGAAAATTCACTCTAGGCTTGAAAGAATGGATCAATGAATTGTTTTTACAAAGAGCAAACCCTCTGGGCTCCCATTTGGATTTCAGCTTTTCTTTACAACCGGGAGACAAATGAAGCCAATGTGAGGTTCAGAGCAGGGGTGGGCAGGGCAGCCCAGAAAAATCTCAGAGGGGTTGGCAGGTGACAGGAGCAACGTCGGTCCATGTCGCTTGCAGTCAATTTGGCCCTTGGGTGAGTTTTGCATTTGTTCTGTGAAGGACTTAACAGCTGGACATAGGGCCAGTGGGCCTTAGTGACAATTGTCTTTGCCTCTCTTGGAGGGGGTACTGTTTAATACCCTAGAAATGGATACCAACCACTTAGGACATCAACTAATAACGGTGCCATAAATCGATAATCTAAGCAGCTTGGTCTTGACATAGCAGCTTTATTTTGTATGTGCTTGCGAATTCTGAACAAAGACTTCCTTTTTTAAAAATTTCATGCCACTAAATAGAAACCTGTAAGTTGACAACGCCTCTGCCAATCTCAGTTTTGTGAACAAGTAAACCAATCACCAGCCCTGGGAAATATCTATTGTGTATCTCCCCAATTCACAGTAGATGACAAATTACAAGATGGAGATAAGAAGAGGTACTTTTAACAGCCAACACAACCTGTTTCTATTATTGTTGTTGTGTTAAGCTGCTACATTGTGATACAATTTGCTATGCATTAATAAATAACTAGTAAAGGAAGCTTGTATATATTATACAGAAGAGGGAGATAGAGAGCAATTTTCTAGGTGACTTTAAACTCATTATTGGTTAATTAGAGGAAGGCACTGGCAAAGTCTGCCAACGGGCTGAGGGGCACCCCCTTCTCCCCAGAGGACCATGGAATAAGGTCCTTCCTTCCCGAATCCAGGGGAGTTTATGATTTAGAGAGCATCCTCCCAGCAGGTCAGACCATTCACTGACTCATCAGGGAGTGCTTTAGATTAACAAATGCGAACATTCTAACATTACTGGAGGTATTATTACATCGTCTTTAATATTTCATTTATCTGACATCACCGACTACTGACTCATTGCTATAATTTATTAAATCAGCCTCCTGGTAAAACTACTCGATCGTTTTCACAAGGGGGCTTGACTTTCAATGTCTTCAGCTTCCACACCTGCAAATATGTCCCCCCCCCCATCCCCACCCTTTCTGCTTTCATCTGGTTATGATTTCCCACAAGGGGCAGGTGGAAGAGGGTCCATCCCAGGCTGCATGAGTAAGTGAGGTAGGAACGGGGAAGGAGGGCAAAGGGAGGTGAGTGGATGGACATCTGGTCAGATGGGTGGGCAGAGCCAGGACTCAGGCAACAAGAATGAAAATAAGGGGCCGCCAGCAGGTCCTGATGCCTGAGTCTAGAGCAGGCAGAGAATTTCCTTTCTTTTTTTAAAAAAGATTGATTAATTTATTTTACTTTTTTAAAAAATCCATTTTAAACCCCCTTCTCCCCCCTTTTTTTTTTTTTTTGTTGTTGTTGTTGCTGTTTTGTGTCCATTTGCTGGGCTCTGTTTCCTGCCCTCTCTTCTCATCCTTCTCCTCCTGTCTTCACCAGGATTTGATTCTGAGAACCTCTAATGTGGGAGAGAGGCGTTCTGCCACCCACGCCACCTCAGTTCCTGGTTTTGGGGCACATCTCATCTTGGCTTTCCCTTGTGTCACTCTCCTGCTACATCATCATCTTGCTGCGTGGCTTGGTGGGACCTGGCAGCCTGCACACCTTCTATATGTTTTTCTTTTTTCTTTCACCGGAAGGTCCCGGGGATCGATCCCAGGTCCCTCTATATGGGAGACGGACGCCCAACCATTTGAGCCACATCCGCCCCTGAGAACTTCCATTCTTGGAGCACTCAGAATGCCGCAGCCAGAAGTCATCAGCACGGATGGTCCCACTCATTGGAATTGTTCTGCATGACATTGCAATGACACATAAAAGCTGTTATACATTTTGTCAAAACCTATAAAATTGTGCTGTGCAGAGTGTAAACCATAATGTAAACTATAGTCCACGCAATGTTTCAATATGTGTTCATCAATTGTAACAAATGTACCACACTAAAGATGTTAATAGGGGAAAGTGTGGGAGGGGGGAAGGGGTGGGGTGTTTGTGAATCTCCTATATTTTCGATGAAACACTTATGTAATCTAAAGTGCCTTTAAAAATAAAGAAAAAAAATATTTTTTGTCTTGTCTTTCCATGTACTTCATTCATTCTATACCTAAGTACTTCATTCATTCATTCAGTGAATATTTATAGAACAACTGCAGTGTGGTAGGTATTTTAGAGGCAATGATGATCAACGTGCAGTCCCAGCACTCACGGACTTACAGTCAAAAGGAGTGACTGCCTCTTACCACTGGGCTGTGTGCATTAGAGATATCATTTTTAATCCTTCTAGCAACCTTGAAATGACAAGCATTAAATTACAGATGTAGCATCGAGTACCTTTCATGAGTTCTTTGTGGCAACAGAGCCTGTGCTTTTTTTTCATAGAAACACATCCTACTCACTCTCAATAAAGGGCAGTGACTGTCATCCTTAGTTTGGCTTAAGAGAGTCAAAAGGTAGTGTGTCTCCAACTAGGACTTCTCATTGCAGGAGTCTGAAGATGACACTTCATCTTTTGTGATCATTGAGGGCTGACTGGGGAGATTCAGGTTCTCCCTGGCCTTGGTGAGAGTTATGGTCTCAGGGTCTTTCACTGGAATTTGCTTCTTCAGCATCCTGCTTGCTTGAAGTCTCCACCCACCTGGGACTTGGGTCCATGTTTATTCCAAGGTGTCCTCAAATCTTTCAGGCTTCAATGGAGAAAGAAGCATGGCTAAGGACCAAGATATTTCCAATCAATTGGAGATGTTTGTCATTTTCCAGAGACAAAAGCCTTTAGCTACCATTGCCCCTCTGTGAGAGGCAATGTGGACACATCCAGGTCTTTGCCATCATGAGGACTGTGGCGTAAGCAATTCTATCGCTGTCCCAGAGATAGGTCCACAGATGCCTGAGCTGGTGTGAAACTTCTGTAAATATAGTTAGACTATTACACTGAAGCATTTTTTATTTATAAAATAGAAATTATCCTCTTAATCCCAGTCTTAATTTTGTCATGCTCCCCTTTTCTGGTAGATGGAGTTCAAACACTTTCAGCAGTATTTATATGCTGGCAATATCTTTCCTGCATGCTCTTGGTTCTTGATAGTTATATACATTACCGTTCCCCTTAGGCATCGTTTCTTCAATTACTACTCCCTCATGAATTTCTGAGTGGATTCTTTTGATTAGATCCACCAGGATCAATTACACTGAGGAATGTAAGATATCTTACAAGCAGGTAACTGATCTGCTATCCCTGCAGAGTAGAAAGGGAGAGAAATTATGCTATCTTGTGACACACATCTCAACAAAAAAATAAACACCTTCCAATTAAATAAATCTATTTGAAACAACATGCTCTCAACTATTTACAAAGACATAGCATACGAGAAACTGGACAAAGTAGACATAACAAAATTAGAATAGTGGCTACTTCTAGCTGTGGGATCAGTGGTGATATTAGCTTTCTTCTTGACACTCTCCATTTCATTAAAAGTACCCACAATATACATGTAGTATTATTATAATCAGGAACAAAACAATAACCATTTATTATATCTTAATTTATGAAATGCTACCAAAAACATTCACATTTATTTTTATTTTATTTATTTATTTACTTTTATCCATTTTTGACACACACACACACCCGCCTGCCATTTTTGCTGTTTCTGTGTCCATTCGCTGGGCAATTCTCTGTATCTGTTTCCTGCCCTCTCTTCTCATCCTTCTCCTCCTGTCTTCACAGGTATTTCATCCTGGGAAACTTTGATGTGGGAGAGAGGTTTCCTACCACCTGTGCCACCTTAGCTCCTGATTTTTGGGAGCGCCTTATCTTGGCTCTCCCTTGTGTCACTCTCCTGTTATGTCATCTTCTTGCTGAGTGGCTTGGCGGGGCCTGATGGCGCACTTGCACAAGGGGCCTGGTGGCACACCCACTCGTGGGGCCTAGTGGCCCGCACACCTTCTATATTTTTATTTTTATTTTTATTTTTATTTTTACTGGGAGGTCCCAGGAATCGAACACATTTTCCTCCATATGGGAGACGGATGCCCAACCATATACATTTGAGCCACATCTGCCCCCCAACATTCACATTTAAATTGCATTTTTGTTTACACACATGTAGTCACTTGAAAGCTAGAGTTGTAAGTTGATATTTTCATGAAGTCTCAACTCCAGGCTTATGTCTCTAGCACCATGGCTAACCCTGAGAGATACCTAAAAATTTGAGGAACCACATTTTTAAAAATTGTTTTAAATGCATCTATGACTTGGCCAATGGGAATTCAGAGAGGGAAGGGGACCACTGAAGTAGACATTTGCCAAATCTAGATAAATCTGAGCTTAACTTGCCATATTTTTAGGACATGAATTAAAGAAGACAAATCCTAAGGACTGCCCAAGGTAAGAAATATGTTACCCTGCCTTGCAAAAAATACTCAATTATATCCATATAGCTAAACCGTAGGGTAAGGGTGGACTGGAAATAAACCCACCTTTCTCTGTACCGCGCCCCCCCCCTCCCCAAGAGGAGAGCTAGTTTGGAGGTGGGTAAAGAAAATCATCTCTATCTAGAATTCAAAACAACATTTCAGTCCTCAAGCAGTATACAGCCCAAACGTGTGTCATATGTATAGTCCAAAGCTTTACTCTTATAAATTAGTCTAAAGCAGCCCAATTAGGTGAGATACTCAAGAACCAGCAGAAGCAAACACAAATCTATTGTGGAGGAATCCCCATCCCCATCTCCATCCTATGTCTCAGAGAAATCTTTCGAATGTCCACATTCAAAAATCACAAAACTTACAAGAAAACAAGGCCTATAAGCAACACAAACAACAAATAACACATCAGATATTAGAATTATCAGACACTCAATGTAACATAAGTATGCTTAATATGTTAAATGAAATGGGGGGGTAAAGGATGAAAAATAGTAATGAGGGAAAGAGTAGAGAGAAAGACCTAGCAAATTGGAATAAGAACCAAGTAGAATTTCTAGAAATTAAAAAGGTAACAGTTGAAATTAAAATTGCAATGGCTGTGTTTACCTGATCAAGACATAGTAGAAGAGAAATTAATGAGCTAGAAAATAGAGCTGAGGAAACTTTCCAGAATTCAGCCAAGAAGAAAAGGTGATAAATATTGAAAGAGGTTATGAGGAGGTAAAGTGAGAAAAATCTAATAAACACTGAATTAGACTTGCAGAAAGAGTGGAGAGAATAGGGACATGCAATCATATAACTATTGGGAATTTTCCAGAACTGATGAAAAACATCAAACCATAGATTCAAGAAGCTAGTGAATCACAATCAAGCTTGATTAAACAAACAAACAAACATTAAGACACATCATAATGACACTGAAGGGAAAAAACGGGAGGGGGCACAGATAAAAGATGCATAGAATACAAAGAAGAACTAACAGCTGACTTTTGAAAAATAACAATGGAAGAAAAAACTCAGTGGAATAAGTCTTCAATGTGTTAAAAAGAAAATAACCTGGCAAAAGTATCATTCAATAACAATTGATAAGTGTCTTTCAATAACAAAAACAAAAAATTTTTAAATAATTAAAAACAGTTTTTCCAATAACTAGTAACCCTATAGTAACCATAGGAAATTCAAAAAAATATATAGTGCTTGAAAATAGAATGTGATTCCTAGATAGAAGGTATAAGCTGAAAGAGAATGAAAAGGCAAAAAATGGGCCAATATGTGGGTAAAACTAAACAAACATTGACTGCATTAAACAATAATTAAAATGCCTTATGAGGTTTATTTTTTTAAAAAAAGAAAAAAATTAAAATACATGGCAAAAATGTATAATAATTAGGAAGAGAATGTTAAAATACATGATAAAATGTATAATAAGTAAGAAATGTATAATAAAGTATTCTAAGGACATTGTGTAGGAGGAATATAAAGACAAAGATTAATTTTAGACTTGGACAACTATGCATCATAAAATTATGATGGGCTAAGAGGGAAAAAGGAATGAGAAAAAATGAAATCCAAAAGAAAGTAAAAAAGAAACCTATACATGGCAAGGCAAATAGCACCAAATAGTAGAAAAAATATCTCAGTTCCAAACAAAATTCAGAACACCAGTTTTGGAACATGGCAGTTATTAACCTTAGATATATAAGCAAAAGGAAAAATCAGAAGTTAGATAGCTTCTTTACTCAGGCTTCTGCTTTGATAATTAGAATATGTCTGTCTCTTTGGGACAGATCAATTTTTTTCCCTGACCACCCTACCATCAAAACTATGCTAAAGCAAAATCACATCCTCTAAAATCATTTACAAACATTGAGAGAGTCCCTGTGTTCATAAAAGAACAAAACTCAGAATCAATGATATAGTCCAGGAGTCAGCTAAGTTTTTCTGAAAAGAGCCAGAGAGTAAATATGTTAGGTGTTGAAGGCAGCTAGTCTGTTGCAGCTACTTGACTCTGTTTGGGTCAAGTGAAAGTAGCCACAGACTAGGTAAAAATGAGTGAGCATAGCTGTGTTCCAATAAAACTTTTTTTACACAAACAGGCAGGAAGCTGGATTTGGCTCGCAGACCATAGTTTGCTGTCCCTGATAGAATTCTAAATGAGCAGTAAGAAGAGATGCTTCTCCACACCTAACAATATTAATTCCAGCTTTTAAGTCCATTTGGAAAGTTCCTCCTGTAATATTGCCCCTGGGGCTCCTGGCTGACCACATGTAAGGAGCTATATCGGGCAGTAGTGGGATTCAGCCAAGCAACTCACATTTCAGCTCAAGGCATCCATGCCCCTGGCATAGCTTCTGTCACCAGCAGAAGGCATGAAAGAATCTGGTCACTCAATTAGTTGCGCTCTTTGGACACGCAGTCCTTGCAAGCACATACCTACAACTGTGCTTATGTGATGCTGTGGTGCCAGCCCCAATGGCTATGAAAACCCCACTGGGCCACTGGGTCATGTCCCTGTACAGTAGTGGGATTAGCCTTGTCTAAATATATTGACAAATATAGTGGAGGGCAGGTGGCTCTACCTCATGATTCTTCAAATTAGAGGCACAGCAAGAAGATAAGACATGAGTGCCATTAATTCCCTCAAATCACTTAGCAACAGATGCCAGGGTGGCACTTCAAGCTTGCAGGGGCATATTATCTCAGAATCAAGTCTTAAGAAGGGGGATGAGAAGGCAACGCCTTGGAGAATCTGGAAACTCGAGAAGGTAGTGACTAACTTGGACCTCCACGGGGAAGGTTTCACTCAGCAGAGTGAAGTAACTGCAGGGGAATCTGAAATGGAAACCAGAATCAGAAATATAAATAGGAAAATCTGCAGTGGAGAAACAAACTCTACCTTATGGAGACCGTAAGTAACAGCCCAGGCCTGAGAGAAAGCTTGAGAGGGCTTGGCTGGTGAATGAGGCTGTTATGAAATATTAAGGGGCAGAAATAATCTCAGACAGTCTGGGGGTTGGCAAAGGAATATGTGGCAGTGGGTGCAGACTGGGTAGAGCCGTTGACCTGTCTTGCTCTTTGCTGCTCATTCCCAGTGAGAGATAAGTTGCAGGAAGAGAGCCTGGACTTGCACATCTTAGAAGGACATCCTGGGCCATGGAAGTCCCCAAGGGCTAAGACTAAACTCCTCCCTACATTTATTTTTGTTTCTTTTGACTTAGAATACGTTGTGCAAAAAACCGCCAACATGTGGCTGAAACAGACTGGCCCGGGGTGTGTGAGAGGCATCTACCTCATTCGGCATTTTGATCCGATGCTCTGTTTTGAAGCTTGGGAAGACAGAGCTGCTACCATATGTGCAATCTGCCTTTGCTCTTTTTACTGTTTCATTTCATCCTTGATTTACTGTCACTTTGAGAAGTATTGAACACATTATTGAAAGGTTGAGTTGATGTCTACAACCGTTCTTAAACGGTCTTTGATTTTCCCTGCAAGTATTTTAACAGAGTTACTACAACTGAAACCAGAGTGTAAAAATCTTTGGATTATTTCATCGGGGAAAAAAAATAATCAGTAAAATATCCTTACGGTGTTTGAATCAGAAATTATAGATTTTTTTAGAGTTGATGTATTTGAAACACAGAACAATGAAAACACTTTGGAGCACTGTATGGAATGAGCTTAATGTAATTCACCATATCATTGTGGTCCTCATTGTGGTCCTCATTGTGATCCCAAACCACATCAGAGATGGCATTTAACACAGGAGACAGCTTTGGCCCTCAGCCCAAAGGGTCAGCCAGAAGGCTCTTGCTATGGATTGATGCATGTCACCTACAAAGACATTTTCAAACCCTAACCCCCGGGGATCCTGCAGATGTCAACTCACATGAAAATAGGATCTTTCAAGATGTTCTTAGGTAAGGTGAGGCCAAACTGAATCAGGGTGGGCCTTCAACTAGTATGACTGGTGCCCTTACAAGCAGAGGGAATTTGGAAGCCAGCAGGGAGAAACAGATAGATTGGGAGAGACAGCCATGTGATGGAGGCAGGATCGAGTTATGGATTACTGACAGGCCAGAACCCCACAGGCTTTGGAGAAAGCATGATCCTGCCAGAGCCTTGATTTTGGACTTGTAACGTCCAAAACTGTCAAACAATAGATTCCTGTTGTTTAAGCCAACCAGTGTGTGGTATTTGTTATACCTGCCTTGGCAAACTAAGACAAGCTAATGCTTGTAGGAAGAGAGAGAAAACAAGAAAAGCAAAGTCTATCTGGACAATGGTAAAAATCTCTCTGCCAACACTTGCCCCAGAGGAGTCGTTCTTTGCCTGAAAACATAAGAGAGTTTCCCACAAGAGTAGCACTGAGCAGAGGCCTGGGGTAGGAAATGCACGTCAGAGGTACACTGACTCCAGTTTCTAGGTGGTGCAAGTTTGGCCAGCAACCACTAGAAGGAATGTCAGTGGAAATAGAACTACAAGAGCTGCGTTTTGTGAGGTTGACAGGAAAAGTCTGTACTTTGAGACTTTAACTTCAGGCCATTCTGCCACAGTGAACTAAGAGCTCTCCTTGAGAATCACACTGGCTTTGTTGTGTGAAAGGACCATTCTCACTGTAAGAGCAGGGACAATGCAAGTCAGAGGGGAAGGAGCAAAGCAGAAGGTTAAAGGAAGAGGCCCTACCAGAATCAGGATAGAGACTGCTCCAAAGGCTCCCAGCTGGGCAGGTGGGAAAAAGAGATGGCCTCAGCCCTACCTACCTCAAATCCCTTAGAGGGATTTTACCCAGACAGTAAGCTATGATAGAAACTAGCAGAATCCAGTCTGCCTCTGGAGTCATCGATTCTGATCCATCGTCTTTCTTTCATTTTCTCCAGCCCAGCGTTGATTTCACACGTCAACATCTTCTCCCCTCAAGGACTGCTGCCTTGATGGTGGGCCTTAGATGACCCCTTCTGTTCAAGTTGCTATTCTCTCTCAGGCCCTATCCTGATGCTGATATTTCCCTACAGTCTCTTCCACCCCAACCACCCAAGACTTCCTGCCTGGACGCCACTTCTCTCCAGGCAAGGAATGTCCGCAAGTCTTGGCGTTGGTTCTTCCTGACAAGGTGATTTGGGGCACACCAAGTCCCAGCTTTTCCCTTGGTGACCCAGGATAATAAGAACCGATTAATAGGGCTGCTGTCGAGGTGAATTAAGAAATACAAATCGCCATATAAGTACTCAATACGGATGAGTTCCCCAACTTCTCCCACCACTTTCTGGGTCAGAGTTCACTGACACCCCCATTTGGGGAGCTGGTAGTGCAACCAATTTGACATCATGGGCATGCTTGACTGAAAATGTTCTCTGTCTTAAATAGATATTCCTGTGTATAAATGTAATTCAATTGTCAGTAAACTATATAGCTCTCTTTGCTTCAGTCTTTTCTAAGAAAGTTCTGAATTAAAGAAATCTTTTGTGCACCATTAGGGAGTGATAGCTAAGCAAAAGGGAAAGGAACTTTCCTGCCGTCACAGTCCTGACGGCTTATTTGGGTAGATCAGGGAAATGCATCTGAGAGGCAATACAGTACAGCAGTTAAGAGTGAAGTTTCTGGGACCAGACAGACCTGTCCAGCTCCTTCAATGATGAGATTAAGAGTTTAAGCTCACCAAGGCTCAATTCTCCAACCTGTACACTGAGATAAGAATAGGACCTATGTCACAAACATTTTGTGACAATTTAATGGTCCTGACTTCTGGTGAGAACTCAATGAATGTTAGTTATACTTGTGCTGTAATAATAATAATAATTATTATTAAATCATTATTATTATTTATTCTGCATACCACCAACTAAGAAACTTATGTAACTAAACTGCAGCCACTAGATAATGTCCTATCCCAGACAAAGAGTAAACAAGATGACTCTGCCAATGGTGGCCATTCTGTCCCTAAGCTAATCATTTATTTATTTTACTCATGATCGTGAGTTTAATTATGTATGTACTGTTAATGCTAAAGCTCAACTAAATAAGTGATGAGCACATCCTACATTTATTCTTTGATTCTCACGTACAATATTTTTTTAAAAACAGCATAACTTTGCTTTCACTAGAACGCGTTCCTTAATCAGGGATACACATAAGTCATCTGATTAAACAAATTTCAGCTAAGGCACAATTTACAAATTAATGATCTTTATGAATTAGATGTAAATTCATTCAATACAATGCATTAAATATTTAATGTGTTACATTCTGGGGAAGGAGGTAGTGCATAAGCAGAAATGCTGCCTGCCGTTGTGGAGTGGGAGATGGGTATTATACAAACTACACGTACATATGTAATTATATATGCATTTAATTACACACACAGATACATGTAATTCCAATTGTGGTAAGTACTGTGAAGGAAAAGTGAAGGTCAGAGAAAGCGTATTTGAGCTGAAACCTGACGGATGGGTAGGTGTTAGCCAGGCAAGTTTATTCCAGGGATAAGGAACATTGAGTCTGAAAGTCCAAAAGATAGGACAGTGTTCCACAGCTCCAAGGAACTAAGGGAAGCCAGTATGGTTGGATGTTCACAAGAGGACAGTGTTGGTCAATGAGTCTGAAGAAGTAGTCAGAGCCAGAGTTTGCAAGGCTTTGTCGATCATAGTAAGGATTTGGGATTTTATTGAAGGATTTTAAGTGAGGTTATACTATAATTCAATTTGTGTTTTTTAAGTCATCCTTAGCTTCTACATGGAAGAAAGAAGGGAAACCAGCACGAAGCATGATGGTGGCTTAGCCAGGGTTGAGGGCTGGGGGAATAATAGAAGAAATGGAGAGAAGGATTTTGGAGGTAGAATCTCAGGATTGGGTGATAGATTAGATGAGGTCACTGAGAGAAGATGTCTAGACTTAATCTCAGGCTTCTGAGTGGTTGGAGGTGCCCATTAATTGAAATGGAGTACAAGGGAGAAGGATTTTATTTAGGGGAGGAAGGTCAAGAACTCAATGGACTGGACTCTGCACAGAGGTGAGTCCCCTGTTGCTGAAAGTGTTTGCACACAGATGTGAAAAAGAAGATATGCATGGGAAAGAAATTTCGATTAGATGAATTTTAAGGTTTGTTTGTTCTAGCTCTGGTATCTGTGACTATTGGATGGATGTTAGCCTGGTAATATTAGAGAAGAGGAGAAACACAAATGTTTGCTCATCCTTGCCCTGTGGAATTGGGTAAATGTACAATTTTTAAATTACTTTTTATATCAAACTAATTGGCACTTCTTTGCATTATACAGTATGGTTGCATTATATGAAAAGATTGAATTTTTAAAGATTTGATATAGTATGATGTCATTATTAGTAAAGTCTAACTTTTGCTCCAAATTCAAAATAATGTTAATCCCCAAAGTTAAAAATGATCATCAAGGATTATGATTTCTGAACTGGTAGGTCCTGTGGATTTTGAATTGTGTTTATGTTACTTTCCTACATCTGTGTCATTTTAGCAGGTAAACAGAAATACTCATCCTTCTTCTCCAGAAATGGTGATAAATTATAGAATCATGACTTGATTTACTTGTGATATAGCAGAAAGCATCCTTGCTTACAATGAGACTTCCTATGAAGCAGAATGATAAGATTTTGGTTTAGAAATTAGTTTGCCCAGCCTCCATCTGTGTAACTTTATTCAGTGCTATGCGCCCAGTAGAATTAGTGAACTATCCCTTCTTTCAAACATCGCATATATATTCTCAGGTGTATTCTTTTAAGAGGTTCTTTCTTCTCTTCCCCTTTGCCTCTCATTTCCCCAAAATACAGATTTAAGTGTAAGTTGCTACCGAGCTTTGTAGACAGTTTTCAAACCCGCAGTGATACGTGGAGAGAACTGCAAGTATCAAATCAGAAATCATTCTTTATATTTCTATTTCCCCAAGGAGGAGGAACCACAAGATGGAAAAAGGCCTGTCTTCATCAAAACACATGGAGAAAGTAACTTCCTAGCCAAAAGATAAAATTCTGTGAGTTGGTCTCTGCAGTTTAAGCCGAGAGGACAGGATTTGTTCAAAAGCCTTTGTATTCGCAGGATGTAAACAACCATCAGATTATTTGACTGATATGTGAGAAAAAGAAATGTACACACCTGCCAATAGGACTTTTTCTTTGGTTTTCAAAAAAAAAAAAAAAAGAAAGAAAATTGGAAACAATGGGTTTCCTGCCACTTTCTGGAAAAGAACTTCCCCTCTCTCGGTGACAATGTAAAAATAGATCACGGGATATGGAGCAGATTCTCTGCCGCATGCACGATTAAGAATTTATAGGTACCTTCTCTCCTTGTGCACGATTTTATGATGTTTCTATATCTGTGGAGAGAGTACTAGATGGGGACAAATTATAAGATAATATTTTCTTAGAGTTCCAAAATAAAGCTGTTTGCTTCTACCTACACCAGAGAGACAGACATAATGCCGACCAAGAAATGCAGTACAATACCTCAAATAGGACGTGGAGCCAAATAGAAGCCTTCTGCATGCCCTTTCTTCAAAAAGAAACGTTTGTAGTGCGTAGGTAGGAGGAAGTACATGGCTAAATCTTCAATTATAGTTATAAAATTTTACATTCTAAAATGTTTTCATTGGAAGGATAAATTTAAGGAGAATTTTTCCTTCCTGACATTCTAGGAGGAAATCTTATACTGATGTTGGTTATGCTACCCCCGCTCTAGTTTTAAACATGGAACTTGCACACATCATAATGTTCTCTAAGATAGAAATAAATTAAAAATATGTGGAGACTATTTTGGAATTTATGCTCCCCAGAGTGACAGAGTTGGACTCAGTTGTGGTTTCCCTACACATGGCTCTTCTGTTCTTCTCTTTGAACCTATAGTTAGTACTAGAGTTGACAGGCGTACGTCCAAGAGACTTAAATCTTTGGGCCGTCCATGTGCCAACTGGGCCCTGAATCTCAAAGGAGTTGCAACACCTGCTCTCCAGTTCATCCGTCTTACCCAGGACAACTAACATGGAGGTGATGATGGACAATGACCATACCAAGAAACTGAGAGAGTCTACAAGAGAGTTCCATCCATTGGCCCTATGGGATCAAACCCCCTCTCAATTAGAGGTGGAGTGGACATCACCATCCCAGAATCCTCAGGATTGGGGAATGAACTATGGACTAAAGTAGACTTACTGGTATTCTACTATAGACTTATTGTGATTCTAGCAATGGAAGAAATTATATCATTGATGTGGAGGCAGTGGCCACTGGAGGTTCTGAGGGCAGGGAGAGGGAAAAACATGTGTAATATGAGGCATTTTCGGGACTTGGGAATTGTCCTGAATGACATTGCAATGACAAATACAGGCCCTTATAAATCTTGCCATACCTACAGAATTGGGTGGGAGAGAGTGTAAACCACAATGTAAACTTTAATCCACACTTAGTGGCAATGCTCCAAAATGTGTTCATCAATTGCAATGAATATACCACACTAATGAAGGATGTTGTTAATGTGGGAAAATGTGGGAGGTGTGGGGGGCAGGGCATATGGGAATCCCCTATGTTTCTTATGTGACATTTGTATAATCCAAGTATCTTTAAAATAATTTTAAAAAATTAAAAATATGTGGAGAATGAAAAAGAAGAAAGGGACACAAATGAAGACTTGTGGTGAATCTTCAAAGATACCAACCTAATTCTGTACCTGATGAGGGAAGAAAATTGTCTGTCAATCAGGAGAGTGGAGAGGGGTAATTTGGCAGCCAAAAGCAGAAGGCAGATCAAGGGTCCACTCTGAACACTTGTCCGTTCAGTGCTCTAATTTCTGTGTGATTTAGAGAATGCATCTTTTCCTATCTACCATAATTTCAAAGGTTTTCACAAATACAGATGTAAGATCTGGATATAGTAATGCATCATTTATTCAATATCTAGAAAAAATAAGCATTACCATGCTGGGGAATTTTATGGATGAATGAGTACGGCATGCAGAGCACCAAACTTAAAGAAGCACAGTTTTGATGGAAACCCCTTCACAATGGAAACACCTTTTCTTGACTTCTTGTCTGATGATTCCCAAATTTATACCTCAAATCCAGACAAACCTGTCTCCTGAACCCTAGATTCATTATCCAGCTGCCTATTCAGTACATCTACTTGGAAATCTATTGATCTCAAAATTAGCATGTTGAAAAACAAACTCCTGATCTTTCCTAAACATACTTCTGCAGCCCTTCCTCTAGGAGTAAATGACAACTTCATCCTTGTAGTTGCTCAGGCCAAACATATTGAAATTATTCTGGATTTCTCTCTCTCCTCTCTCTCTCTCTCTCTCTCACTCTCTCTCTCCCCACTCCCCATCCCACTCCCTTCCTCTTTCCCTCCTCTGTCTCTATCCACTAAGTCCTGCTGGTGCCTATTGCTAAAATATTTCCATAACCAGAACCCCTCTACCACTAGTCCAAGCCACTATCATCTCTCACTTGAACTATTGCAACAGACTCCTGACTAGTCTCTCTGCTTTCACACTCACCCACCCTCCTGTTGGGGACTGAATCATGCCCCCCACAAAAGACATGTTCAAGTCTTAATCTGTGTTCCTGTGGGTGGAAACCCATTAGTAAATATGACATTTGATATTGATATTCTTTGTTAAGGTGTGGACTCATTTGTGAATAGCATCTTTCAAGATGCTGTTTAGATGAGGCCACATTGAATCAGGTGGGCCTTAATCCATATGGCTGAAGTCCTTATAAGGAAAGAAAATCTAGACAGACACAGATGGCTGAGCAGTAGAAGCCAGAAGAAGAAGTCATGTGATGGAGGCAGAGATGCAAGTCAAGGAGCCCCAAAGATCGTGGCAAGCCAGCACAAGAACAGCAGAAGATCTTGATTTTTGACTTCTAGCCTCTAATACTGTGAAACAATAAACACCCTTTGTTGAATCCAACCCATTGGGTAGTATTTGTCATAGTACCTCTGGCAAACACCCCAACCATTGTCTATTCTCAACCCAGCAATCAAAGTAACTCCCCTAAAATGAAGGTCAAAATGCATTTCTTCTCTACATAAAAACGTCAATGACTTCCCATCTCATTCAGAGTAAAAGCTTTCCAGTGTCCTAAAGCTTACATGATCCATCCCCAACACCTGTATGATCACATTATTTTCCCCACATTCACTTCATTGAGCCATGCTGGCTCCTTGTTGTTCCTTGGGCATGCTAAGTGTACTTTTGCTTTTTGATATGCGTGCTTTTCTGTCTTACTCCAGATACCTACGTGGCTTTCTTCCTCACTTCCTACAGCTTTATTGAGGAAGCAGAAGCTCAAAAGCCAGAAAGCCGCAAGAGAAGAAGAGCATAGCTTATGATTTTCTAAATGTCAACTTTCTTGAGTAGCCTACAGCAAATACCCCTCCATCCCAATTCCCCCTTCCTGCTTTTTCTTTTTGTCATTATCACCTGATAACTTATGTATGTATGTATATAAGTATGTATGTATGTATGAGTGTATGTAGGTATACATTCATTCATGCATTGTCTTAAGAGTCAATATTCACATCTATGAATAAATTAATAAACTGTATCACATTAATTCAAGGATCTCAGCTATATATTGGATAACTGAGCTTGCCATATAATGACCTCCCTATAAATAGAGTAGGCTAATGCCACTGGGGGGTGGGGGGTGGGGTGGGAATGTGATCTGCCTAGTATCTTTTCAAAGTTTTGTTTGAGGAACAAAAGTGTCCACAAATGACATGGGAACTCACTCGGGGTTTCACAATGAGTTAGTAGAATACCAGGGTGCCTTCTTTTTCCAGAGGAAAGAATGACCCTCAAGTTTGGCTTCCTTGGGACTAGTGGCTTCCATTCCTTGGGGTAAATCCATGATCCCCAGGTCTCCCAGTGCTTTGCAGCTGGCTTTATCAGACAACTCCTTGCATTAAAAAAAAAAACAGATGGGCAAGCAGGCAGCTTTCCTTATAAAAAGGGAAAACTACCAGGGAGGTGAGTTCTTTCCCAGGAAGGCATACCTCCCATGCTTGGCTGAGCAGAGTGCTCTGCCCCTGGCATGCTTCTTCTGGGGATGAAGAGATAACTGGAGCTGTGCTCCTCTTCTCTTGCTGATCTCTGGCTTTTGAGTTTCTGCTTCCTTGATAAAGTCCACTCTTTAACCCATGCATGTCAGGAGTCCCTAAGGCTACTTTCAGATTCAATGATTTGCTTGAATGACTCATGGAACTGAGAAAACCTGGTTGTGGTTTATTACAGTAAAAAGATATAGATTAAAATCAGCAGAAGTGAAAGGCAGAGTCCAGGAGAGACCAGGTATGAGCTTCCACTTGTCCACCTGCAATGGATTTGTGTGGACTGCATATAATTTTCTCAGTAACTACGTACAACAACACATATGGAGTATTGCCAACCAGGGAAACTCACATGAGCCTTGGTGTCCAGGGTTTTTTTTGGGGGGGGTGGTCAAGTAGACATAGGAGCTCCCATATGGCTGACCTTAGTTACAAAGTCTCCAGGCCTTCCAAAGATCAAATTGACGTGACCTGGGGCTCCCACCAAAATCATATTGCCAGCACAAACTTTCTACCATGGCTCAAGGCCCCATGTAAATGAGGACCCTTTTAAGAGGCAGGATATTCTAAGGGCTCAGAGGTTTTCCCTCAGAAGCTGATCAAGGGCCAGGCCTTACTTTGGAATGTGCAAGGTCTGGGCAACCCAAGTCTGTTGAGTCCACCCGTTTCTGAATACAGGCTGTGTGATTTTGTCCTTAGCCTTTGCACAGTAGGTGACCAGTAAGAAGGACTGACCTCACGTGGCATGACAAAACGAACCTGCTTGTTCTGAGCTATCAGAAATGGAGTTATTGTCCTTCTTCAGCTGTAGAAGAGAGCCAGCTAATATGATATTTGTAGAGGTGAATTAATTAACAAAGGCCTGCAAGTTCATTTACATAGTTGGTAAGTAAACTCAATTTTCTATACCCAACATATTACATGGTCAAATTTTCTATAGCACACAGGTTATACACATTTCTGGAAGATTTAATAAATCTTGGAAGCTAAATACTTGATTAAGATAGAAGTTTAATCATGATAATAAGAAAATATAAAAGATTAAGAATAAAAAGACTTGTTACCTACTTGGCTAGATTCTTTCTTTATAACATTCCTGTGATTTCCAGAATGAAAATATTCCTTAACGTTCTCTGATATATCTTGATTAAGAAAGATACTACAATGAAATCTCCAAGTAAACATGGCAACAAAGTTATTCAAGAATTCTTAACCAACACAATTGTAACCTACATTCTTATTACTAGAGTTAGTAAAAAAAAACAAAGAAAAGTCTTTAATTTCTGATTTCTTCAATATAGACATCATCAATTTGTGACTTTGGTCCAAAACAGTGAGGAAGAAAGAATAAAAATAGTTTGAAGAATCAAAGACATGGTCTTCTCTAATTAAAAAAAAAAAAAAAATGGAATCAAAGAAACCAAAAAATGATTTGTTTTGCAGCTCCATGTGTGAGAATTGCAGAAATTATTTTTGTAAGTTTATAGCAAAATTCAAATTTGGCTCACATGTACATGTGGGAGAGACAGGGCTGGATATGTAAACTTTATTATGAACATTCCTCAGCTCATGCTTTGGGACACACTATTTGTTAAGAGGGAAGTTTTAGGCTCTAAGTGCCCAAATACTATTATTGAATCAACTCCAGTGAGTTGTGTTTGGTATTTGGGGAAGAGGGGGGGAAGGGGGAAAGATAATTCAGAACTCCTTTTCTTCCAAAATCGTAAATCAGAAGAGTTTTTAATCAATCACTCAACAAATCCAAACAGAAATATTCCCTCTGAACCTCAGACTCAATACAAAGTTATAGATGAAATCTGAGGGACCTGGAGGTCTGAAAACTCCTAGGTTTTCCCTTATGAAAGTCCTCACTCTTTCTATATTTTTGAACTTCAGTCATATATAAAAATTACACTTTCTGTGTTACTGCAAGGAGATATTAAAACACTCATACTGATCTCAATCCATCTCCTCAATGATTTTGCTCTTCTTGAGTAATCACAGTGATTATAAGCTCAGGTATCTATTTACTGAGGTATTAACTAAAAGAGAAAAATGTTAAAAAAAAAAAAATGTCTTAGAATTGCAAAGCTGAAAGGAATTTAAAGTTATCTGTTTTTTCAACTGCCTTACTTTAGAGAAAAGAGAGGCCCCAAGAGATTAGGTAGTCTGAGCATACTCATCAACTTTCTAATTCATTCATTCATTCATTCATTCATTCATTCATTCATTCATTCAATACATGATAATTGAGTAGGCTCCCTATGCTGAGAATGTGATGACAGCAGTCATCAAAGAGTTCACAATCTACTGGCTGACATAAGGAAAATCAGCAGAATCCATGAGCGGCTGAATCTAGCAGAGCTTTACCTTTCCTAGTAGGCAAACATTCTGCTGGGCCAGGTTTTCTCCAGTCTGCTTATGATGTGAGAAACACCCACAGCACTTGTTGGAAATAGCCACACCAGGCCCTACCCCCAGGCCAACCGAATCTGAAACTATAGCAAAGGGACCTGGGGCTCTAAATTTTTAACAAGTGTCAGATGAGTCCAATTACAGGGCACCAGGAGAATTCCCATCTGCTGTCCAGGCTCAGAGCCCTCCTTACCTAGTACTGTCCTCTTTCAGTCGCTCAGTTCAAAGCTGTCCCATATCTGGTTGTGTAGATAAGGGCCTACCTCAGCATTTCTCAGCCCAGGATGAACAACACAATGAACTACGGGGCTTTTTTTTTTTTTTTTTAAATAAGTAGCCCGGGTCTCAACCCAGTCTTAATAAACGGAGGCCCAGCCCTTTGTTTTATTCTTTAATTTCTCCAGATGATTCTGATGAGCAGCCAGTGGTAAGGACCACTGCTAACTTAGGGTCCTTTCAGAACCACCAGGAAAGACTCCAATCCACAATGCAGTAGAGGAGAGACTGGGAAGTACCTCTCAAACCCATGGCACACCGTGTGTCCCTCCCCTGCCTAATATCATACCTTCTGGTATGAAAAAGAAGACATGCCACAAAAGTAATATAAAGAGGACTACTCTGGGAGAGTGTGAGAATCACAAATTTTCCCTCAAGACAAAGCAAAAACAAAGATCAACTCTAGACCTATACCTGTGATGATAAATTATGTATACCTAACACCATCTTAGACCTCTGCACTTTCCAAAAACACTCTCTCCCAAATGCCTTCGTCCTTGGTTGGCACATCTATCAAAGAAGTTGTTGGGAAAAGGATGTGGCTCAAGCAATTGGGCTCCTGTCTACCATATAGGAGGTCCAGTGTTCGATTCATGGGGCCTCCTGGTGAAAGGCAAGTTGGCCAGCACAGATAGTTGGCCCATGCAGGAGTGCTGGCCCATGCGGAGAGCTGGCACAGCACAATGACACAACAAAAAGAGAGACAGAAGACAGACAAAGAAAGACGCAGCAGACAAGGGTGCTGAGGTGGCACAAGAAATGAGCGCCTCTCTCCCACTCCGGAAGGTCCCAGGATCGGTTCCAGTGCCATCTAAAGAGAAGACAAGCAGACACCGAAGAACACACAGGGAGCAGACAGCAAGTGTAAAACAACAGGGGAAGGAGGGTCGGGGGAATAAATAAATAAAATAAATCTTCATTAAAAAAAAAAAAAGCCGTTATTATCACAAGATTTCATGATGTGTAGCTGAGTCTTGTCTTCTTGCTCAAGGACCAGGGAGCTCCCGAGGGCAAGAGCTGGTCCTTTCCCAGCGTCTGCATCACAGTGCTCAGCATTCAACAGATGTCCAGTGCACATCACACAGGTTGGCAGCCCCCAGCTCGCCGGACTTTTCCCCATGCACAGGGCCTCCTCTTGGTGGTAAGCCTAGGGCAGTGAGCATGGCACTTAGGAGACCAGAAGGAAAGAAAGACTTCCCCAAAGTGGGCATGCCGTGGCACATTGACACTGATAAAAATCCAGCCCCTGAGAGCCAAAGAATATGGGTGATTGTGGGGTGCTGATCCATCAGCAGCTCCACCTAATGCTGTCAAGGTCTGGAGTCCTGTACTTTTTCATAATGTTTGTTTCTTGCAAGAATACTAGGAAATACTTTGACACTTTTGGGATGGTCTCCAGTTAGCCTTTGATTTTCTGAGTCTAGAAGCAATAGGAAATAAGCTCTCTCCTTGCAAGGAGATTCCTATGGCGATACTAAAAAATCTGCATAGCAAGCTTCATGCTAATGGCTCTCAGGTATGCTTGCCTAAGGACACCCAGACTCTGACAAATTCATTAGGAGCCCTCTCTGCTCTTCCTTTTCATTACTATGCTGTACTTTTTAAAAAGTAGCAATGCTTTAGACTCTGTATAACTTGACAGGCAACTTAAGTGGAACACTCATAGAAAGTTCATTTTTCAAGGTCAAGGTTGTTCCTATATTTGTTTATGATAGCTTTCACATTTCTCTGACTATAAAGTGTTGGCGACCCGCGGGTTATCTTTAAGGCAGGGGGCGGGGGGGCGCCAGGTGATAGCTAGTGTCCCGGGGGCCTTGACAGCATGGCGGGCGCACAGAGGAAAGACTTATGCGAAGACGAGGTAAGGATGTAGGTAGCAACAACTTTACTAAGGGACGTATAGATGTTTATATAGGGTTATGGGGGCGGGAAAGGAAAACGGGATGGGGTGTAATACGGAGCTGGGCGTAATTGGCCGGGGGCAGTTTCCTTGCCTTATAAGGTGCGGCCTTGGCGGTGCGGCTTTCTCTAGCTGTGTGGGGAAGGGGGAGGGTGAGTGTGGGCAGGCTTCTTCTGGTTATCAGCAAGCAGATGTTGGCTGCCTGGGCGAGGCTGAGGGCGGTGCCCGAGTGGTGGGCTGCGCATATCCCCCAATGGGCGCGGCTATGCTTGCTGGCCAGACTTCAGCCTGCCTTACCTCAATAAAGGGATTGTATTTTTCTGTGTTTGGATGAACCATAATTAAGCAATTATATCAAGGGTGCTGGTACTTAATTGTACATTAAATCTAGGCTGGGTATTTCGTGCTCTCAATGAATCAAAGTACATCTTATACAGTGCCAAAAATAATTCTATGGTGGAATAAGAAGACAAAATTCGCTTGGACACTTTAATATTAGATACTAATGGCATACTGGAACGTTTAGTAGTTGATATACTGGTTTAATCCACCAAATCGAATTTGTGTTTGTTTGTATGTTTCATTTGTTTTTAGACCATTGCATGAAATCATCTGCTGTTTTTCACCATGTGTAACAGAATCTCAATGGATTTCCCCCTAGCCTATGTCTATAACTCAAGAAAGAATGCCATCCAGCCTCAAGGCCTCACTCACTCCCCATCATCTTGGCTACTGATACATGCAGGTGTTTTCCACCAACTGAGCCCAAGTCTTTCAATCTTCCTGTCTGTTTTTAATGCACGGCTATCAGAATGCATATTCAACATGTGCTTTGAGGCATGTGAAACGGGCTT
Source organism: Tolypeutes matacus (assembly GCA_026826555.1). Lineage (NCBI taxonomy): Eukaryota > Metazoa > Chordata > Mammalia > Cingulata > Chlamyphoridae > Tolypeutes > Tolypeutes matacus. Next base: position 4,919,781 of record JAKSZT010053813.1, read on the forward strand.
TTCAAATATCACAACTCATTGCCAAAAGAAAAGAGTTTTGGATTTAATGTATCCCTAAAAATAATGGCAGTCTTCCCTCTTGTTCTCGCTGGGGTAAGCATGACTGTGGATACAGGTGCAGAGGCCAGAGTATCCTATCTCAGTTTCCTACAAGCAGTCTCTTAGCGAAAGCTCTAAAAGGGAGTACACTGCATCTATTAACCATTTACTAAGTCAACAAGCAAACTGATGACTACACTTTTCTTTCTAATATACAGCAGTTTTATTCATTTAGCAGTATTATCCCTTGAGCAGATGTGCCTTTTCAAAGTCTTCTTCCTTTCCTGGGAACGTAGGGTTTCTTCTTAATTGTATACTTGTAAGCTGAAACTGCTTCAAAGGTATTTCTGAACACACCACCAAGATTCCTCCGTATCAGGCAGGTGACATGGAACCCACAACATCATCAAGAATTTGAGTGCCCAGCTCCCCACCTCAAGCACCTAATTAGCTCATATTCTTTGGTGAAATTACACTCCACAGCTAATGCTGCCATTCTCAGGGCTTTGATTTCAGAAACCTTAGAAATACCTGTGAAGTATTTGAATGTGGCAGTGTGAGAACTACAAAAGATAAGCAAGAAGCATTTCAGCAAAGACACTGAGCATTCTATCAAATTCCCTGCACATTTGTGTTTTGAGTAAGTAAGCACGTCAGCCAGTTATTTTTGCTCGGCACTTCCTTCTATCGATAAAAAGGATCAATATCTAAAGCGCATCAGGCAACTACTCTTACTTTTATGGTTTCCTCAATGCTGAGTGTTAATAAAGAAAACTTTGCTACTATCCATTTGAAAGGCACCTGTGCAAGCTGGCAACGTACTTCCCATCGTTTTATGCTTATAAAAACTATATAATAAGCTCTTAGGTCACCTTCAAAATATGGTTACATTCTTCCCCTGGAGTAGAGTTACTATTGGATCAAACGGCTGGAAAAGCTAGGGGAGGAAAGAAAATGATAGTTCAGCAGGAAAAGTGCGGTGCTGTTGTCATCAGTGTCACTGCCTATAGCAAGGTCATGGGAATTAAGTGCTGGTCCAAGTGGCTCTTCAGCACAGACCCTGACTGGCGGGACCCTGGCAGAAACCCTGGTGCTTGTCCGACAGCTGCAGGCACTTTAGTCCAAGCTTCAGTAAGTAATCTACCCAGTCCTAAAAGCGGGGGCTTACCCTGAAATCTCCCACTGAGTCATGAGGTCCAGCAAGAATTCCACTGATGTCTCTAAATAGTCTTGGCTCCAACATGCTAACGTGGGTGAGGATTTGGGAGTGTGCCTGTGTGTGCCTGGCAAGGATGTATGGGTCTCCAGTTGCTAGCGGAGGGGAACTTTAGAGGAGATTTCTTTCACTGCCTCTGGAGGACACTGGTAAGAGCTGTTTTTGGTGGTTTGACAGAGGAGCTCATGCACAAATGTTAATGGAACCATGGTATCTGATGAGAACAGTGGGAATTGGCTTCCCTCTTTTATTGATGGGAAAATTGACTTTGGGGTCTGCTGGGAAAATCACTTGCTCCCATGAATAAGTTAAGTGAACCCCTCTGAGCAGCTTTTAGAAAAAGTCAGATGGCAGCTCCACACTAAAATTCCCTAAGCTCTAAACCTGAGCATGAGCTGCCCATGGCTCCAGCACTTTACTGCTCTTTCCCACATAGGGACGGGTGAGGGAATTGAATGAAGGGCTTGACTGATTCATACCAGTTTTGTTCTTTGGTTACTGAGACTTGGGGGCTCAGTCCAGTCCAGGCCATATAGTGTGTTGCCCTTGCCTCAGCCCATTGTCTACTCTCTAGCAGGGATTACAACTTGCCATACACGTAGAATCTCACAGGGGTCTATCTGGTGCCCAACCTGGGGGAGGAAGCAAGGCGTTATTTCCATGGTATTCCCAGCCCAGCAGCCAACCTAGAGAAGATGCTAGGAAAGATACGTTCAATTGAATTAAATGAAGGGTATTAAGAAGTTAGACAAATCTTAGCAGCACCCCAAAATCCTAAGTCCTGGTATTGTTTCCTATATTCTGTAGACGAATGTGCCAAGAAACCAGAGGAACTGATTCTTCATTGATCTGAAGATACTGTACTTTCTTCACTGCCACCCTTTCATTCTATTTCTTTAACTTTACATACATATTACTCTCTTAGTGGCTCTTGGCTGCTGTGATAGCAGGAAGGGCCAATGGCCCTGTTGGCAGGACGACTGAAATTGCTTGTCCTAGTGCCCTTGTTTACTGACAGCTGTGTCCTCCTATAATTAAAAAACAAAACAAACAGTATTTTTATAGAACTTTTTGTCCCAAGAGCTTTGGAATATCACTAAATTTATTTTTAAGTGTCCATATGTGAAAGCCAAGTGGCAACTATTACTCTCCTGAATTTTGAAAGGGTAACAACTTTTTGTGGGTGTCTTATCTCCTCTTTCCTGCTTTCTGGTTATTTCTTTTTCCATTTATTAACTCCCCTATGAGAAGGAGAACCTGGTAAGAAAGAAGTGAAGCAAGAATTGGGTAATTTGACTATCTGTCTCTAGAAAAGAAGTTTAAGGACTGTGCTATGGGAAAGAAGTAAGTAAGCACGGTAACCAGTTATTTTTGCTCAGCACTTCCCTTCATCGATAAAAAGGAAACTGCACATCAAAATTGGTTTGTGTTTATTGTCTGAAAGCCTATTACTCACCACCAGACATAAACATGAACAGTTTGATTATTAATCTACAAGCACTTTAAAGAAAAAATTCCTTTGAATGTCTTCCCCAAATCTCAAGGGAAAATCTGATTTGGTCATTCAATAGAGTTCGCTCCTTGGTCCCAAGCAATGCTTGATGCAGGCCAAAATAAGTACCATGTCTTGCTGTTGCCCCCTGGCCTCAGGTTGCCCATTCAAGGGTAGAAACCACCTGAAGCCACACAGTAGGTGCTTCATAAAAATTTGAATTTTAAATTGCATTCAATTCAGGCCCATTTCCCACATTTCCAAGGGCTGAATCTCACAGCTCTACAGAAGAATCAGAGCAATGAATTCTCTTTGGAGAAAATCCAAAGGCCTGTTACCCTGTAGATTTAGAAGGAAATGAACATACATCATGGAGGCTATTAAGAAGGTAGAGTGAAAAGCAAACTCCCCCCTACGATGGGAGTTCAACGATTTAGCAAATACTAGTGAAAACCTTGACAAATACCAGCAGAAAGTTTAGACTAGAGAAGTACCCCAGCCGTGACAGGTTCTGGATGAGCTGGCTGCCAGCCACGCCTCCGAGGCCCAAGTCAGCTGTGTTTTTTCTCCTTGAGGTAGCTGACGAGCATCTCCAGGCCCCCCTCTACCAGCTCTGGGAGAGGCTTGGATAAAGGGTTATGGGAAATGTGCAGCCCTTTGTCCATGGGGTTCCAGGCAATCCTCCCCAGTCTGCAAAGCAGGTGGAGTTCGTGGGGGAGGGTCTGGATGTCATTGTTGTTTAAGTTGAGCAGCTCCAGGCTCGTGACTGAGCAGAGCGACCTAGGGAAGGAATGGATGTTGTTATTCTCGGCGATGAAAATCTGCAGGCTGCCGAGGCACTGGATGCTCTCAGCGATGTTTTCCAGGCGATTGGAGCCCACGTGCAAGAAATCCAGCTCCTTCAAAGAGAACACGCACATGGGGATGTGAGCAAAGCAGTTGTTGCTCAGGTTCAGCTTCTTTAACCCGGAGAGGTCGGCAAAGCTGGTGGGAAGCTGGGAAAGGCAGTTGTGGGACAGACTCAGGACCTGGAGGCTACTGCACAGGCCCAGCTCAGCTGGCGTCTCCGTCAGGCGGTTCATGTTGACAAACAGGACCTTCAGGTTCTTGAGGAGGCCCACTTCTCTGGGCAGACTCTTAAGGCGGTTCCCGCACAAGTTGAGAACCACGAGGCGAGTCAGCTTTCCCACTTCGGCGGGGAGGACCATGAGCTGGTTGTGGGACAGGTTGAGTTTCTGGACCTCGGCCAGGCCCCACAGAAAGTCGGGGACATCCGTCATTCCCTTGGTGACCAAGCTGAAGCTGATGTGACGCATGCCCCGCTTCAGCAGGGACCGCGGGTCCTTTCCAGAGAGGATGGCGTCGTCCCACACGGACAGCTTCTGCCTCTGCCTCAGCAGCAGCGGCCCCTTGGGGCCCTTGTCCTTAGAGGTGGCGCTGGACTGCCTGCCCCCCATCGTGCTCCGTGGCTTGGGAACTTGGTCCTCTCCCAGCGGTTCAACAGGGCGTGCCGGGTGCGGATGGGAAGAACAGATGGTGGCCAGGCGGCCCCAGGTTTGAGGAGGCTCACGGAAAGTCTCGGTCAGGCCTTGCCGACGTCACAGGTAGGTCCTGCCGGGAAGGCAGGAGAGCACCGCTGTCCCCGGAGTGGCTTGTGGTGGCTGTTCTTTGAGCAACCAGACTGTAATGATATACTTGCTCCAGACTCTGCTGAGCAGAGCTGTTCCCTCCGAATGCCACAGGCAGCTGTCCCTGTCGCTCTGCCTGAGTTTTATTGACTGGGTGTCTGCACACAGGTCACAGGAGGCAGCATATAACTTTACTTGCTCAGCTTTTCTTGGGTAACACAGTTGAGCTGGGTGATTAACAAACCCCTCTCCAGAAAGAAGCAAAATGGGGAAACAGAGCCAGTCTGCCTGCAAAGCTGAGTCAACTCATCAGGACCCCGGCCGGGGAAAACCAGTCTCAGTGCTGACCAGAGGGTTAAGTGTCCAACGCTAACGCTCACGGACAGTGTCCTGCATTCCTGCCTCACACTTGGATGAGTGGTGTATTTGTGAAAAAAATAAATAAAAAATAAAAGAGGTGGCCTGAGCAACCGAAATCCTCCCAGCTGGTGGTTTTTACACCTTGTTTGCCAGAGGGATTCAGGGAAACTGCGGGAGGGGAGGGGTGGGGGAAGGGAGCTGCTGCCCCCACTCCCATTTCAACCAGAGCAGATCTGTGTTTATGGGTTTACCTGTTTTGCAGAGTTGTCTTCCGAGTTTAGCAGGGTGCACTTTAGGCTTTGGAACAAATGCTTGTGTAGCTCCTTAGTAAGGTAAACACAGCATTGTCATTTTCCTGGAAGAATAGGATAACAAGGTCTGCTTACACAGCCTCTTGCTCTCTTTCTATTTCTCTGTCTCTCTTGCTTCCTCTCTTAGCTTCAAGAAGTTAAATTATGCCCTAAGTATGCAGAACTAGTTTTTTGGGGTTTTTTGGGGCAGCGGTGGGGAGGCAGACACATTTGCACAGATAAAAATTCCTAACAACTGGGACTGATGCAGGGAAGAGGTCAAGGTTGAGGACCTCAGTTCTGGAAGAAGGGCTTAAGGTCAGGTTGGCCCAGACGTGGGTGGCTTCTGCAAGACCAGTAGGCACTTGTCCTACAGGGAAGCAGCACTCTGTCCCCACCGAGGCATCTGAGCAGGGGAAGCAGTGGTTTTGTAAAGCAGCGGGAGGCCACTTCTCTTTCCACTTGGCGTTGAAGGAATCCTGACCCCTTTCAAAAGGGATTCTTGGACAAAGACAGAGACTTTGTTTTTTCTTTCATAAAGGCAATTTCAAGCTATTAATTAGAAAGTGAATGTGCCTAAATTTGTACCCTAAGATTTTGGAGCAGAACATGCCTACATACTAAATCTTTGCTGTTTGAAAAAAGAAGAAAAAAAAAAATAGTTTGCTGTGCCTTCCTCTTTCCTTCTATGAGCATGAGAAATTATGCTAGAGTATCAGAAATATGGGAAATAATGAGAACTCAGACGGTTTTGAATAAGAATCAACAGCTTTCTTCTTTGGGGCAAGTAACTCTCTTTCCCCTTAATTAATGTTTTTCAATGAATTCATTTTGAGCACTTATCCATAGGCAATATTTATTGAATGCTTGCTATGTGAAAGGCACAGCAGTAAGTCGTTTGCATGTGGGATGGGTATTAAAATTAGCTCCATGTTACAACAAAGAGATATAGAGAGGTCAAGTTACTTAGACAAGATCAAGTCACATGCTAAAGGGTCAAGTAGCTAGGAAATGGCGGAACAGGATTCAAACCCAGGTATCCAACTCCCCAGCCAAGGCTGGGACCCAGAAGAAGACTCTCTGCTTAACCCTGTAAAGAGGTGTGAAAACTATGGCAGGGATAAGGTTCCTTGTTTTCAAGTTGCTAAGGGCTAGGGAAGGTGGGAAACTAATATACAAATGACTACATAACTACTTGGACAGAAATAACTACATAGTTAAGAATTAACTCTACTTCTTTTAGCACCAACACAGCTCAGAAGGCAAAAGGTAAAAATATCATTCCAGGAAACTGTGGGGTCATGATTTAATCCCCTTCTAAAACAGTGCGGTTCTTCTCTGGCAGATGTTCTCAAATATCAAGTGGAGGAACTGTGTGAATAGTTGACTTTGTTACTTCTAATTTTTTGAAGAGCAAAGGCTGCCCACTTTGTTCGCCGTGTTTATCCAGTCAGAATATAATTAGTCAGAGGACGTCCCTGCTGTTTGAGTCTCCGTTCCGTCATCTATGAAATGAGCTGTTGGGATGAGATGATTTCCAAGAATCCCTTCCCACTCTGCAATTCTGAGTCTTATTACCTATGAGTCCCCTTCGCATAGAGTGAAAGCCAAATTTAACTTCTCTTCCGGACAAAAAGGAGGCAAAATCTAAGACCGCTTTTATTTTTGTTCTGTTCATACTGGTCCCTAGGGAATAAATAGCAACTGCAAAAGCTGCTGCCTAAAGGATTTTAAAATCACACTTATTTTTCATCAAAAGAGACCTTTTAGGAGTCTCCGAATGGATATAAGTTGAGAATAAATCTCAGAATGAAGCATTGTTTGACAAGGTGATGAAATTCCAGGACTTGGTAAATGTTGTGATTGTCTTTAAAACCTAAGGAAGTTAGAGAGTACTTGAAATGTATTTAGTATGCCCAAAGCATATTCTACATTTCTCCATATTCCAACTGATTATTGTTTCAGCATATGAAAATCAACATTGAGTATTTCCTTAATCCTAAAACACACTAAAATGATGAGAGTTGGTAAAATAGTAGATTATGAAAGCATCCAAAGCTACTCCTGAATTCACACTAATAGAATAGCTATTAAAAACTAATATTTTATATTCTCATCATGTTTTTTCAGCTTATATCTACACAGCATGTCCGTTAATTTTGGAAGAAAGGAATTTGTATGTTGAGATAATTTATTAAAATAACCTTTTTACTGATTAAAAGTAGAAAACACAAAAAATATGAAGAAGAGAGAAAATCCAATTGACGTTTTGTTTGTGTAAATCCAGGTCTTCTTCTGTGCATTATATGTCAATCTGCTATCTTTAAAAAAATAAAATAAAATTATGTCTTAGGCCAGGTTTTCTCAAAAACACAGCTTGAGGCAAAAAACGTTTGGGGCCAACATTTTATTGAGAAGTACAGTCCCAGGTAAACAAGAGTAAGGGGGAGAGGAAATTAGACAGAAAAGCCAGGAGAGCAAGTACAAGCAGATGCATTCCCGAATTGGCCATATTTTTACAAAAAACAATCTGTTGCTCTGTTTTGCAGGCATCTCCAGAGAGGCTGTATTATGCTACTGTGTCTCCACATAGTTCATGGTTAAGTCATCTATAAAATGCATGGAATGGTGAAACTCCAATGTGTATAACAAAATTCCTAGTACAGTAATGGTACATGGCAGGAGCCTAATAAATGGCAATTGTTCCTTAAGTGATAGCTATTATTCACATACCCCACACACACACACACACACAAACAGACATGCCCCTAGATTCATTTAATGAAAACATTCTCCATGCATTTGATTTTTCTTTTGTTCTTATTCATGAACTTTAGTCTTTCTCCAAGGCTAATCAAACATACATCTGTGAAACATTTATCTTCCGTTTACCTTATCTTTTCAGAGTATTTACCTAATGCTAGGAGCTGTTTTAGATACAGATATTCTGTATCAGATGTTCTATCTGATTCTCATAAGACATGTGAGGTCGATATTACTAACCTCATATTAAAGATGAGGAAGCAAGCTTCCATGGGTTAAAAGAATCAGATTCCAAGACTAATTAGTACAGAGTCAGGACCAATGCCTAGGTCTTCTGATCCTAAATCCTGTTCTCTTTCTACCACGTGAATGTCCTGCCTTCCTCTGCATGGATTTTTTCTTAGTAAAGTGGCCTTCTTATTCTGATTAGAACATGCCACGGCCATCTAGCACGCAGCAGCTGCAAAGAGAGGCAGCAGAGAAACTGGTTAATGTTATAGCCTCTGGTGCTCGACTGCCTTGGGTTTTAGTCCTGGGTTTATTACTTAAAGACTGTGTGTGAACTTGGGCAAGTTACTTTACATGCCTGTGCCTTTGTTTCCTCATATGTAAAACAGAGATAGTAATAAGTCCTATCTACCTGGAATTTAAGCCAAACTGTCATGTTTGAGGGCACAGTCCTCCAGGCTGCCAAGTCTGCCCAAGACTTCTGGCAACATCTGCAAGTTTGGGGGTTGGGAGGTGTCCTAAAACCACCCTCAGGTTCAATAATTTGCTAGAAAGATTCACGGAACTCACTGAAAGCTGTTATAATCACCGTCTATTGTCTATTGTAGGGATAAGCTACAAATTAGAACCAGCCAAGGGAAGAGATACATAGGGCCAAGTCCAGGAGCGTTCCAAACACAAAGCTTCCTTTGTCCTCTGGGACGCGTTGGCCTCCTGGCCACGAGTGACAATGCACAAGGAGTATCGCCAACTAGGGAGGCTCCCCCAAGCTTCAGTGTCCAGAAATTTCACTGGACTTTAAAGACATAGGCAGGACTTATGAAATCATTGCCCGTGTGGTTGAACTCAACCTCCAGCCCACTCCCTCCTGGGAGATGGGTTGACGTGATATGACTGGAGGAGCCCATCATGAGACATCTCAACATCTCAACAGGGCAAACTACCAGGTGTGGTCTGCTTTGACTCACAAAGACACTTCTATCACTTAGAAAATTCCAAGGGCCTTGAGGCTACACCCGGGAGCTGGGAAAAAGGCCAGAACTCTCTTTGGGCTAAGGCCAAATTCCTTACTACACTCTCTCTTATAAAGCTGCTGTAAGAATTAAATGACTTTGTACACAGTAAGCACTCAGTAAATGATACCTGAGGGCAGGGGGAATTCAGTCACTTCCTCTGCCGTCCCCAGAAGTGCTGACATGATGAGAAAACTCACCTGCACAGGCCTAATCTGGTCCCTGTTCTCTCCTATAGCCTTCCTCTGAACCAAAGGACACCCCCACTCAGCTCTTCCGGGGGGCAAGCATGCTTCCCTGGAGTGCAAGAAATCTAGGAGAAAGTTCTCAGCAGATCCAAACTGAACTGCTTTTCTCTCTAAGTCAAGCTCCTCTTCCAAAATCTTTCACCCTTAGGTTTTTTTGCTGTCTCGCCCTTATTCATTCAGCTCATATTTGCTGTCAACTCAATTAGATGCTAAGCTTCTTGACTCCTCCTTCCCCCTCCCCAAAGCCCAGAACATATTCTGAGGACACTGTAGGTGCTCAATAAATGCTCATTGAAATGAGCAAGTTTCTTGGGCTCTGATGGAAGTTTGCTATGAGAAAATAACCATTTGGAAGGCATTCGGAGTTCCTACTTGTCTTTAATTGCTTCACTGTTACTCTATTTTGACATTTATCTGCTTAACGAGCACCTCAGGAGGATTAAACCACATCCTGTGTGTGATTGGTGATCACAGAATCCCTGACTTAACCTCTGTGGCACCAGCTCATTTAACAAACGCTTTGTCAGACCAGCCAAATGTATTTCATCTTTAGAGGAGTCCCCAGGGCCTTCTCGGGGCAGACCCGGCATCGGATCAGAAGGGCCGAGCTCTGGCTGCGCTCCGTGAGGAGGCGCACGGCTGGAAGCAGGTTGAGCAGAAACCTTCTCTATAAATAGGGGTAATCACATGCCCCTTCACAGGGCAGTGGTGAGGATTAAAGGGAAGGGCTTACGTGTGCTACGAGGGGAAAAACACCCCTTGAAAAGCGCTCCCTACTGCCATTCTAGCAGAATTATAATCCCTCCTCCACATTGTTGCCAGAATGTTCTAGAAGTCTGTTCCTAGAGCCCTCCAATGACATTCCTGTGCCCAGAGGCTGTCTATATAGGCCATGGTTCTATACTTGCCTGTATCTCCAGTCTCATATCTCCTCCAACCCCAACACACACACACACACAAACACACACACATGCTTGACCTTCCAGAATTACTTCCGGGCTCAGCTCTGTAGTTTCATGACACTGTCTCTCTGTTCATGCTGCTTCTTTGCTCCTCCTGGTTTACAACACTCATGCATCCACATGACACACAGTGCCACCTCCTCCGGGAAGCCTTCCTTGATCACTCTACCTGCCTCTCAGACAGCATGGGCATCCTTCCACGCTTCCTCGAGTATCTGGCACTTCACTGGGTCCCGGCACTTATCACTCCATAGGCAGCAGCTTCCCTTCAGGGGACATTTGTCAATGTCCAGAGACCTTTTTGGTTGTCACAGCTGCCAAGGGGGCTGCTACAGGCATCTAATGAGTAGAGGCCAGGCAAGGTGCTGAACTTCCTACGATGCCCAGGACAGCTCCCACGATAAAGAATTATCCAGCCCAAACAAGCAAGAGTGCTGAAGTTGAGAAATCCTGGCAATATGGTGTTATCAACTTTTGCAAAGTCTCCATTAGGCTCTAAATATATTTTTTAGGACTGGAGTTGAATCTTATTCATCATTGTTTGTTTCCCTCAAGCCTAGAATATTACCTAATGCATAATCCCTATTCAATAAACCCTGGTTCCTCTTATGAATCAATCAAGCCCACTCTATTTTTGAGAGGGTTGTATCTCTCTATAACCCCTGGGATTCATGAGACCAGAAATAAAAAATGAAGCCTACTTCATTTGTCGATGGGTATCAAGCTTCTCCTAACCCAGAATTACACTGCTGGCATTGTTCATTTAGGAATAGGGAACCCACAAGCAAGGCCATTTCACCTCCTCAGAACCCTAATATCAATACTCCAGCTGGTCACTGAACCTGACATGGAAATCGTAGGACTGGCATAATCCTAAGAAAACCTGAGGCTGCCGTTGCCACCCAGTTGCATTTTATTAGATCATCCCCACACATTAAAATTTAGCCTTTAATGAGGTCATTCCCAGAAAGAGATTCATTTTGTTATTTCACCACGTTTCCTCTCGGGAAATCTTTCCTTTAAGCTAATCCTAACCCTCTTTGCTTCAGTTTTCCCCTGGATCTTCCTGTTTGTCCTTAATGGACCCGATAACCAGTGGAAGTTTTTCTAGAGCTGTTCATTTGGGCCTGATCCATCAAAGCCCGCTTCATGCTTAACTGCAGTGCAGGAAGGAGGAAATAAAAAGAAGCTCTGATTAAAAGTCAGGAGAGTAACCAAATACCAAATCAGCATTCTGCACATTAAGTTTATATCAGAAAGATTTAACTTAATTAATTTAAAAGCAAAAAAAAAAAAAAAAAAAAAAACTCAATATCATATCCTCCGACCAAAGTAGCAGAGCTTATTAAAGATCAAGTCTCCTTTTAAGACATTTCAAATTATTATAATATTTTAGGATAATAAATTAATAAGTGGCAAAATAAAGAATAAATTTAAAAGACAGACTAAGTTTTACCAAGTGAGCTATACCATGCATCTCTAAGGCCTAACTAACCCTCTCCAACAGGAAGTTCAAAATATGAGAAATGGGAATCTCATTATAAAACTCCCCAAACTCTATATTAGTGTTTTAATTACAGATTTGGCCTGGACTGTCTTAGCAAAAAGAATCTCCCCCCTCCCTTTTGAAGTGCTGAAGGAGAGTAGAAACAAGCTGACTCATTAGATTCAGTCGGCTTCGAAACCCAGATTCAAGTCCTTAAGACTTGGCTTTTTGAAGACATTGTGTTAAGTGAAATAAGCCAGGCACAAAAGGACGAATATTGCATGATCTCACTTATATGAAATAATTGGAAAAAGCGAACTCATAGTGTCAGAATCTAGACTGTAGGTTATGGAGGGGCGGACAGGGAATGGGAGTTAATGCTTAATTGGAACAGAGTTTCTTTTGGAGTGTTGGAGAACTTTTGGTAATGGATGATGGTGATGGTGGCACAATGAATTGTGGATGTAAACACCATTTAATTATATACTTGAAAGTGAACAAAATGGGAAACTTTGGGTTACATATATGCTACCAGAAAAAAATTTTTAAAAAAGAAAACATAAGAATGTACTACACAAAGAGTGAACCCTAATGTAAACTACAAACTGCAGTTAATAGTATATATTTAAATAGTATTTAAAATAATATTGTTTCATCAATTGTAGCAGAGTACCACACTACTGCAAAATGTTAATAATGGGGATAACTGGGGGGGGGGTGTATAGGAACTCTGTACTATCTGCTTGATTTTTCTGTAAACCTAAAATCATTCTAATAATAATAATTTTAAAAAAACAAAAACCACAGTGTGTGTGAGTTCAATACCCCCCTTCTGGTGGGAAGTGAAACTGCAGCGGGCAGGTAGACGGGGAGATGATCTGGGAAAGAGCGCAGTGGGAAAGGACCTTGGCAATTCCCACTCTGTGGGATTCCAGCCTGAAGCAGATGCGAGCTGGGAAAGGGGAGAAGAAAACACTCCTCTTGTGATGAAACTCTTCTGAACCTGAACTTCAGGCGGTTAAGTGTTTGCAGGCACAGCTTCTCACATATTTTCATGATACAGGTTTTATCGAAGTATTAATAAACCAAGATTCCAAATATGTTAATCCAGTTAGCAGGACTTCGCAGTTTTCAAACCCCACCCTGCAGCCAGCAGTGATGGGGAAGGGGCAAGGGGGATTCTGGGCTGCTGGAACTGTTCTACATCTTAATCTGGGTGCTGGTGCCATGAGTGTGTTATGGTAAGTTTCTGAACACTTCTGTGCACTTTTCTGTATGTATGTTATAATTGAATAAGGTGTTTTTGAGAAGTGTACAAAAAAAAAAAAAAAGATTTGGGCTTTGGAGTCAGACAGTTTCAGGTCAATTCCTAGTTTTCCCACTTCTTACTCACTGGACCAATTACTCAGGCTCTCTAAACCTCAGTTTCCTATTCTAGGGGATGGGGATAATAATAATTTAGGATTGCCAGGATGGTTGAATGGGATGAAGCAGGTAAACTGCTTGGCATAGGTATTGGCACACAGTACCGTAATTTCTAAGTGTTAGTAATGATAAGTACTATTCCCATTTCTAGTCTACTTGTTTTTGTTTTTGTTTTTTTCACTTTAGGCAAGTTCTCAGCTTCAAAGAACCTCGGTTTGCTCCAGGAATTAGAAATAGAATTTGTAAGCAGTTGAAATACAGGGGCTTCTTTGGGAGTTGGAGGTTGTCCTGAGTACTGTTGTGGCAATGGATGTAGGCCTTTTTAAATCAGCACACACCACTCAGAACTGAGTGGGAGAGAGTGTGGTCTACAGTGTGAACTGTGGTCTATGGTTGGTGGCAAGGCTCCAGGATGTGTAAGTTCATTGAGGGTGGTGGGCCACACTGTGGGAGATGTTTGTGTGGGATGTGGTGGGAGGTGTGGGAGGTGGGCAACATGGGAATCCCAGTGGGTTCCGTGTAATATTTTAGGTAATCTAAGCACCTCTTAAAATATA
>JAKSZT010053813.1:4958487-5037097 GCA_026826555.1 Tolypeutes matacus
GCGTGCACAGCACAGACCCCCGGGCAGGACCCCGTCCCCAATCCGCCTTGCTCTGGGAGCTTGCAGTGTTCGCCCTCCTACACCAACGCCATCTTGGCCGCCTCTCAGAACAGTTTCTTTTTGAAGGCGAAATGAAGAATCATTTTGCCAAATTCTCAAAGAAATCATGACCTGGTTGTTCATTCTGGACAACAAATTTCTTTGACACTTTATATCTCTGCATCTGCATTTCCTCCCATGGGGAACAAATGCTTGGGCAAGGAAAATGTAAGCTTGATGCCTAGAGATTGTCCTATTCATGCACATGAGAGAGCTCTGCTACTACCTGAAGAATTTCCCTTCTCCTTCAGACTCAAGTCTCCCCTCTGGCACATTGCATGTTTGTTTGTTTGTTTGTTTGTTTGTTTTGGTCCTTCTGCTACCATAGATACCATCCTGCTTTTACCTTCAGTTTCCTACTAAACCACTGGACAATTTGGCCTACAAGGCTGGCCCTGATTTGTACCATTCACTTAAAACTCATTTTCACTAAGCTGCCTGACTGCCACTCTGCTCACCCAGATCAGTGGCCTTTTCTTGGGGTTCATTCTCCATGGCCTTTGATATTACAGTTTCTTCCTTCTCTTCGACACTTCATTTCCAGAATGATATTGTCTTCATTCTCTGGAAATTCATTTTTCACTGTGCTTTCTTGTGTCCCTCCCACCTCCAAACTGTGGGCCTATTGAAACTTTCAACTCTCAGATAAGCACTCTTTGCTCCATGTGTTTTCCCTTCTCAAATTGTATTGTTTGCTCTATATGCCGAACTCTGAAAAGCAACACAAGTTCGGACTGCTTTTTAAAGATTCAACCCCACATGTTCAGTTCTCGTTTTTTGGATGTTCACGTGGATTTCACAGAAGCATTTCAAAGTGAATACAGTTAATATTGAATTTTTTTCTCCTCTCTCTAAACCCAGAGTTTTTTGGTATTGTTTTTGTTTTTAAATCACCATTCTTCCAGGAATGGAAGCTGGCAAACTATGAACCATTCTTAACAATTCCTTCTCCCTCACCTGCCATCAAATCAAGCACAAAAACCTTCTGTCTCTAATTCCTCCCTCCCTCCCTCCCTCCCTCCCTCTGTCCTACCCTTCCTTCCTTCCTCCCTCCCTCCCTCCCTCCCTTCCTCCCTTCCTTCCTTCCTTCCTTCCTTCCTTCCTTCCTTCCTTCCTTCCTTCCTTCCTTCCTTCCTTCCTTCCTCCTTCCCTCCTCCCTCCTTTTCTTTCTGTCCTCCCTATCTTTCTTTCTTTCTCTTTCTTTCTTTCCTCCTTTCTTTCTTCTTTCTTTCTCTTTCCTTCCTTCCTTCCTTCTTTCCTTCCTTCCTTCTCTCTCTCTCTCTCTCTCTCTCTCCCCCACCCCCCTCCCTCCTCTCCTCTTTCTTTCTTTCCTGTCATTCCCTTAATGAAAACATCCTTACTGTCTTATGCCTGGACCATTACAATAGTCTCCTAATCAATTTTGCTGCCACAGTCATGCTTAAGAAAGCCAACAAATTAGCATGGATGGATCTCAAAAGCATTATGGTTAGTGAAAGAATTTAGACACAAAAGATTATGTATTGTAGGAGTCTATTTATATGAAAATCTAGAAAAGGCCAGACCACAGTGTTAGCAAGTAGATCAGTGATTGCCAAGGACCAGGGTATAGGAGAAGATTGGCTGCAAAGGGACAAAAAGAAACTTTTTTGGTGATAAGAATTTTTTTTTTTTCACAGAGTATTATATTTTATTTGACTAGAAATGCTTTATATCATGATTGTGGTGGAAATTTACATTTGTAAAAACTCATTGATAATTGGTGAATTTTACTTGATGTAATTTATACCTGGTTTTTAATGTATGTTTGTGTGTGTGTTCACAGATGTGTCCACACACCTTACACTCCCAGGAGATATTAATTGACTTTACCTGTGTTGCATGTCCTTGAAGGACCTGTTTTTACAGTTGTCATCACAAATCCATGATATATATCCTTGCTCCATGTGTCCTTTCCTTTGTATTCTACTCCAGGCCCCTCTGAAGTGCAGGATCTGGCATCTTCCTAAACTACTTGGGAATCATCAAAGCCAACCCTTAAGAGGAATATAATAGAACTATCCATCTCTTTCTATTGTGTTTCTATTTACAAAACTTTAACATGTGAATAGCTTGGCAGTTCAGAAAGTAGCTTGAAATTGCTTCTCTTTCCCTCCCCACCTATTTGTCCTACCCACCCTTCAAGGTGCACCTCAACTTCTACCTTCTCTTTGCAGCCTTCTCTGGGCTCTCTATCTCATCATGACTTCTCCTGCCACTTTGAGCTCTTATGTAAAGAGATGGAATGAGACTACAAGGGAATGAGTCAGTAACAAAAGATGGCCCCAAGCTGCTTTCTAAGGAAGTCGGGACCTGGTAATTAGAGAGTTCTTAGTTTTGTTGGGCAATAGCAATATGTTTGGGGTGCAAGGTGAAGCTGGTCCAATGCGAAGTGTCTTTCTGTAACACAAGGGGAAGTAATTTGAAGCTCCCCATGAGAAGCAATCTCAGAGTGAAGGAAGAGAAGAAGCCAGAGAGGCTGGTTTGGATCTGTGGAAAGATGACAGCCAACACTCCAACCAGCTCTGTGGCTGAGAAATTATTTCAAAGTTGTTTATCAAGGAGGACGTGGTATAACCGCTTCGTACATCTCCATTACCCAGTGCTCAGGAGAGTTGATATTGTTCATGGGTGCTTTTTCCTGAATCCAAAGAAGGGCTGAGATCAGCTCTGAGTTGGCCCAAGGATGGACAGACATTTGGAATGGGAAGGAAGGGTTGTCATTTGGGTTACCCTTAAAAAGCAGATGGTGTGTCCATGTGTCACTCCTGTGGCACCTAACCAGTGACGTAAAGCTGTGTGCACACGTATAAGCCCTGGTCTCAGGCTCAAGAAGAGACAGCCAAGGAACATAAATGAAAATAATGCAGTTAAAGATCGAGGTCCCAGCTCTCGCTCAGAGAGAATAGACAGGGACAGGAAGAGTTTTCTTCCTTGTATCCTTGGCAGCATTTAGTCCATGTGCTTACCAGGTTCTCACTAACGAGAGCTTGAAAGTGATTGTCTCTACTCTTTCTAAACAACTTCCCAGGTTTTCCTTTCACATGGGAATGCATGATTGAGCACTTCAGGGGAATGTATATGCCTCTCTTTTGCAATGCTTCTGTTCAGGAGAAGGTAAGTATTTTATTTGGTTGGCAGTACAAAAAATAACCCGAAGTCTAAGAATTAACTCGGATCAGATTTGGAGTCTGCAGAGATTGCCAGTGTCCCAGTAAAAGCTGGTAGCATCCTCTAATAAAACATTTATTAGGATTGTGGTTTTGCAAATGACAAATCGATTCAGAGTAATGTTGCTTCCGGTCGATGGAGAATTTGCAGCTGAACCTCATGCCGATCACGGGCTGACATTTCCTTGAACCTCCTCGCTTCAGCCTTTTGTTGTGTAGCAAACGTGTGACACAAATATAGCACGACGGAGCGCTCCTTGCTGCAAGGGTGCAAACAGCTCTGCCAAGGCCAGCGCAGCAGCTCGTGCACCTAACATAAATAAAGCATCAGTGCAGTCAGGAAAACAGAATGCCTAAATGGCCCGAGATGAGGACAAGAGTCAGGTTTTGTAAGATCATCCCTAAGAGGATGCAGCTAACAGCTTCCTCGTTTCTACTCAAATCGGGGCTTCCTGGTTCAGTTGGCAGCCTTAGGAAACCTGAATTGATGAGAGAAGGACCCTCAGGACTTCCAAACAGAAATCACACACGTGGTCTTGGTGGAGAAATGCCTTTTGAGGAGGCTTGGGAAATGGACAGAGAGAGAAGCAAAGAAAAACAGGAATTCCCAGGGAAATCCTGAGGTCTTGGAAAAGCTGTTTTCCATAACCACATTAGACTGTAAGTCCTAGAGGGAGCTACGGCTCATGTAAATGTGCTGCCCTTACTTAGTAGCAAGACTCACACCTCACACACAGGAAACAGGCACTACAAGAATTATTTCTGTCTTTCACTCTACTAATTCTCTGTTACTTCTTTTCTCCAACCCCTTGATTCTCATTTAGCAAGGATTTGGCTTAATGAAATCCAAACACCTGTTTAGAAACAGAAAGGCAAGCAGAACTGACAGAATCATTTAAATAAAAATCAGCATAAACAGTAAATTCAAGACTTTCGTCTTCATTCAAGATAGGATGATGAAAATGCATGCAGGACAAAATGCATGGAACAGTGGTTTTCAGACATGGGACATCAGACAACACAGGATAGAAATCTCTGGAATACGGGAAACAAGTCGTGTGAGCCTCACAATGGCCCAGCTTAGAGCCTGGAGAGGATATGAATATCCTATATGGGAAATGACTGTAACTCTAGGTATCTTTGGTCAACCTTAAGAGACATAGCAGGGGGACAGATGTAGCTCAAATGGTTGGGCATCCATCTCCCATATGGAGGGAACTGAGTTCAATCCCCGGGTCCTCCCAGTAAAAATTTAAAAAAGAAAACTAAAGAAGGCACGTGGGCAGCCAGGCTCCATACACAGGTGTGCCGTCAGAAACCATGCGCAGGTGCGCTGTCAGGCCCTGACAGCCATGCAGCAAGATGATGACGTAACAGGAGAGTGACACAAGGGAGAGCCAAGACAGACGCACTGAGAAACCGGCAATTAAGGTGGCACAGGCAGTAAGACGCCTCTCTCCCACATCAGAGGTTCCAAGGATTGAATCCCAGTGAAGGCAGGAGGAGAAGGATGAGAAGAGAGGGCAGGAAATGGACACAGAGTTGCCCAGCAAATGGACACAAAAACAGCAAAGATGGAGGGGGGTGGTTTAAAAATGGATAAAAGTAAATAAATCCTTAAAAAAAGGAAGTATAAGGGAGTAAGATGTGGACTATAGTTAGTAGTAATACTTTGACAATGCTTTTTCATAATTTGTTAACAAATGTTTCATAATAATACAGGATGGTTGTGGGGGGGGGTTGTGTGGGAGCCCTGTATGATCTTATGCATGTTTGTTTTGTAAGTTCATGATGTTTACTAAACACTTATTGTTTATTTATGTTCATGTATGAATGATATACTTCAATAAATTTTTTAAAAATGAAAATGAAAAAAGAATAGACAAATTCTGGCATGTCCATACGATGGATACTCAGCAATGAAATGGAACAAACTGTCTACTTATGTAACAAAATGGATGCATCTCAAAACAATTATATAACAAGTAAAATAAAATCAACCAAAACAAAAAAGTACCGTTTATATAAATTTCTTGAATATGCAAACTAATCCTTAGTGACAGATGGCAGATCATTTGTTGCCTCAGGATGTGATGTCAGACAGGAGCAAGGAGGATTACCAAAGGGCACAAAGAAACTTTGGGGGATTTTGCCCATGTTTATTATATTGATTGGGGTGATAATTTCATATATATGAATATATATGTAATTAAATGGTATACTTTAAACATGTACAGTTTATTTTATGTCACTTATACCTGAATAAAGCTGAGAAAACAAGTAAATTCATCTCCTAAGTTGTTTAAGTGGGGAAAATTATCTATCCATTTTTAATGGAAATTTTAGTTTTCAAACAAATTCTACTTTCAGTTTTGGATTTTCACAACAACTCCTTGGAGCAGGAAGGTCGAGCAGTGTAATTTCCATTTTTTTGGAGAATGATACTGATGATTTCCATTTTTTTGGAGAATGATACTGAAAGGTACTTTGTTTATGTTCCCATGGCCAAGCCATTACAGAGCCAAAGTTAGAATTCAGGCTTCCTGGCTACTGAAACAGTCACAATACCCAATTCTGTTTAGTTATAAGTCTTAAAGGAAACATTGCAGCTGGCCTGTTGGCGATTCTGATTCCATCAGCCCAGATTCAACCAATATCAGCCCAGATTCAACCAATAAATCTCAAAAATCATTGTACTTTAATGTACTAGATTTGGAATAAAACCAAAGATACAAGTGACTGTTCGAGGGGACTTTCAATTACAGAATGCAAAGCGCACTGCAGTCACTGCACGATGAGTTATTGGCCTGTTGATCAATCACGTTGGATAATCACTGTAAATCCCTAGAAGCTCTAGGACTTAGAACTCTTTTAATGTTGCACATGTAGTTTCCAATAAAATGATGAGTCAATAAAAGAACTTTTCTTCGTGAATAATAAACTACTTATGAACTCTCAAACTCCTAGCAATGGTTTTACTGTTTCTAGGGATAGAAGTTTTCTCCCCATATATTTTTTTGAGTTTTTCCTTTAGCTAAATTATGTCTAATAGTCAGCAAAGAACCATGGATTGCTCCTGGCCTTCAAAAGCTCAACAGAATAAACTTTGAACACATAAGAACATACAATTATATCTCCTGTTTTATTCCTCACCAGCCTGATGTCTTTGAAAAAGACTCACTTGGGCATCAATTTTCAAGCTATATCTAAGGACAGATTATTTGCTCCATAAGAATGTTTAAGAATGG
Organism: Tolypeutes matacus; assembly: GCA_026826555.1. Lineage (NCBI taxonomy): Eukaryota > Metazoa > Chordata > Mammalia > Cingulata > Chlamyphoridae > Tolypeutes > Tolypeutes matacus. The sequence goes on from JAKSZT010053813.1 coordinate 4,965,023, forward strand.
AACAATATTGATCTTCCCATCAGAGTTTTTCTAAGAAATGTATGTAAATTATCACTCACAATTTGGGCTTTTGTTTTCAATTTCCTACCCTCAGCTGTTAGTCTCAAAATTTCTGAACTAATTAAATTTTCTTTCCTTCTCTGTATTTTCAGCTGGAAACTTATCAGCAATAATATTTTCTCTCCTCCATACAAACCAAATTATTCTCTTTCTCTGTTCTTTCTGCCGATATCAGCCTCAATCCCACATTTACCCAGGTGCTCTCATCACCAAGATTTACCCAGAATCAACCAAGCCCATTTGATGCATCCAGAGTGTGCTCTTCTTTCAATCTCCATTTCAAAATGCGACCTCTTTTACAAGTCTTCTCTGGGCATTGAATGAGACCCATTTAGTTCTCTGTCCTATAAGGTCTCACAACGTTGATATGCAAGTTTCCTATTTGCTTATCAATTTCTACCTTGTACTATAATGATTTAGGGAAACTAGACTGTATGTACTTTGAAGGCAGTATTGTAATTTTCTCAACTTTACATGTCATGTAAAATCTCTTTCCTGGGTAACTCAATAATATTGAACAGATACAAACATGTATAAGGGGAAAATATGGATAAAATGCCCAATTGTGTAATCACAGTTTCATTTTTAAAATGGCACATTGGGGGAGAGGATATGGCTCAAGCAGTTGGGTGCCCACCTCCCACATGAGAGATCCCAGGTTCGGTTCCCAGTGCCTCCTAAAGAAGATAAACAGATGTAACAAGCTGATGAAGCAAGCTGACAAATGAGCAGGGAGCGGATGTGGCTCAAGCGGTTGGGCACCCAGCTCCCACATGAGAGGTCCCAGATTTGGTTTCCAGTGCCTCCTAAAGAAGATGAGCAGACAATAAGTGGACACAATGAGCAGACAACAAGCAGACACAATGAACAGAGACAATGAGTAGACACAGCCAACAGACAATGAGCAGACAGATGAGGGAGCCCTCTCGGCAGGGGGAGAGGTGAATGGCATATTGGATGGTGGCAAGTGTAGAACAGCATTGTGAATGTGATTAATCCCACTAAATGGTATGAGATGGGATATTTTATGTTATATATGTATTTCCAGAATAAAAAAGGACAACTAAAGAGAAATGACAATTAAATATAGTACATGATTCCAGACTGGATCTAATAATGGAAAAGAAAAGGCCCAAAAGAACAATATTGGGACATTTGAAAACATTTCAATATTAATTGAAAGCTTTATATGAATGTTAAAGTTCTTAAACATGACAACTATACTTAAGGTGTTTATATAGGTGAATATCCTTGTTCTTAGGAAATCTACTCTCAAATTTTTAGAAAAATGATAAATAGATAAATGGACAGATAGATAAATGAAAGAAAGAGAGAGAGAAAGAGAGAAAGAAAGAGAGAAAGAGAAAAAAAAAGAAAGATGGATTTGGATAGATTGATAATGTCAAATGTGACAAAATGTTAAAACTGGTAGATCTGATTGTCTGGCAGGTCTCTGTATGGATTTTGTTTTATTTTTGCAATTGTCCTATATATTTGAAATTATTTCGTAATAAAGAATATAAGGGAAGAAAAAAAAACCAGAAGTGGCATGTTACCACAATCTCAAATGTCCCATGCATGACCCTCACCCATTCCATCCCCTTCCCTCTTCACTTAGAAGTAATCATTATTTTGCTTTTTTTGTTGTTGTTGTTATAATTCCCCTGCTTTTCTACTTACTCTTTACTGTATATATTCACATCCCTACATAATATAACGTTTCATTTTGTCTGGTTTTAAACTTTATATAAAAATGGAATCATGCTGCCTTTATTTTCTTGTCACCCACTCTTTTTTTGTTCAATATCATGTTCTTGAGAATAATGCATGTTGTTGCTTATGGCACACTTAGACCAGGGCAAAGAGCGAGGGACGCACTGAATTATAAGCCACAGCTGCCGCCTGTACACTTTGGACTCCTGGAGCCCAGAAGAAGAACTATCTGCCTGCCTGGCAGAATTGGGGCTGCATTTTACATAATGTATGCAGGAGGGAATGGGGGAACTCAGTGACAGCCTTGGGTGTCTCCTGGTTCTCTCTTGCCATAGTGACTGTGAGTAGAAAAGGGCTGTAGCCCTGGACTGGGAAAAGTGTCGTTACCCAGTGGTCATACTCTTCAGAAATGAAGTTTGGGTCACACCACCAGGTAAGCCATTAGGTAGGCTGAGGAGACAGTTGAAGGTGACAGGAATTTAGACGGAGGAGGAGGGAGAAAACAAGTGCAAATATGGCCCCCAAATCACCTGCCATGATCGGGGCTGCAGTTTAGCCCACTAGCCTGCCTTTTCTGATTCCTCTCAGAAGAGAGTTGTACAGGAACCATGGAGGAGCTGCTTTCCAAACCTGTGCAGACAGGGAGTGGGCTGTGGAAACGATGAGAACAGGCCCCTCGATCGCTGCCTGTAGGATCTGTAGTTGACCTACATCCCCAGCCGCTGTACTGAGGCCCACTCTGCTGCGTTCACACCTGTTCACACTGCTCTTGGACTGCTCTCAGCCAGTGACAAAGCTCAGCAGGGTCACCAAGGCAGGGACATTCCGGGGAGAAGGGGCACCTCTGATGGGGAACTCTGGCTTGAGGGCGCCTCAATGGCCTTCTCAAAATTTCATTGAAACCACCGTGCAGTTTCCACCTAAAATTCTTTCCTTCTTTTCTTCTCTTGCAGTCAGACCTGCATCATGGTCTGATGGCTCGCCCCATTTCCTCTCATAGGCGTTTCCCCCAATAGTTTTCTTGTACATTGAATCCATCTTGGCATCTGCTTCTCACAGGACCGAAATGTAAGTCCCTCTTTTCATTTATGACCTTGGCTTTTTGTGCTTTTCCTCTTATTTTCTTCCTTTCTTTTTTTTTGATTAGAAAAGTTGTACGTTTACAGAAAAATCATGCTGCAAGTATAGAATTCCTACATACACCCCCCCCACACAACACACACAGTCTTTCCTATTATTAACACTTTGCATTAGTGGGGTACCTTTGTTACAATTGATTAAACAATATATTAATATTATATTAATACCATTAACTATAGCGTATAGTTCACAGCGTTCACTGTGTTATATAGTTCTATGGTTTTCTAAAATTTTTTATCTGGTAACAGATACACAACCTAAAATTTCCCCTTTTAACTACATTCAAATATACAATTCCGAGGTGTTAATTACATTCACAACGCTGTGCTATCAGCACCACCATCCAATACCAAAAGTTCCATCCGCCTAAACAGAAACTTTGTGCCAACTAAGCATTAAGTCTTCATTTCCTACCTTAACAACAGCCCCTGGTAAACTCTATTCTAGTTTCTGACTCCATGAATTTGCATATTCTAATTATTTCAACCTTGAAGGCATCAAGTTGCATGAAATAAGTCAGGCACAAAAGAGCAAATATTGTATGGTTTCCTATTTTCTTTATCAGTGTCACCCAATTTACTAGTCTTTTCAAAGCATCAACTTTTGGTTTTGTTGATCCTCTCACTTAAACACTTGTTTCAATTTTGTCATTTCTCCTTTTATCTTTTTTAGCTCCTTTTTCCTACTTTTTGGAGTTCATTTTGCTGTACTCTTTTTATCTTATGAAATGGATGACTAGTTCATTATATTTTATCCATCCTTCCTAGTATATCCACTTCGGGCTATACATTTCCATTATGTGTTTCCTGCTATTAATAGATAACAGATTTCTTCTAGTTAGTAGCTACATAGTTTGTCTTTTTCCATCCATTCACTTTTTTTTTTTTTTCTGTATTCTTATGTTTTAGACATGTCCTTTATAAATAGTTTTCTTTTGATAATTCTGCTCTAAAATTCATTTTTCTTTCACTGGAACATTTAGGGCATTGTTTATTCTAACTGGTGTCTTATTTGGATTTATTCCTGCCATCATATTGTACTTTCTCTTTGCCCTGTTTTTGTTTGTTTGTTTTTCTCTCATTTCTTGCTTTCTTTGCATTATTTTCCCATTCTATTTCTCTTTCACCTGTTTTGAAAGTTATGCAATGCATTTCTTTCTTTATTGATTTATTCTTTTTAAAAAAAAAAAATAAGCATTGAGAATCAACTACATGCCAGGTAATGTCACAGGGATTTTGGAGGACTGCTATGCAAAGTAGAAAAATATTCCTATTATTGTGAATCTTATATTTGTGGGGAAGGGGAGGGAAATGATAAACAATAAATATAATAAATATAATAAACAGTATTCCATAAAGTGAAAGTGCTAAGGAAAAGAGAAAAAAATAGAGCTGAAAAATGAGGTTGGGAAGGCAAGATGGCAAGGGTGGAGAGGAATTTGCAATATTCAATAGGAAGGAAATGACATGTGAGCAAATATTGAAGACACTGACAGATATAAACATGAAGACACCTGAGAGAAGAACGTTTAAGGCAAGGGACACTGCCAGTACAATACCCTGAGGCGGGCGTGTGCCTGGTATTCCAGGAATATTGAGGCTATGGAGAGTAGAGGAGATGAGGCCAGAGAAGTAACCAAGGGGCTCAGCCAAGGAGATCGCAGCTTTAGTAAGGATGATTGCGAACGATTGTGAGGAATTTGCTTTCACTCTGGGTAGAAGAGGAAGCCACTTGACTATTTTGAACAGAGAAGTCATATGATCTGAATTAAAAACTTAAAAGTATAGCTCTGGATTCTGTATGAAAAACAGACTCTAGAGGGTCAGTGGTAGAAATAGAAAGGCATTTGGGAGGCTATTGCAGTAATCCAGTCATGAGGGGATGGCTACGACAGGTTGTTAGCAGTGGGAAGTGGTGAGAAGTGCTATGGAAATACCTTTAAGGGAGAATCTCCCCTACTTCCTGATAGATTGGAGGTAGAGCATAAGAGAAATAGGTTTTCACATTGAGAATTGGAGGGATGGAGCTGCAATCAAGTGAGACTGGAAAGCTTGCAATGGGGCAGGTTTTTGCGTGTGCTGTTGTTTTGCCAGGGGTAGATGGGTAAAAGGTAGACGAGGACTTAAGCTTTGAACATGGTAAGTTTGAATTGTCTAACAGACATCCAGGTGGAAATGTCAAGTAGGTCGGTGGATATATGACTAGAATTTAAGGCAGGAGTCTGGATCAAAGAAACAAATTTTAGAGATTTTGGCATATAGTGGTCACCCCAGAAATGTTTAACAAGATTATTTAACTTAACGAACTTTAAAGTTAATATCTTTACAGTTTTCCTAAATGATACAAGGATATTTAGAATACTGTAACTTTGATTACTCCTCCTGTTGAAGAGCATTTTTTTATTCTTTGCTTTTGTTTAGTCCTCCAGGATTTATTACTTTACATAAAGTCAGTGCTTGAATAGATTTTTTCTTCTCAGCTTTTCTTCTTGCATCTCAAGCTTACATTTTGGGGTTACTTTACTTTTCATGAAATGCATCCTCTGGAATTTCCTTAACAAAAGTTGGTGGTTGGAAGATTCTTGGTTTTAATTTGTCTGAAAATGATTTATTTCACACTCATTGCAGGCACGTTTATTTTTCGCTAAGAATACTATTCAAGGTTGAGAGTTATTTTCTCTAAGCTGATCGAAAATACTGTTTAATGGTCCTGTGCCTCCTTTTGTTGCCAATGAGAAATCAGATCTCAGACTAAATGTCATTCAATCATAGTTAATTCATGTTTTCTCTCTAGCTTTTTAAGATTTTCTCTTTGTCTTTGTTTCATGATGGTAAAATCTAAATAAGATTTTTTTCTTTTTCTTTTTAATTATGCTCAGAAATTGTTGGTATAGTTCATTTGTGAATTGAAATCTTTCATCAGTTCTGGAAAGTCTACAGCTATTCTCTCTCCAAATATTGCCTTTGACCCATTCATATATTAAAATTTTTCACTTGAGCATCCACTTTCCCTCACCTGTCTGTCATGTATTTTCTTTTCTTTTATTTTGTACATTTAGTAGTGGAAAATATAAACAATTAAAAACTAAAAAGGAAACACAGTTGAATAATGTTGCGCAAAGCAAGCCAGACACAAAAGGGCAAATACTGTATGATTGCATTACCATGAACCAAATATATTGTGTAATATATTATATGATTTTTTAAAAATGTTATATGTATCCAGTATATTTAATTGAAAAATATATGTTTTTATTCAGTACTAGTTTTTAAATTCTCCCTTTAGGTATGTATAAACTGCTAATAAAGCTTTCAATTGTTTTGATATCGGTTATTATATATATCTCATCTAGAAATTTTATTCACTTACTTTTAAATCTGCTTTTTGTTGTTGTTGTTGTTGTTGTTGTTGTTTTACTATTTTCAACTTCCACTTTTATTTCTTTAAAACATATTCTTGTTTTATGCTCTGTATCTGATCATTCCAATACCTCCAGTCTTTGTGGTCTGACTCTGCTGTCTTAGTTTTTGCTGGCTCTTGATCATGATCCTTTGTTTCCCCATGTGTTTTGTGATTTCTGACTTTGAGCTCATGTGAGCGAGTTATTTGAGACAGCAATTGCAGGTAAGTTCCTCTAGAGATCATTTTGGACTGCCTTTGCTGGTTGTCTCAGAGCATCACTAACCCTGGACTACTATAAAGTAAATTAAGTCTTGACAAATTCTGGACCACCAAAATTCAATGAATTCAAGATGCAAACCTGCATAAGGCTATGTGGTAGTGATACATTTTCAAGGAAAACTTATTCCCCATTCTAGCCCAAGGATTTAAGGTAGACAATTTAGCATTGTGATCCCCTGGAGGTAAGGCACCAAGTATCTTTAGTCCACCCTTAAACGAGTCCAGCTTAATACAGGCAGGTCTCCTAATAAATTTTCCCTCTTGGGCCAGTCTTTTTTTTTTTTTTTTTTTTAAAGATACTTAGATTACATAAATGTTACACAAAAAATATAGGAATTCCCATATGCCCCACCTCCCACACCTTCCCACACCCTCCCACATAAACATCCTTCATTAGGTGGCACATTAATTGCAATTGATAAATGCATCCTGGAGCTTTGCCATTAAGCATGGACCGTAGTTCACATTGTAGACCACACTCTCCCGCACAGTTCTGCATGTTATGTGATGATATAAAATGGCTTACATCCGTCATTGCAATGTCACTCAGGACAATTCCCAAATCCTGAAAAAGCCTCTGTATTACAACTGCTTTTCCCTCTCCTTGCCCCCAGAGCCTCCAATGGCCACTGGCTCCACATCAATGTTGTAATTTCTTCCATTGCTTGAATCACAATATGTCTATAGTAGAATATCAATAAGTCCACTATAGTCCATAGCTCTTCCCCCCATCCTGAGGAGTCTGGGTCCACTCCACCTCCAATTGAGAGGTTGTTTGTATCCCATGGTGAAGATGGATGGATGCAGCTGCAGACTCTTTCCATTCCCTGGGATGGCTGTTGTCCATCATCATCTCCCTGCCAGTTGTCCTGGGTTAGTCCAATGAGCTGTAGAGTAGAAGTTGCTGCTCCACCAAGGTTCCAGGCCCAGATGGCACATGTACAGCCCAAAGACTCAAGTCTCTGGACATACACCTACAAACTCCAACACCAAGTATAGGTTTGAATAGAAGGGACTGATGAGTCATGTGCAGGGAAGACATCGTTGAGTCCAACTCTGTCACTCTCAGGAGAACAAACTCCAAAGTAGGGCCACTGGCAAGACACCAAACTCTGTAGGTATCCTCCCTGACATAGGACCTGGGTGTCTCCAGAGTCCTCAGGAACCCCACTATTTGGGATGATATCCACTTTGGAACTCTATGAGATCCTACTGAGTTGTGCATAAGAGTTACCTCTGGGATGACCTACCGACTCATTTTGAAGTCTCTTAGGCATATGAACTCATTTGTCTTTACCTTTTCCCCCTTTTATTCAAGGTCTTTTTCCAGTTGTATTGCCAGTTGGTGCTTGGTAGCAATCCCTCAGTGCCAGGGAGGCTCATCCCCGGGAGTCATGTCTCATGCTGGGGGGAAGGTAATGCATTCATATGCTGAGTTTGGCTTAGAGAGAGGCCACATTTGAGCAACAAGGAGGCTCTCAGGAGGCAACCCTTAGGCACCGCATAACAATAGGCTAAGTTTCCATTTCAAGAGCAAAGACTCATAAGGCTAGTCATCAATATCAAGGGCCCATCAGTGGATCATCCTCCTTCGCCAGTCACTGCCCCTGCACTTTGGGGACTGTTGCTGCTCCCTTAGAGAATGTGGCAGAGCTCTCCAGGATGGGAATTCAGTATTTTCTCATTTATTGAGTGATTCTCCACCCACTGTGACAATGTCTTGGGCCAGACTTGAAATTCAAAACCCAAGGCACCAAGTTTGACAAACAGACTCAAGGTTAAAACCTGCTGCTGCTTTCTTTTTCAAGTTCTACTTTCACGTGGCTTTTGGCATCTGATTATGTCTTAATTTCTTGTTGGTTTATCAATACATTATAATAATTTTGTAATCCAGCATGTTTAGTGTATGTGAGTGGAAGAGTTGGTCAGTGTATCTAGTACCCAGACTGTTGGAATCTTAAGTCCTCTACTGTCTTTTATCTTAGTCTTGACAATTGTTATGTTATGTCAACATAGCCTCATTTACAATGATTGAAAAAGATGCTACTTTGGGAAATATACTTCCCTTGTTTGTCCCCTTAGCTAAGCTTCTGAGAGCAAATATAGGTAGGGAGGAAAAAAAAAACAGAAGGAAGTCAAAAGACCAAGGTCATAAATGAGGCATAGAGAACTAAAAGGAGGCCAAAATGGAATAGACTGCATTAGGTCCAGAGCTGAAGTACTGTGAACTTTTTTTTATTTCCATGTGTTTATGTGGTCATGATATTTGCATTTCAAAGGGCTTGGGTAGGAGAGAGAGGCTCTAATAGCCACAGCTGGGCATCGCTGGGGCTCCAAATTTGGATCCTCTAGCACTAAGTACACATTTTAAGATTTTATTGACCCTTCAGATTCTGTTAATGAAAACATTTTTCTAGATGTTTATATCAGAAACTCTGCAGCTAGCACTGGATTATCAGATGAGTATTTCTGTCTATGAATTCAAACAACTTTGAAAGTTTCACTTTCTGGCTCAAAGCTCTGTCTTCTCTTTGTTCATTTTATTGAAAGCAAACGTGGTAGATTAATACTAAATTTTAACCAACTCTATATGGCTTGAACATTGTTTAATTGAATTTGGGTAGTAACTAGCCTCTAACATGTTAAATGAAAGCAGTTAGACTGTGAATGTGTACCACAACACATGTTCATATTCAACTCCTGGCAGAGTCTGAAAGAAGGGATTCTTCTCTGTCAAGACTTTTCCATGACATGATCAAATTTTTATTGATTTGATTTCTATGCAAGCTGCGGCTCCACATAATTTTGGCCTTTGGGTCTTTTTCAGTTTAATTTTTGAAATCTTCTTGGAATCTTTTTTTTTTTTTTTTTCCTGGCCTTACATGAACTTAAAATTTTGCAGAATAATTTCCCATTAAGATGAACAAAACAACTAAGAAAGACAGTAATGAATGTCACATATCTCTACAAGGCATCGTTCAGACTTGGAGAATGTCTTTCTTTCTTGGCATTTTATCATTTTACCCAAATGGATTAGTGGCAGTTGCTTAATCATATTTATTAATTTCCTGTGAAGTTCTATTCAAATATTTTGGTCTTCCCAGTTATACATCAATATCTGTTATTATATTAATAACCCTGATGATTATATTTTGAGAAGTTGAGGGATGTTTTTTTGAGATTGTTAAATTCACTCTTATTTGCATTTTTTTTTTCAGATTTAAGACTAAGTGCATGATTTTATAAAGTCTTTCACTTACCAAAAGAATAATTGCTATACTGTTTCATTTCTTACCAATTGGCAACTAGAATTTTCACTGATGATTTTTTATCATACTTATGACCATCTTCAATAAAATAAGCGTTAAACTTGAATTTGTGTTACCTTATGGTGTTAAATAGTATAAATGCTTAGTGCCCATAATATGTCAGCAGGGGGAGCTATTGGTCCTTCATTACCCAACAAACCAGCATTCGCCTTGGTAAAACGACTTTCTGATTAGAACGGGTGTTTCATTATCACTTCATTCTTGGCACAGTTATGAAAGAATTCTCTAATCATTCAAAGAGGCTGTAAAGAAGCTATGAAAAAGAAGCTGATAAACTCAGTCGGATACCTTGAAAAGTTCTAAAGAATGTTCAACTGGCTTCAGGCTCATCACCAAATACTAAACATGACTATAGCATGGAAAGTAAAATCACAAGAATTCCATACAAGCAACACGTTTCATTAAAGTTGAAAGGGAAAGTAGGTCAAGAGTTACATGATGAACAACCTCAAAATTTCTTATTAAAGAATCCACAACCTTGAAAATTTTGTTAATTAACCCAGGCTTTCTTTTTTTTTTTTTTTTTTTTTTTTCAAGGACCTGGCTATTTCTAGCCCTCGCCAGCCTGGGAGTACAAGAGTTCATATTAACACTGAGATCTGAATTTTTTGTTAGCTAAGTAGCCCCAGTTCCAAATGGGGCAGAAGCACAGCCTCATTTGGAGGTGTTCTACCTCTTCTAGAATCTCTGAGAGTCTCCATAAAGTCTCTCTGCTGGAAAAACGGCTCCATTCTTATGGTTCTACCTTTTCAAAGGGTACAAAATGGTATAGCATTCAGGGAGCAAGCTCTGTTAGCTGGGCCCAGAGCCTTTTTCCCCAGGACAAATACCAACTAGAGCCTTCTTGGCCCATGATATCCCTAGAGCCCTGGTACCCCTGGACCTGGGTGCTGCAGGTGTCGGGCCATGTCTTCCTTTTCTTGAAGCATCTGCGTGCTCAGGGACCTCCTCTACCTCTTTAAAAGTTGGTTCCTATCAACCCTTTTTCCCTTGCTCAGTGAACCAGGCCTATTGATATGTATCCTCAACTTCCATGCACATGTTCAGAGGATGATACTTTGAAAATACTAAACTAACATACTTACCATGGCAGCCATTTTGCCATTTTGGAAGGGGAAAAGGTAGTCCCCAAAGAAGAAGAGACAAGAAAACTCCCACCCAGAAAGGAAGAAGAAGTGGGAAATCTGACCTTCCATCCTCTGGTGGCTCCCACAGAAACTGAGATGGAGGATTCGGGAGACGATAGAGGATAGTCTGGCTTCTCCCGGCTGAGATTTTGGCAGAGGGTTGACACGCGAATAGCTTAAAGGGAACCTGAGAGCAGATGGGCTTTTGCCCCATGCTCACCGGGATTCTGGGAGGGAAACGCCTCCGAGTCCTTGATCCAACATGGTGGCATGGCTGGGCAAGACAAATGTTCAACTTCTGTGAAGCCTGGAAGTTTTCTGGAAGATAATTGAGGCTGTGTGGGTTTGTGGAGGGCATGGAAGGTGCCTCACAATGCCAGCAGACAATCTGAACTGGGAGATGGCTGCTGTGAGGGAAACATCTGGACTCTGTAGCCCAGAATCTCTGAGTGGAACAACTGGGCAGGGAAGTCACAGTAAGAATGCGGTGGAGGCTCTACTCCTTGGAGAGGTGGAGTGGGACAGAGCTGGCAGGGAGAAGCAGCAGGCCCAACTAAGTCAAGAGAGTTGCTAGGAGCCACAGATACCAGCAGAGTAAGCAGTGATCAGGTGGACAAGTGCCCACCGGTGAGAGCCCACAGGAGCCCCCTTACGCAAGAAGCCCAGGTGCAGTTCTGAGGACACCTTGACATACCTGCTGTGAGGCACGGGAGCTCCCCAATGCTTAGAGGCCATCTTGGGAAGAGAAGGAAGATGTAGGTCGTGGGTACCAAAGAACTGAATGTGTTCCTGAAAGGAGATGATGGAAACCGAGAGCCCAACCTTTAACAAATGTACACTGTCCTTCTACCCAAGGGATGGGAGCTAAATTTGCAGGCTTCCTACACAAGAAGCCTGAGGGTAGCACATTTCACCCAGGAATTACATGTAGTTGGCCAACATTCTCCTGCTCCACACACAAGGAAGCCCGTGTGACATTTGCACCCCGGGCCCTCGGATGTCACTGTGACCACAACACTATTGCCTGGGCCGGAGCCATGTGCCATGTCCCTCTTCTTCCTTTTCTTTTCCTCTTTTGTTTCTGTATACCTTGTCAGATGGTAGCTCTAAAAATATCACCACAGCAATCTGTTGACAAGACAAAGCTGTGTTTTTTCTTGGTGTGTTAAGGAAGAACTCAGAGGTGAGGCTGGCCAAGTCAGCATATTTATGGAGCCTTTGAAGTCTGGTTTAAGTAGATTTTTCAAGGCAAGGGGCCTTGATTAGGATTGAGTAAGGACAATGATATAATAGTTTAGGATGCTTGGATACAGCCAGGCACAGATTTTTTTTTTTTAACAAATCAATATTTGATACATATTAATAAAGCATAAATCCATCTAAAGTGTACGATCAGTGGTATTTGGTATAATCACATAGTTGTGCATTCATCACTTCAGTCATTATTAGAACATTTTCTTTATTCCAATAGTAATAATAAAAAAACAAAAAAACAAACAAATAAAAAAAGCTCATCACTTCTCAATCTTTCACTGCTTCCCCTACCATACATAGTTGCTATTCTGTTTCTGTCTCTTTAGTTTATTTGTTTACATTTTGTAAAAACAGTCTTATATATGCAATATTACCCATATTTGTATTTCACACGAGGTTTCAGTTTTATACAGCCCCATGTTAGACTTTTTAGCTTTTCTTCCAGTAATATATATGTCCTTGGACTTTCCATTTCAACCACTGTCATACCCATATAATAGTTCTGCTAGTCACAAACACCATGATGTGCTCTCACGATTTCCATTCATTTCCAAAGATTTATAAACAATCTTTTTACCAATTCCAGGCAAAGATTTTGAGGAAGAGGTCCAAAGAGTCTTGGGGCATAAATTAGCATTTAATACTTCCTAATAAAGAGTTGATGCATCTTTCAGGAAGACTCTGCAATGACAATAAAGTTATTTGCAACTTCCCTGGGCAAGAGTTTCCTGGAAGAGTAGACAAAGATTGATGAAGACAATGGAAGAGCCAAGTTAGTTCGTGTGAACAGCTGTCTGAGTACAGCTGGTTCTGGCCCTCGGTCTGCTGCGTGCCAGGCAGGGAGAAAACCTCTGTGCAGAAGCTCGATGGGGCAGTGTGGCGCGACGGTGACCGCACGGGTGCTGGAGCTGCCTGGCTCACACTGCGGCTCTGCCTCTCACATCTGTGATTCTGGGCAAGTTGCGTAACCTTGATTCTGGAAGATAGCAAGTTTCTGATATAATGTTATCAGACTCTATCTTCAGCCTTCAAAGTACTTCAGCATTAGTACCATAATCAGATACACACAAATGGCTGCCACAGAAAGTAAGCCGGGAGAAGCCAGGGTGGGTAGCAGCGTGAGAGAAGTACTTTGTAATCAGGATTTCTAGGAGGCAGAAGCCAGTGAGCTAAGCTTTAAGGAATGTGGTGAGAGGGCCTGGAAGGTGGCAGACATCTTCACATCTGGTTCTTTGTTGTCTGCCTTTGCTCCTCCTTCTTTCCTCAATGCCCCAACATTTAGGGAGGAGAAAATCTTGGGGCTTCTGGTTGACCCACATTTCCATGTGCCTGTCTCTTTTCTAAATGCTGTCATGACAAAATAAGAAGAGCAGTGGAAGGAAGCTGGGAGGCCTGGGCTCACATCCCATCAGGGCTTGGTGTCCCCATGGCTTTTTGTGGGACCTGGGGCCTCAAATTTCTCACCTGTACTACCTGTTCCATGTACTTCACGGAATTACTATGGAGATCAAATGAAAACTACATAAGATCAAGTTTAAAGTACTATGCTATTGAAGGCATCCTTCAGGGACCTCCCTTCCGTTTTCTTTTTTCCCATTTCCCTGTCACCTCTTTACCTTTCCCTCCCCTTACCTATTCTCTCTTCCTCTCCCAGTCCCCTTCCTTCCCTCCCACACCCATTCCCTCCCCCCATCTCTGGGCATCATTGGTTTATTTTTAGGAAAATCTTGATTGCAGGCCTCCACTGGTCTAGTTTTAGTTGACTACACTAAATGTGCTTATCATGTTACAAAACCCAAAGAAAGAGTTTAGCTTTGGAAGCCAAGTCAAACCCTGGAAACACAGGCAAAACACTCAAAGCCTCTTGATCTGTTTCCACATCTTAAAAATGAGGTTGATGCCTGCGGCGCAGAAATGCTTTTTCAAATCAGCCAGCGCAGGTAAATGCAAACTTGCTTCATTCATCTCCCAGGGTCTTCCGGGACAATGGAAAACCCCTCGTGGATGGCTTGGGAATCTTCCTTCCCTTCTACTCCTTTTAAAGAAATGGCAAGTCTAGAGCTTGAGAACACAAAATGAGAGCCAGACTGTCTGTGTGCAAAACTTGGTTCCAACCAAGAAGTCAACAGCTGGGACTAGTGAGACCCTCAGCTTGGCACAAAATTTTAACAGTAACCTAGATAGATAGTATTTTAATGCAATATATTAAAAATCATGTCAGCAAACTATGGCCCACCTGTTTTGTAAATGATATTTTATTCCAAACTGGAATTAGGGTAAGGAGAGTGAAGCAAGGTTGAATTCCATCTTTATTTAAATATTTGAAATTTTGTTCATTGTGTATTTTTTATTTTAAGAAATAGTGTGATAAAATATTATTTTTCTTGATTACTCAGTTTTTTAGCATCCCTTAAATTTTGTACCTGAGTGCCTGCCACCACTTCCTGTGTGGTCTTTGGTAGTTACTTAAACTCTGTTTCTCACTTTCCTTATGTATAAAACAGGGCTATTAATAATTCTGCCTATCTCATAGGGTTATTGTAAAGATAAATGACTTGATAAATGTGAAGCATTAATACCAGTGACTTATACACATTTTTAATAGTAGGAGGAGTAGCAGCAGTTAGTAGTAGCAGTAGCAGTATTTTCCTTTGGGGCATCACACACCTGACATGGTCTGTCCCACTCTCTCACAGCAATCCTTGCCATGCCCACCTCTTTCATTCATTTACCTACTCAACAGACATTTCATAAGCATCCAAGCTATAAAAGACAGTGCAGTATAAACAGACGGGCTAAATAAATGCATAAGACATGGTTCAACAAATCTATAATCTAGCTCAGAGACATGTGAGGCAGATTTCAGCTGCCAATGGTAAAATACATGGCTAAAACTTTACTTAGGAAAGAGAGCCTTATTTTCTCACGGAACCAGGAATCCAGAGGCAGACAGTCCAGAGATGTTTAGCCTACAAGGTCTCTGGCTGGCTCTTTTGCCCTACTCTTGTCTATGTCCTCATGGTTGCAAAGGGCTGGCCAAGCCTCCCGACACAGCCTCCGCTGACAATATCCAACAGCAGGAAGAAGGTGGGAGGTGGGGGAGAGGGGCCGGAGTGGGGAGAGTCTCCTTTTCTTTAGGGAATCCACCCTTTCTCCAAATAACTTCTCCCCACGGCTGCACCAAAGTGACTCAAGTTCCCTGCAAACCATTTGCCAGAACTGCAGCCAAGCCTCGTGCTAAACTAATCACTGACCAACGACCAGGGGGTCCCATGACTGGCTCAGACCCCAGGCTGGGGTGGGGGTGGACCCGCCTGCCCTGACAATACAGTGGTCCTCCATCTAAGCAAAATGAGGATCCTGCTACCGTGGAGGGAAAAAGAAAAGGGGGCGGGCGGGGGGGGGATGCTGTTGGGAAGGCAATCAACATTTCTCCTACAGTAAGAAATACATTTCCCCAGGTGGATTTTCATCATCTTACAAAACTGGATTCTTAGTGGCATTTTAAGAAAAGGTTTCTTGGAGCTAAGAGAGGCTTCATTAGTTCAGCAGATTTTAGCTTAACAGATGGAGACAATCGGTTTCCTTCCCAAGCTTGTCCCCTGTTTCTGTTCAACTGTTAGGTACACAAGGTCACTAGGAGACGGTGTCCTGAACCACGAAGGTGGCTCCATTGAGGGCCAGTTGAGGCGGGAGCTGGAGGTGTCACAAGAGGCTTTGAGGGGGTTGTGGTTGAGTAGGGCCACCAGAGAGGCAGGTTTTGGACTTGGACTTGCAGGGAGGGGAGGAAGGATGCTCTAGATGCAGAGATGCTTGACATGGGAGGGCAAAGAGCATGAAGAGAAAGCAGCCCAGGTGGCTGGAGCTCCGTGGGCCATGAGCGTGAGCTCAGGTTGCAGGTGGCCTCAAAAGGTAGTTGAGGGGTCTCTACGTCCATTTGCTGGATTAATGATATTCCATCCCGTTATAGGAAATAAGAGCAATAAACAAAGACGATAGAAGAAAGTAAGTAGAGACATGGACGTAGATAATGTAAAGAGATAGGAAAGGATGGAAGGACCAAGCAGACACTCGGTATACAGGAGGCTGAAATTGACCGCATGTTGGCAGAACAATTCTGGCTTCATGGGGCCCCTGCCCAGGCAGCACAGATGGAATCCGTGGCTGTTATTGGCCAAGGATCCTGCCCTGGGGTCTTTCCAATAGAGCAAGTATTTTTTGGCTCCAGGTACCTTTCACCTGCCGAGGTCCTTCTCACCCTCCACTTTTCCTATAACCACACGACAGGAAAGGCTGTTAAGGGGCATGGAGGGGAGTGGGCGAGAGGGAAGAATACAAGCTTTGCACACTCAAGGATTCAGTAGTGTGGCACTCCTGCACCATTGGACCCTATCTTGGGGCGCTTGCTCATCTCCTCCCTTGCTCCTTGCCTATTGCTGTGTTTCCATTGATTTCATAAGCCAGGTGTTTCCAGCATCTTAATCTAGGCTTTAAGCCTTCTTGCTCCTTGACTTTCACTTATCTTGCTGGTAAAGTACTCAGAGGCTCTCGTTGCATCAAGGCCATTTCCCACATGAGAGGGGTTTTAGCTTTACTCAGTAGTATTCAGTTGATCCAGGACTTTTCTTGATTTGGGTGTGCCTGGACAAATAGGTCAAACTTACAGGGCCATCAGGGAAAATCAAAGAATGCATTGATTAAGTGTTAAAAAAAAAAAATTAGAAGAAAGAGAAGCCTAGCTCAGGAGCCATCTTTCACACTAAGGGGGTGTGGGGGGCTCATCCAGAGCTTACGTATCTCCCCGAATGAGGCAGTGGGAAGCTGAGCACTGGTGCAGGCATGATAGAACCACGTGTTCTAGCCCAAAGCATTCCCTGGGAATCTGCCAAGCCTGCAGAGCTCATTCTCAGTCACGGGAACACTGGAGGTGCAGGAGCATTGTGCCTCAACGGAGAGACCACCAGACACATCCGGAAGGTTCTGCAGCACCACTGACAGCTGTCCTCAGCAAGCCTGCGTCACGAAGGAAATGTAAAGGGATGGGCAGGTAGAATATTCTAGATTAAGAGCCTTAAGGAACGTGATAACCAGATGCAATGAGTGGACTCAATTCGGAGCTGGATGGGGATAAAGGAAGTTGGGGGACTCTTACGGAAAGCTGGATACAGATGGAGAGGTGGGGAAGACGAAAATCCATTGGAGAGATGAGAACTGTTTAAAGCAGGTTACAAAATGGCATGGAAAGAAGCATTCTATTCTATTCCCTTACTCCCACCTATAGTGTTTTCTGTCAGGTATATACTGCTTCTGTAACAAGAAAAGGTTATTTTTATTTAAAGAAGTAAAATTGTTTCCCTTAAGAAAGAGACCAATTCCTAGACTTTGCAGACCCCTCCCCCATCCCTCTGTGTTCTCCCCTATTCTCCTCCTCTTGGGCTTTCATGTAATCCAGAAACTTCCAGAGGGCCATGCCTTGAGGTAGTTCTCACAGGTATCCCTCCACAATCCCCAAATCAAAAATTACCTGGTCCAGCTGTCCTCCTCCAGGCCACAGGTGAAAAGGGTCTGATAAACAACCCCCCAGGGGCTCCTCAGTGACCTGTGATGTTACTTACTGTTCTATTTTTATCCCATAGGCTGAATCTCTAGTGGTGAAAACTCAGCCATTTGAAAAGGTAAACACACACACAGAAAAATGACTGCCCCTGTAGTTTTACTGAGAGAGAAACTGCTACCCAGAAATCTGTCTGATGCCCGCCCCCAACAGCCACCCACCTAAACTATCTCTGTTTACAGCCAGCAGTGCCATAAGTATCTCACCTTTGCTGAAACGGCTTCTAAGGAGTGCTCCCCTCTTCTGTAACCAGAGAAGCAAAGAAGTCAGCCCCTGTTTACCTATAGTACCGGTTTCTGCTGAACCACACGGTTTGCCCAAAACCAACAGGGGCTGCAAAAGATCTTACCAGTTAAAACAATACAACATTCCTAAATACACCTTGGATGTATCTTTTCCAAGATGCCTTCTGTTCCAGAGCAATATTGAGTGGATACGTTTTAATTTCCCCTGAAAGCATGGGTGCACTGCTGCTTCCCACCCACAAGAGGCTTGTCTCCCAAAGGGCTTAGTCTGTCTCTTGAGCTAGGCTTGAAAGCAAATTTGTCTTGAGTCAGGATTTTCCAAATCCCTCTGGCCTTTTTCCAGTCTAAGGAACTACTAAGAGAGGCCTCTCATTGCTTAGAGAAAGTCCCTGCTTTTGCCTGGAGGGGGAAGTTGGAAGGAAGGGGGGAAGGGAGGGGGAAAAGGGGAGAGGGGAGAGCTGGGTTAGAGTGCTGGCGTTTGACTGGCCTGATCCCCTGGGCTACTCTGCCTTGGTTTCTGCTTCAGTAGAATGGGGTTGATGTTAGATGACCCCATACGATATCAGTGAAGGCTAAGTGGGTTAGTATATGTCAGCGACCTGAATGTGAGGTAGAGGAAGGCATACATTTTATCCACAGGGGACAGAGCAGGAGAGACAACCAGAAGAAGCAAAAAGAATGAAGACTCCTAATTTCCTCTCTGGGGGGAGCACAGAAAGCCAAGGAAAGAGCTGGGGGGCAGTTCCAGAAAAGCATCCGTACTAAAGCATTAGCAGGAGTCATCCTAGGACTGGTGTGGAGATGCCGGCTGTGCCAGAAAAGTCTCCCAGTAGCTGAGGAGATCCCAGGGCCGTGGAGAGTGGCCTGCCATGAGCCCTCATACAGGCAGAGGAGTCCACCATCCCTGAGGATGTGGGGGAGAAGGTGCACGGGAGCCAGGCTCGTGGAGAAAGCCCCAGGTCCGTGAAGGCAGGAGGCAGAAAAGCCAGGGTACGGGAGGAGCTCAGAGTCAGCTACGTGGGCCTCAGAGGACAACAGGGCCCAAGACGGCAGGTGAGAGGCAGCACGCAGCAACCAGGGCTGCCCCACCAACACCTCAGCAAGCACATTGTCCCCTGAACTGTCCAGATCGGCTCAGCTCTGACTTAGCCAGGTTCCCAGAATGCCCACTGCCACTCCAGTGCCACCCGACCAGAAAAGAATTCTGAAAAGGGCAAGTTGAGGTGGAACGAGAAGCTTTACCCTTTGTGGCTAAATTATCTTACTTTTGCCAATTTGATAAAAATATAAGACCATGTGAACATCTCACGAGGGTGATAGGGGGTGGTGGTGGTCCCAGCCTTGTAATAAAGAACCCAAACCTCTGAGGGCCTTGGAGCTTCGTTAGTTTCCAGATAAGTCTCCTCTCCTTGAAGGGAGTGTTTAAAAGTATCACATTGGACCAGGTCCAAACCCGATTAGAAACTGTTTATTTTCCCAACAGCAGGTGGGTTGGAGCTTGGGAGACAGACAAAATAAATGCTTTCCATTTCTCTTCAGACAAAATAAATGCCTTCAATTTTCTCTCCACAGCCAAGTTGCAGCATGAATTAATATGTGACCCCATTGCATTTCTAGGTACAAATTTATTCCTCTTTTCTTTCTTTCACCTCCTTCATTTCTCAAAAAGCGTGTCCACTACCCTCTCCACCACCCACTCATTCTTTGGACCTTTTTTTGAGCCCCTACTATATGCCACAGCACTCAACCATGTGATTATAAAGAAGAATTTTAAAATCTCCTTTCACTCGAGTAATTCTCTTCCAAAGTTTTGAATTTTATGGCTTTACACAAGTATAAAGTATAAAAAATGTATGTAAAAATAATTTAAATAGACAAATGAATTTGTTCCTCTTGTGAAAAGCGATTGCTCGCTGTATGGGTGAAAAACCAAAAGATAAAAGGCAACTGAGGAAATTATGAATTTCCTTCCCAACTACATCTCTTCTCAGTTCTATCTATTAAACTTTCTGTTTAAGACAGAAAGACAATCTCCTTTCTTTGAAAGATAAAGTCAATAATAAAAAGACATATCAGTGAACTAAAGCTTGCTTATAAAAACCTCACCCTCAAAAATTAGATTTGAGGCAGGTTTTAAAAATACAATTTATCTACATTGGAAATGATGTGCAGAGAAGGTGAACATTAATCTCTGGGAACTTACAGCTTTAAATTCTTCATCTATTTGTTGCCTATTTTCTCTAATCTTTCTGACCTTTCATAGCTGAGCAGTTTATTGCTCTAGGATTTTTGCTTTACGATGTAGTTTTTTTAATTTTTAAGTACTCTGGGGTAGCATAAAGAGAATATCTCATTATGGTTTCAGAGCACAATCTTTGGCAAAATAAAGCCACTGCAGGTTAATTAGGAAATTTAGAAAATTCTTCCGTAGACAACTCTGTGCCCTGAGAGGAAAGGTTATAATTAAGATAGATTTCATGTCATTAGGATCATTTAAAATGCCACCTCCTCAAAAGATGAAGATAATAAAGTCAGCAGAGAGACAATGTTATGTATGTTTAACTGGATTATTGGATGAACTGACCTTGTTGAGAACAAGGAAAAAGGAACTTTTTCCTCCCACCACTGTTTTCTCACCTGCACTTGTCTGATCTCTATTCTCAATGCTGAAAAGACGTCCCTAAGCTTTTCCTTGCACTTTCAAGGATAGGGACAGTCTTGTTTGCAGACATTAGAAAGTTCATCCCTTGATGACTCACAACACAGATCTCTCATTCCCCTAAAAGCCCCCCTAGCTCAGGCCTGGCCCAGGGTTGCTAACATACAGGCCTTTCTTCTCTTGGGCAGGTGTGAGGGTGGAATGGAGATGTAAAGGGGGAAGGGGTTACTTGCCTGGAGTTGGTGTCGTCTGGTGCCAATGCCCTCCCTCCATGTGGCCATGGTCCGATACCGATTTTTGTCTTGTGGGTTCTTCAGGTCCACACACACATTCCTGGGGACAGCTGACATGGCCACGCCCTGGCAGGAGCAGTGCCCTCTCTCCTGACTTCTGAGGACTTGCCCCAATCTTTCTCCCACACCTCAGAGTCCCTCTCTGAGTGGTCTCCTTGCCCTGGCAGCCATCTTCTTTTGCAGAAATGTTCTCTGAAGTTGGCTTCCTCACAGAGGATCCCCTCAGAGCCACAGGAAGCCTATGTTCTGGCCCCCCATCAGTGGGCTTGCACCCCCTTATCCATTCCTGGAGGCCATGCCAGCCAATCTCTTGCCTTCAGATTTCCAGATTCTTCCAGGTGAGAACCAGGCAGCAGGTTCCAGGGGTTCTCACCCCAGGATGTCTCCGGGACTTCTCAGAAGTCTTCCCACTTTCTTTGTCTTTTTTCCACAGTGCTGGAGCCTGGAGACTTCTCCCTTTCAGCAAAATATCCATTAGAAGAACTCACCCTTGGGGGGGGGTGATTTATTCTCTGACACTGACAAGTGTTTGCAAAGAACTCCTCTTTCATTCTTTTTTTCTCCTATCATTCTCATCTCTTTTAGACTAAAGGTGGATAACAAGTAGATGATGCCCAGAGCTACAGAAGGAGTGTTGGTCCAGGCCTCCGTGACTTCTGCCAGGAGGCCTAGCACCACTCTCCTGAAGGGTGAGGGTTGTCATTCATTGTTCTCAGCTTTGGGCCTCGGTTGAAATTCTTAGGGTAAGCAGCTGTGGCTCAAGTGGTTGGGCTCCCGTTTACCATATGGGAGACCCCGGGTTCAATTCCCAGGGCCTCCTGGTGAAGGCAAGCCCGCCCGCACATAGTACAGTGAGCCGATGGCCCGTGCGGCGCGGTGAGCTGGATAAACAAGATGACACAACAAAGGGAGACAAGCAGACACAGAAAAACGCACAGCAAATGGACACAGTGAACACAAGCAGAAAGAGGGGATAAATAAATAGATAAAATAAATCTTTAAAAAAAAAAGAAATTCTTAGACAACAGAGAAAGTCCATTTATTTATGAAATTGATGTATTACTATGATCTGAGAGAAATTCTTTATAATATAAATTCACAGAACGCAAGTTCTTCTCATTCTGATATCATTGAATACAAACAACAAATACAAGGAAGTAAAAATGCCCCCAACTTGAAACATCACTACTATATGTTCAACTCCATATATGAAAGACTTTTCATTGACATGTGATCCTCTGTAAACAATTGGTTTTTACAACCTCTGTGACAGATAGTATCTTCTAGATGAGGAAAAAGATTCAGAGATATCATGCAAGTTGCCCAAAGCTAACCAGCTACTAAGAGGTGGTGTTGAGATTAGAGGTGAGAACTGTTAGGCCCCAAAACTTATTCTACCATTTGCCTCTCTGACTCTTAATTAATTATTATAAAAATATCACTTGTCCCAGTGTCCGAGGCTGCTTTCAACTCTGTCTTTTACTTCTTCCTCTAGGTTTCTGAAATAATCCATCTAATCAATCAAGTCAATAAATATGTTAATGGTGGCCTAGATGTGACTAACCTCAAGCACATCTCCTAAATTTGGTGATGGCATTCAAGGCCCAGAGGATCTCATAGTGGAAAGTTGTTGATACTTGTGAGACCTTCAAGAATATGAGAAGGCAATCTGAATGGAAGTGACCCATGTAGTATGGCCCATGAGAGCTACAGGAGGCCCATTGCTGAGGGCTGAAGGATGGGTGCAGGGGTTGAGGAGGGAAAATTTAAGCCAATTTTTGGAGTAGGTTGGATCCCTGGAAGGGCCCAAACAAAGAGGGAGGGGCAGGGTGAGCTTTTCTAGGCCAATTTCAGGTGACAAGCAAAGAATTAAGCCAGGAGGTGAGCAGGATCTAGAAAACCTCTGCTGGCTCCTCAACAGCTCAGGGTTTCAACTCTACACATCAGAAGGTCACCAATGCCCTGCACGGCCCTGTCCTCCACAATCCTTCACATTTTACAATCTTCCAAGGCCCTACTCACTTGGCCCTTAAACTCGGTGCACTCTTCCTGGTCTATTAGCACCCTCTGGTCTTTGTTCTTCGTCTTCTCTCTGCCTTCCCACTCCCTCCACTGGGTGAACTCTTCTTATTTCAAGCTCCATATCAGCTCCTGCTTGGCCCCTTCCTTCAGCCTTCTCACCCTCAAGAAGAATGACTTTCCCCTACCACATTGTCTTTAGATCTCTAACAGACCCAATATGTGATACTGCTGGTGAATTGTTACCCCTTTTTAACTCTGCCAGATCCCCTTTAGATTTTGAGCTTCTTAGGTGATAGGTTTTCAGGATTGATGATTAGCGTCTCAGCCAGCTTTCCAAAGCCCATTTAATCGGTAGTTGCTAGTTTAGTTGAAGTAAAGCATTGCATTTGACAACTGGCCAAAAAAATGTTTGTTCGAAAGAAGACATGACATCACCTGACTTGAGCTGCCAGGAGGGCCTCCATTCCCCATGTGTTCTAGGATAGGAGGGGAATCCTCAAGCTCCAAGCCTCTGGTGGTAGATTGCAAGGTACCTGGCAGGTCTGGGGGACAGGGAGTCAAGGTGAAGTTCCCTGGAATGAGGAGTTACTGAGGTCAAGGCTTTGGCTATTTTAGGACGGTAATAGGGTTTGTGAGGAAAAGGGAAGTAGAAGAGAAAGGAGAGGAAGGAGATCCTAGGCCTCCACTATCTGAGAGAAAGGGGAGTTCTGTAGACTCCTACATTTCTCGTGGAATCCTTAGAAGGACCCAAGGTTGGAATAGAGTTTGATAATTGAGCATGTTCTAAGCCCACTACACACAATACAAAATAAGAACTCACATGCACGAGGTAATGTTTTCTTCGCTAGTGGTGGTCAGATTATTACCAAAGACAAATGAAACGGTGGAATCACTCTATGATTCCATACAGAAATTCCCTCTTGGCCCAAGCAGTTGTATATGACCTTAGGAAACGACGGCGCAGATTTTCTCCTGCTGGACGGGTAAGCAGTGCCATCTACTGGGCTTTTTTTTTTTGTAAAATGATATATAAATATATATGCAGATATGTGCATTTGCTTATATAAATGTTTTTGTGTTTTTTTTTCTCTCTTTTTTTTCTACTGGGCTTTGAACAAACTATTCTTGGGCTGAAATCATAGCTTAATTTAAATAAAAAACTGTAGACTTATTGCGATTCTAGCAATAGAAGAACTTTTAGAGGCGGTAGCCACTGGAGGATCTGAGGGGAGGAAGAGGAAAAAATAGATGTAATATGGGGGCATTTTTGGGACTTGGGAATTGTCCTGAATGACATTGCAATGACAGATACAGGCCATTATATATCTTGTCATAACTTACAAAATTGTGCAAGAGAGAGTGTAAACTACAATGTAAACTTTAATCCACGCTCAGTGGCAATGCACCAAAATGTGTTCATCAATTGTAACAAATATACCACACTAATGAAGGATGTTGTTAATGTGGGAAAATGTTGGAGGGGTAGGGTGCAGGGCATATGGGAATCCCTTACATTTTTTTTGTAACATTTATGTAATCTAAGTATCTTTTCTTTTTAAATTAAGAAGTATATATATATATATATATTAAAAAAAAAAAAAAAAAAAAAACAGCAATTACCACATTTGTAAGTGTTCAATATAATTTATTCTCGATCAGGATAAAATAACTGGAAAAGCCTTTCTGCTTGGCTACAATGCCTTTCATTTCAAACTTCTGGGAGGCGTGATCTTCAGAGGTAACAGCACTTGGCCATTCTACAAACATTAGGACGTGGGAGCCAGGCACTGGGTATATGGGAGTGGGTGGTCAGCACAAGCACAGCCAGCCCTCAGGAGACTTGTGGTAGCAAGTTTACAATTTGCACACATTCCCGTATGTTAGGGAACCTGCTTCTCACCACACACAGTCTAAGAAATTATGAAAAGTTTACACAATTTTCCAGAACACTCAAAAGTATGTTTTTCTATACAAGGAACTGCCACGTTTCTGATGTTTTCCTTTGAGGTGATAGTAAATCTTACCACTACCATCCCAATGGCAGGCTTACTTTAGTTCCTCCAACTTCTCCGTAACTGGAGCTCCTCCCTGGGATCTGTCTTCAGCCCTCAGCCTTAGGAGCCCAGGACTCTATAAAGTGGGTGTTGACGATTCATACATCTGTCTCCTTCCCAGATCTCCCTCTGGAATTCCCAATCCACACTTCCAAATGCCTTTCAGTCATCTTCTCTTAGATGGCCTGCAGGCACCTAAAATGCAACGTGTCCAAACTCAATTCATTATCTTCCCTTCAGATCTGTTCTTCTCATACTCTCAGATCTGTTCTTCTCATACTCTCTTCCTCAGTCAGGAGTGCAGCCACCCTCCAGATCCCTCAAGCCAGAAGTCTTGGCATGCTCATCTCTCTCCCACAGCCCACGGATGCTTTATCCTTTAATACCTAGTGACAGGACTAGGGAGAATTCGAAGACTTACAAAAATATTTAAGAATTTCAATCAGTGAATTTGCTGAAAAAAAAAAAAAAACATAAAAGAGATTTCAAAGTAGCAATGATTAAATGTTCCAGTGATTCCCAAACCTAGTATTATGTTAACCGCAGATATTGTTATATTTAGTATTCATCAAATTTTGATTACATTGAAGACTGCAGGTTAGCTTTTCTTAGTATTTTCTTTATAAGAATTCCTAAGTATGCATGACAATTTGTGAGGAATTACATAACAGTCAACCACAGATTAAATGAATTAATTATAGCCTAATCATTTCAAAAATAAAATAATAAAAATTACAAATAATTCCTAAATCTCTACAGCAGAAATATTTACAGTATATTTAATGTGGGATGTGCTCACGTTTTAATGTATTTGATGTGATATACAATGAGACCTCCAAAGTAACATTGCTGAAAGCTGAAGAAGGTCTTAAAACAGCTCTACTCACCTGATAATGCAGTGATAAAAGGAAAAAAAAATAATTTTTTTCAAACTTTTTTGTTTTTTCCCATTTTTTGTATGTCCTATTCCTTTAATTATATTTTATTTTTAGTTTTTTTACTGAGTTTCCATGTATTTTATCTCTTCCATTTAAGCTTATCATTATTATTTTATTTTCCTATTAATTATATTTGGTTATTATATGGGCTTCATCTTCAAGGAAGGTTTAGATCACAGAAGTGTTACAAAGGGGCTGCAGAGGATCATCAGTGGGGGATGTCTGGGATGGGGGATTCATGGGAGGAAGTTCATCTGAACATACATGAAAGACATATAAAATTGTCCAAATGATCAAGGGGTGGGGCATAGTCACAGTGTGTGGACAATCACTCAATAAATGAGGGAATACTGAATTCCCAGCTTGGAGAGCTCTGCCGCATCTCCAAGGGAGCAGCAACAGTCCCCCAAGTGCAGGGGCAGTGTCTGGCAAAGGAGGATGGTCCACTAATGGGTTCTTGTTATTGATGACTAGCCTCACGAGTCTTTGCTCTTGTAATTGAAACTTAGCCTTATGTTATGGGGTGCCTAAGGGCTGCCACCTGAGAGCCTCCTTGTTGCTCAAATGTGGCCTCTCTTTAAGCCAAACTCAGCATATGAATGCATTACCATCCTCCCAGTGTGGGACATGACTCCCAGGGATGAGCCTCCCTGGCAACGAGGGATTAACACCAAGTGCCATCTGGCAATACCACTGGAAAAAGACCTTGAATAAAAGGGGGAAAAGGTAAAGACAAATGAGTTCATGTGGCTAAGAGACTTCAAAGAGAGTTGAGAGGTCATCCCAGAGGTAACGCTTATGCATACCTCAGTAGGATCTCATAGAACACCAAAGTGGGTATCACCCCACACAGAGGGGCTCCTGAGGGTTCTGGAAACACCCAGGTCCTATATAAGGGGGAATAGATCCAGAGATTGATGCCTTATGAGTGGGCTATACTTTGGAATCTGTGCTCCTGAGAGTGACAGAATGGGACTCAAATAAGTCCTCCCTGCACATGATCCATCAGTCCCTTCTATTCAAACCTATATGTGCTGCTGGAGTTTTTAGGTGTACTTCCAGAGCCTAGAGCCTTTGGCCTGCCCATGTGCCAGCTGTGCCTGGAATCTTGGTGGGGCTGCAACTCCTACTCTACACTCAATGGACTCACCCAAGTCACCTGGTGAGGAGACGATGATGGACAACAGCCACCCCAGGGAATGGAGAGAGTCTGCAGCTGCAGGAAGGATAATCCCATACATCATATCCATGGGATATAAGCACCCTCTCACTTGGAGGTGGAGTGGACATCACCATCCCAAACTCTTCAGGATTGGGGGAAGAGCTATGGACTAGAGTGAACTCACTGGTATTCTGTTGTAGACATATTGTGATTCAAGCAATGGAAGAAATTACAACAGTGAGGTGGAGCCAGTGGCCACTGGAGGCTTTCGTGGCAGGGAAGGGAAAAGCAGTTGTAATACAGGGGATTTTTTGGGACTTGGGAATTATCCTGAGTGACATTACAATGACAAATATAGGCCATTTTACATCAGCATATAACATGCAGAACTGTGTGGGAGAGAGTGTGGTCTACAATGTGAACTATGGTCCATGCTTAATGGCAAAGCCCCAGGATGTGTATATCCATTGCAGGTGATGTGCCACACTAAAGAAAGATGTTTATGTGGGATGTTATGGGAGGTATGGGAGATGGGGAACATGGGAATCCTTGTAGTTTTTATGTAACATTTATGTAATTTAAGCATTTTTAAAAATATAAATAAATAAATAAATAAAACAGCTTTACTACCCCTTCTGCATCCAAATAGTTATTAAATTCTGAATAATTTGCTTTAGAAAATCTAAATAAGACAAAAACTAGTATTTCAGAGGCAACATAGGAGAAGAGAGAGATTTCAATTAGTTTGTCATCTTTGATAGATTTGTAGAAGCTTATAAGTACTTTGTGTTGGGAAGGATTCTGAGGTTGGCTTCTTCACTCAGTGAGTTGTATCCTCCATTAAAGAAACAGGATGAGAATGGCATTCCATTTTCAGGGATGTGCAGGCTATGGTTCATACTAGAATTTTGCAAGCCAGTTGTTAAACACAGACATTATTAAAAAAACTAAATTATATAAACCCATAATTAAATATATTCTATTAAAAACAAATATAATAAATATTTAAAATGCATCATTTCCTAATTATTTTGCCACAGTTAAATATTATCCATGTTCTTGACGGTACTTGTCTGTCATATCTGTTTGGTGGACTCTGCTACTCTACATTTCTTCCCAGCTCTGCATTTAGTGACAGCAGGTTGGTAGCTTAAAATCAGCCATGGTTGGGAGTGTTTATGCCTTGGAAATTGGCAAACACCACATAGCAGAGCTTTGTCAGGGTAAAGCCAGTTGTTAAATGTTTACCAGCATATCACTGTTTGTGTCACATATATGCCAACCTTAGGCAAAGGAATCATTTCTAGAAGCAGGGTACCACAGAAGAGAACAATAAAACAAGGGCTAACACTTATAAGGTGTGTTTTATGTGTCAACAACATTTTAAGAACTTGAGATATAGTGATTCATTTAATCAAATTCTCACAACTCTGAGGTAAGTAGTATTTTTATTCCCATTTTATAAATGAGGAAACTGAGGCACAGTGATGTTAAGGAACTTGGTGAAAATTTGTAGGGGGCAGTGGGTTGGTTCAAGCCTGGGATGTACGTGTATCAGACATTTGTCATCCTCGTGCAACCTGGCTCACTGGTAGCATAGCACAGCAGCTAGTAGCTCAGTGTGGAGAGCCAGGCTCACTGGTTAAATCTTCCATTCACCCCCATAAGCTGTGCAGAATTGGCCAGCTACTTAAGCTCAATGTACCTCAGTCTTTTCAGCTGTAAAATGGCCACACTGTTAATAATAGTACATATTTGCAGGGGTCTTGGGACAATCAAAATGGGTTCATTCAGGCAGAGTTCCCAGGACAGTGTCATCATCATCATCGTCATCATCATCAATTTTGTTGTTATTTCTTAGCAGTCTATATAGACTCTCAGCCCTTTGGATCTTCCTAATTCAGGAAGGTTCTTGAAGGTCACTTACTTAGGCTAGTGGTTTCCATACTCTGACCTGGTCCATGATAAAGTTTCCACTGGCCATGGTGAAAGGAGAAAAGCCGATGTTTATAGATAGGTAAAACTTTGCCAACTAAATTTTCCTAGAAAGGATTTCCTTCTAACCTGACGTTACATCCTTTCTGCTTGTTTAATGTTAAAATATATTTTTGAAAAATGCAACATTGGCAATAGTTCATGGTAATTTATTTTTTACTTTATTTTTCAGTGTTCTTCCTTGGCAAATATAAACAAAAAGAAATTTCTTGTAGGGGCCAGGCAGACATGCATAGATGGCAAACTATGTGGAATGCTGTAACGAGAGTTTGGTAGAAAGTTGACTGAGAACGTTTGTATTTGTGATGACATGGAGAGGGTCATTTGTGCTGATATTTGGAGAATGAGTGTAAGTTTGGAGTCTGTAGCTTTCCCCAGTCCTGGGTGCATGTAACTGGGGTGCTACCGTACTTAGTTCAAGCCTAAGAAGAGGGACTAACATTCAGAATAAGGTCCTTATGTCGCAGGAACAAACCATCCCCAAATCTTAGTGACATGGCACAGTGAAGGTCTGTTTTCACTAACACTGCATGTCGAGGGTGGGTCAGCCAGGGCTCAACCACTGCCCAGCCAGCTGGAAGCTCCATTTGATCATGATGCTGTCAGGATCACTAAAGCAGTGATAAAGGACTAGAGCAACTCACACACTGGCTCTTAAAATCCACCCACCGGAAATGATACATGCAGCTTCTGCCATGTTTCCTTAACCAAATTACGCCCATTCCCCCATCTAATATCTAAGGAGGGAAGGAGACTCTAAGGAGGTAAGGAATTTTCATTTTATCATAGTCCGTGGGCAGGAAAAATAGAGTTTTGGTTAATGATTTCCATGGTGCTGAGGACTGGAAATGTGTTCCTTGAAGATGGAGAGTACATGACTGGTTCCTTAAAGATGAAGAGTACATGACTCAAGCCTACAAACTTAAGCGGCCTCAACAGTAGCATAAAGGAGGCCATGCTCGACTTGGCCTGCACCTCCACAGTCTGTCAAGTTGAGGAGTGATGATGGTGATCATGGCGTAATAATAAGTAATATTATGTACCTCTCGCTACATACCAATCAATGCCCTAAGTGCCTTACATCTATCAACTCTCTTAATCCCCAACCTGTGGCCCCAGTAATTTGAGAGCTGGAGGCACCATCAGAAATATCCTGCTTAAATGGTTTCTAGTATCATGTTTCTTCTTTGCCCTCTAACATCTTATCGGGATGTTGCACAAGTTGTTGAAATTCTGAGCTCCCCCAAGCAAAATGCATAGACAGAGTAACCACATTCTTCTGTAACAAATGTCTTGGCTGGGTGGGACTTAGAGGTCATGACCCTTCCTCTAATTTCCATTTGCAAGATTGCTTCTAGAGATTGAAGTTAGGGGGCATCCTATCTCCAGGATATATATCAGTATCCACTGATTTGCACCGAGGCTAAAAAGCCACCTGGCAAAAAAGATTAGTGCTCATTCATCGCTGGTATTTAAACTTAAGAAAATTTGTTTGATAGACTTGAATGGCCTTTGACAAGGGCCAGATTTTAGGATGGACAATAAGGCCCCAAGGGAGAGCTCATGGTTAACAACTGAGCATGATGATGACGGAGTGCCCTAGGTCAAGGTCCCAGATGCAACGTTATCCAAACTCAACTATCTTGGTCATACATGTCTACCTTGGTGAAGAGGGATTTGGTGTGAGAACTGAAAATCTTCGGGGCAAGGGTGAGGACTTCAGAATGCCATCTTCATGGAACTGCTTTGACTTGGCCTCTCAGAAGCAGTAAGAGGGCTCCACCATTCATCACCATTATCAACATGACTGACAGATGTTGAACATTCCATAGTTTTAAGTGCTTCATGGATACTGATCACCACAACCGTGTTCCTCAACCACAGGAAGTTGGTATAATGGTTTTCCTCATTTTATGGATGAAGACTGTGGTACACAGACAGTCAAACAACTTAAAAAGTTCATACATCTGATAAGTGGAAAAGCTGGATTCCAACCCAGTCAGTCTGGCTCCAGAGTTCCTGCTTTGAACCACCAGATTAGAGTATCTTCCTTGAAGAACTACAGTCTTGATATGATATCTATCCAGTACTGTCCTATCTCATAGCACAGAAAGAGTTACACAATGGGAGGCTTGGGACAGCATCTCTATGGACCTGTTGGGCCATGAGCTGTGGAGTCAGCAGTCACAGCAGCAAGAGATAAGGATAAAAGGGGACTATTCAATAGACAAGACTCCATGCACCAAGCAAGTTGGCTGGGGCTTGGAGAGACCTAAGCCTCAGTGTCAATATGGTGACCTCTGTAACTCCCGGCTGTTGAAGCCTGTGGAGGGTGGAAAGGGGGAGAGAGAAAGTGGTCATGAAGAGAGCTCTCAGAAATAGACACACCATTCCAGACATTTTCATACATGCCATTGAGTTTCAGAAACTTTTATTTCATTTTATGCTATTTTCAATTTGAGTAGCTTTAATGTTACATTAGAGTACTTGGAAATCAATGGTGGGGCAGCAGATACAAAAATAAATGGACTTCGGGGGGGCAGATGTGGCTCAAATGGTTGGGTGCCTGTCTCCCATATTGAGGGACCTGGGTTCGATCCCCAGGACCTCCCGGTAAAAGAAAAAAAAAATTGCATTAAAAATAAATGGACTTCAAAGAGGCAATTGTTGAATTTTTCCCTTTTATGACAAGGTTTAATTGAAATAATCAAGGCATTTAAAAGAAAACATTTTTAAAAGGACAGTGAATAAAAGGGTTTTTAGTTCACAGTTGATTTTTTTGAGTAAAGACATAAGTGTTCTATAATATAACCAAGTGAGCTTTTCAGATTTAAAATTACGTTATAGAAAATGTTTTGAAGTACCTGAAAATGTTTTCTCTTATCTCAACATGGAATTTTCCTTTTTTTTTTTTTTTTTCTTTTTTTAAAAAGTAGGATCTAGACAAACATAATCTTTAGTTCATCCTTGGTTCATGAAACTCTTTTCTTCAGCCCACATATGGTCAACTCCTTAAATTTATTTATTTATTTGTTTGTTTGTTTTTAATATTCTAATAGGATTGCATGAACTCACCAAGACCTTGATAATAACTTACATAGACCTATGTTATTCTCTTTTGCTCCACATTCCTGTTTATTTTTGTTTTATTTGACGATGAAAAGCAGGTGGCAAACGTGACCTCTTCAGATTTAATCTCAAAAGTCAAGGGGAGCAGGTACAGCTCAGTGGTTGAGCACCTGCTTCCTATGTACAAAGGCCTGGGTTCAATCCCCAGTACCTCCTAAAAGAAAGGCAATAATTTTGCTATTTCTAATTCTCTGAAGTATACTATCATTAGAGATAAGAACACTATTTTTATAAATGATGTGAGAGTTTAAGAAAAGATTAAAATGTAGGAAAAACAAATTCATAAATATTGGCACTTTATATTGATAAAAGGCAGATCTAAAATAGAGAAAATCATAATAAAAAGGCGCTGGGTGCTTATCAGATGCTGTGTTAAATCACAAAAATCCTATGAGATGGGAAATATTTTT
Organism: Tolypeutes matacus; assembly: GCA_026826555.1. NCBI lineage: Eukaryota > Metazoa > Chordata > Mammalia > Cingulata > Chlamyphoridae > Tolypeutes > Tolypeutes matacus. Next base: position 4,997,848 of record JAKSZT010053813.1, read on the forward strand.
AATCTGCATCTTACAGGTCAAGAAGCTAATCATTAGCAGTCATGAATATCAATGTACCAGATAACACAGTAAATAAGTTTATAAAGCAAAAGCAAACAAGCATACAAACAAAGCCAAACTATATGAAATAGAAAATAGATAGAATTGGCTTACTAATAGTAATAAAGCCCTCTCTGCCTTTTATTCCATGATAGATGAAGTGTATAAAAATTGAGTAAGGCTTGGAAACTGAATAACATAACCAACAAGGAAGATCTCTTAAGCCTATAGGAAACTTGATAATAATTTTATGGGAAACTCATCAGGCCAGGATTGCTCAAACCCTGCACATTCCCAAGAAAAGCCTGTTTCCAGAAGTGGTCCCTGGCTTGCTCCTGGGAGATGCGCTCTGAGCCCTTGGACTATTCTGCCTGATAGAATGTTTTTGTATGCCTGAGGTCGTGGGCCACAGACTACCAGTTTCATAAGATAGTTCATGCTAACATTGTGGTTTATGGTGAATGCCTGCTTTTACTCAGGGGTGGGGTGGGGTGCTAGACACTAAGTAGCTGAGTTCAGTCATTCAAACCCTGCATGCCTAATTGACTTACCCCCCTGCATGTCTAAGTGACATAGCCTGGACACCAAGGCTCAGGTGAGCTTACCTGGTAAGCAACACTTTGCATATATTGTCACACATAATTGCTAGGAAAATTAAGTGTGTTTGTGTGACTTAAGGTGGAAGACACCTGCAAGCTTGTTCCTGGTTTCTCTTGGACTTTTCTTTGTGCATCTTTTCCCTTTACTGACATTAATCTTTATCTTTATAGCATAGCTATACCCATGAATATAACAGCTTTTTCTGAACTCTGTGAGTCCTTCTAGCAAAGAATCAAGACTAGGGGTAATATTAGGGACCCCTGACCCAATAACTAATCAGGTGTATATAACTCTACTCCCTGACCATTGAAACTGTATTCTTTATTAATGAACTTGAAAAATACATGGAAATAGATAATTTATGAGGCCACAAAGTAAATTTCAACAAATCTGAAAAAGAAAACAAAATAGTCAACAATCTCTGATCTAAATGAAATAAAATTTGGAATTAATAACACTTTCACCTAGAAATATATACTCAGTCGATCTCAGGTTGAAAAATCAAAATCAAAGTTGCAGAACATATAGAACACAAATGAACCACTGACCACCCAAAAGGTAAAACAATGCTCAGAGGAAGATTCATAGACTGAGCACTTATTAATATAGCAGAAAGATTTTATATGATTGAATTAAGAATAAGCCCAGAAATTAAAAAAATAGCAAGAACATAAACCTAAGGAAAATATAAGGAAGAAACAAAGAACAAACCAGAAATTTATAAATTAATACATGTTAGAAACTGTAGTTATAATAAATGTAAAAGCTTGAGAAAAGAAAAAAACACATAAAATGTATATACTTTACCTAATCTAATAGTGAAAATAGGAATTATTACAAACAAAATAAATGGAATGAAATATACACATAAATAGAGAAGAATTGGAAAAAATTGACACTGCAAATAAATTTGGAAACATTGATAATGTGAAAAATTCTAGAAAAATGTCAATTCTCAAAATTATTCCCAGAAGATAGAGAAAATCTAAACAGACAGATTTGTATAAAAGAATTTTTTAAGTTGTAAAAGAGGTTTTGGACTTTCACTTTTAATTCAAATGTAATTGGGAGCAACAGCTATCACTTCTATTTAACATTTTACTGGCAATCCTAAACAGTGCAATAAGCCAGGTAGGATAAATAACAACAAGAACAAAAGCTTGGAGAAGAAGTAAAACCATTTTTGTTTGTGAATAACATTATTTAGGTACATAGAAAATCCAAAAAACACTCCAATCAACAAATGAATAAATTAATTTAGCAATGTCTCTGAAACAAGATCAATATACAGATATTAAATTAAGTACTAGTAATAAACAGTTGAAAAATGTAAGTTAAAAAACAATACCATTACTAACTGAGTCCTGTGTTTTAACGATGATTATAAGTCATGTAAGTATATAGCTGCGAATGAAGCATGGATTCTACTAAGTTCTCAAAACTAATGAATATAGTATCTTCACAGTTCACTATGTGAGTCCTGTGTTTTAACATTGACTGTAAGTCAATAAAAGTACATAGCACTGAATAAAGCATGTATTTTACTAAAAAAAAAAAAAAAAAATATATATATATATATATATATATATATATATATATATATGTACCATTTTGGGGAGTGGGTGAGACTCAAGCGGTTGAGTACCTGCTTCCCACATGGGAGGTCCCAGATTAGGTTCCTGGTGCCTTCTTAAAAAAAAAAAAAAAAAAAAAAAATCAAATCAAAAGCACCAACTCAGGGGAGCTGATGTGGCTGAGTGGTTGAGCACCGGCTTCCCACATACAAGGTCCTGGGTTCAATCCCTGGCCCCTGATACCTCAAAAAAATTTAAAAAAAAAATTTTTTTTAACCAATATTATTTTCAATAGCATAAAAAATCAAATATCTAATAATAAATCTAACAACAATGTTCAAGATCTCTACACTCAAAACTACAAATATAGCTAAGGGAAAATTTTAAATGCCTAAATAAATGGAGAGATATACAGGTTCTTGGGCCAGAAGGCTCGATAGTGTTAAGATATTAAATATACATGCATGTGTGTGTGTGTGTATCCTGTTGGTTCAGTTTTTCTGGGGAATCCTATCTAAAACAGATTTGTAACTCAAAGACTGTGCTTACTTTAAGTCTGCTTTATTGCCTCTATTTTGAGCATGTCCCACATAATCTAGTCTTGGAACCCAGAGTACCAGAGTTTCCTGATATTCTATCCTGGAATGCATGTATGACAATGAAATTATGGCTGGTAACCGAAGAGGCAAGAAAGAAGGAATATTTAGACAGTGGGAAGCATCTCAGTGTGACCCAGAAGGCAAATGTCCACTCTTTAAAAAGAGTCCCAAACCAGCAAGTCCATCAGCACCTTCCCCCACCCCCCCCACCCCCCAACCCCCACCCCCAAAATACAACCTGGAGCTCCGGACTCCTGCTGCCTCATTTTCCTGCAAACCTGAATTGGATCCTCTTCTCACTCACTTTGGACGGAGGAAACCTTCACTCCATCCTCTGCTTCTCAAAAATCATCCCATAGCTTGTCCCGTTTAGTTAATATTATAGCAAGTCTGGGAAGCTGTCAGAACACAATCTCCCAAATTGTCACCCTTTCAAGGAGTTAAAGGTACTATGTGGATGCAATGAAAGTTTTTAAACATGATGAAAAACACTTGGAGGAAGCAGTATGAAAACAAGAGCTGGAGGCCTTTAAAGAAATTAGTCAAAGGATTCAATAGCCCCATCAAGCCCTTCTCTGCCTCCCTCCACACTCCTTTTGAAGTTAGAACCTAGCTAAGCCTCTGGTATCAGTCCTGATAAAGCCTGTCTTGTTATCTTGAAAGACAGAGACTTTGATTTGATTTGCTTTGCTAAGCCTTTTATCAAAAGAAAGTTAGGGGAAGTCAACTTCTGTAGAGGTGTAGTCATTATCATCGTCATCATATACCATCATGTCTAACAAGCAATAGTCTTCCCCATGCCTCTCCTCCCTCATCTACAAGTCTGGGGAGCATGATTTATTGATATGTCCACTGAAGAAGTTCCTCTTCTCCCACTCCCCTCTTCTCACTTTCAGAAGTGAAATGGCATGGCAGGAATACTCAGAAGCAGAGGCAACTTCCCAGGTTCTGGCTCAGAATGGCTCGATTCAGCCAACAATGCACAAAGAGTGCATTTCTTTGCTCCACTGGTCTGCTTGGGAGACTCCCGAGAGCATCATGTTAGTGCCCTCCACCTTTCTGACACCTTCCTCCTATTCAATTTACCTTTTCCTGGAGCATGTTAATTAAATCCTAGGAAGTGGTGGAGTCCTTTAATGGCTTCTTTTCTGGCAAAAGGTGAAATGCCCCCGTTGCCCTGTGAAGAGCAAGAGCTAAAGCAGTGGTCTGTCTTGCTTATTTCTTCCCACCTAACATTAAATAACACTGTGATGATTGACAAGCACGGATGGATATTCGTAGATAAAACAGCTTATACTTCCCGAGCATGTTTCTATTTCACATCAGATCGTCAAGTAACCGGTCAATATTTCATGCAGTATTCCCTACTGCAATTCCCTAACCAAGTGTCAGACACTTCATGCAAATTTTAGCCTTGGGAATGGGAAGTGTTCACAATATATTTGTCAGTGCATTGATGTTTTCAGCATGACATAACCACACTACAACCCTGGTAAGTGCTATGCAACTTTCCTCTATTCTGTCCTGGAAATCATAAAATCTCCACACCAGTTGGCATTCTTGATGTATTTAATGTTATAGGGGGAAAAAATAGCAAGGAAGGGTTACATGTTTAAATTTTATTCGTCATCATTATATGTTGGGTTGATTATTCTCCATCTGCTCCCCAGCCCCTTCCCTGCCTTTCTCTTGTCTGCTTCATGCCCCAGGAGTCTGATCCAGATGAAACCCATTACCCAGGCTCTGTTGAGGGATCCTGGTTGTATTCAGCGACAAGAGGCACCAGCCAGGGATGGAAGGTAAGAGGAGAGAGGTCAGGGTATTTCTTCCTTGCTCCCTCCCTGCTTTGGCACCATGGCTGGTGTTAGCTGTCTTCCCGTAATGACCCTTCCTATGGCACAGCTGCTCCTCCCTGGCTTCTGCTTTCACTGAGTTCCTCTAATTCCATTCACTCCCCTTCCCCTTCAGACCTGTGGTAGGGATGGAGGGGTGATGGTTTCTCACTGTTGCTGGGCTCTAGTTGCCTCAGCATCCCTTTTTGTACCCTTAACTCTGCAAATAATCCCTTCATTAAAGCTTCTTATTTGTACTCCCTGAGGCAAACTTTCTTTCCTCCTGCCCAATACAGACATGGAGAATTTTCTATTCTAGAAGCTCTTAAATAGCTTCAATAGGAAGTTTCTTAAATTACCTAATAGTAATATAAGCACTCTTCTCCTTATATCAATGGGAGATAAGGGTGAGCTAATATTATAATTATAGAAATAGAAGCCAATGTTTTATCTTTAACTCAAAATGTGACCAATATACATCTTTCTATTATTCCAAAACTGTATAAAATATATTTCTATATGCTTTCCCAGATATTGAAATAAACTAAACCCATATTCCCCGAGTTGCTGTTACGTGCAATTCACTGTTGCTAAATGCTGATGCTGTGGGGAATACAAAGAGGTGGAAGGTGTTCTCGAGGAGCTCACCATCTAAAAGACATAGTGAGACAAGTACATCACTAAAGTTCTGTAACAAAGCAGGAAGAGAATATTAGGGAGGCAAATAGCCATCTCACTATACCTCTAAAATATCTTCAATTTCAACATGAGAAAAATGACAATGGATTTTAAAGGAAAGCGATTTCAAAGAGAAATTAATTCACTTATAAATCAAATACAAGTTGCCTGCGATGTCAAGCTTTCCTAGAAAGGAATGGCACTTTGGCAAGGACTTAATGAATGAAGGATTTTTATGCTTGGTCTTTAAAAAAACATGGGTAGAGGTTCACCAGATGGAATTGGTAGTAGAAGGCTTTTCATGCAAAGAAAAGTAGACTAGAAATGCACAATCTATTTAGATAAACCAGATGTTAAGTTGGCTAGAAGATATCATATGCACAGAGGGGAACTGGGAAACAATGTTTGTTGAAGGTAGGTTAGGCTCTGGAAAACCAGAGCCAGACTGAGAGTCTGAAATTACATAGTCCACAATAGAGGCCCCTGTTGGGCATGCACATGAGATGAATCTGGAGGCAGTTTACAGAGTAGAGTGAATGAGATACAAGAGACAAAACATCCAAGAGGTAATTGTTGATATCTTCATCTCAGGCAAAAATATTGAGCAGCTGGATGTTGAAAAGGGGAAGAGAAAGGGGTTGGAGGGAAGTCGTTTATTTTGTGATAGGACAATAAACAACTACCTTGCAATTTGCCTACCTTGCAGTTATTCATCTTGAAATTACTGTTGAGTTAAAGAACCTTGATTTTACTAGGGGTAAAAATGTCCCCCACCTAAAAGACTACATTTCCCAGCCTCCCTTGCAACCAGGTTCTGGCCAATTAGATGTAAGTAGAATGGCCTGGGAATTCCAGGAAAGCAAACTTAACAGGATCTGAATCGGGCAACTGTGCCACTCAGTCTTCTTCTCTTGCTCTGCCAGGAATGCACACACATATTGAGTCATGAGGTGACGTTTAGGAAAGACGTCTCAACACTGGAGTGGTACCAGAAAGATAGAAGCATCGTTCACTCCTGAAGACTTTCTAGGACCTCCATACCCGTTTTGGGTTGGCTACCCCTAGAAGTCTTCTGTGTGAGAAAATAAATACTTATGTGTTAACACCATGATTATTTTGGGTTTTCTGATCTCAATTGCTTGTCTTAGTTTACCAGGACTGCTACGACAAATGCCATAGACTGGTTGGCTTAAACAACAGGAATTTATTCTCTCACATTTTTGGAAGCTTCATGTTCAACATCAAGGTATCACCACCCCATGTTTTCTCCAAAGTCTGTAGTGTTCTGGTGGTAGCTTCCTGGCAATTCTTTCCTTGGCTTATAAATGTTTCTGTGTCTCCCTCGTATGGTGATATTTGTTTCCTTCTCTGACTTCCACCTCTGTGTCCATTTTCCTTTGCTTATTGGATTAAGTCATATTAGATTAAGGCCCACTCTCATTCAGTTTGGTCTTGCCTTAACTAACAAATCTTCAAAGATCCTATTTAGAAACAGGTTCCTATCCACCAGACCAGGGGTTAGGACTTAAACATGGCTTTTATGGGGAACATGATTCAATCGGCAATACTGATACAAGACCAAACAATCTAAATGATACACAAACAAAACAGGTCAGGAGGTAGGACTGTCTACTGCAGAAAGGGCAAAGCAATCAAAGCATGGCTCAAAGTGAAAAGACAAATAAAGAGGGGGATATTTTGACGTACATTTCATCCAAATGTCTACCACACTGATGTCTTCAAATATTCCCTGGATTTAAGGTCATTTTTCCCTTTAAGATCAAATAGAAATGCATCAGTCTCCCATCCAATCACTCTTCCAAGCAGGAAAGCTGGGCCTCCCTACATTTCTGGTGCTTCAACTGCCGGGCCTCCATTCCATGGTGCTCACTTGGTCCCCTGGTGTTCAGAATCCCTTTCCTGAGGGATTCTCAGGCACCTCAGCTGTCAGATTGCCTCCTCTGTCTTCATCCTCCTCCCCACACCGGATGCCACCTCTCTTCCCTCATCCCACAAAGTCCTTTCCCCCAGGCTGGTGTGGAGCCATCTCTTTTTGAAGCAAAGGTAATGTCAGCACAGTAACATTTTAGAATGTACTATGACTCATCACTCTTGGACTGCTCCTCCACCTTCAACTAGGAGGGAATTTGAGTAGATACCATTTCCTCATGAGCCTACCTACTGCCATTTTGCTTGAACCTACCCCCACCTCCCAACTGCGTTCCACCAACTCCCTGCCAAGACCCTCCCCTCCCTTTTCTCAACCTTTCTGTCTGGTCCCAGGGATCTCAAAATCTTGTCTTCCCAGCCTTTTAATTAGGGGAAGATTTATACTTTGTGTTATTGCTTTCAAAAAAAATTATTCTCTTAAGTAGGGAAATTCAGTTTTCTTTGTTGCAGATGTCACTCAGCTACATAGCCTTAGGGAGAATTCATCACAGCAGAAAGGTATGGCTTGCATTTTACAAAACAATAGGCCATGCATCCCAAATCTCCATCCTGGCCACATAAGGAACTGGCAAAAGCTTTGAAATTAAAGTTTTCTCTTAACTTGAGCCAGATCAAATACTTGGGCAAATTCCTTCCTCCCTGTAAGTGGAAGGGGTCAGCAGAACATTTCTTTTCTTCCTATGGTCAGAGCTGGGTCCCAGAACTCATGGTGCCTATCTTTCTTCCCAATATACAAATGACAAAGAGTTAATATCTCTAATATAATAAACACTTGCCCTTAATAAATAAACAATGAATATCCTCTTGGAGAAATAACCAAACAAGCAATTCAGAAAAGGAGATATACACATGGGCAATAAATTAATTTTTTAAACATTTTCCAACATTTTGTAATCGAAAATGCAAATGTAAACAACTGTATACATTTTTTATTATCTTCTTCGCAAAGATGAAAAAGATGGATACTATTCAGTGTTGACAAGATGGTAGGAGAATGGAAACTGTCATATACTGTTGGAGGGCACTTCCTTATTTTTGCTTATCTCCACCTACTTCCTAGGCCCTTGGCTGGTTGCTAGGTGGAAAGTTCCAGATGCTGCCTGAGTCGCCTCACCTAGCACTGTAGGTTGTCTTGGCCTTCCTATGGTGGGAGTCAGTCTCTGCTCTGGCCTTCCTTGCTCCTTTAGCAATCCTGGCTCCCAGGTCCAACTCCACAGGGCCCAGATCTGGGCCCTCCCTCCACATCTGGACTCAGATGCTGCACCATGGGCATGAGGTCTAGATTCCCCAGTTGCTGCTCAGGGGTGACATTACTTGCAAGGGCAGGAGCATTAGCACCCTGTTACTGGTTGAGTGGTGTCCTCCTGAAAGATATGTTCAAGTCCTAACACCAGTTGTGTGAACGTGACCTTCTTTGAAGACAAGGTCTTTGCAGAAGTGAGCAGTTAAGATGAGGTCAGACTGGATTAGCATGGGCCCCAGTTCAAAATGACAACAGTCCTTATAAGAAGGGTAAGAAGGAGAGAAGAGACAGGCCTGAGAGGGGAAAGTGCCATGTGACAACAGAGGCAGAGATTGGAGTGCTGCAGCTGCAGGCCAAGTAACTTGAAGGATTGCTGGAATCCATCAAGAGGCAAGGAAGGATTCCCTCTTACAGGTTTCAAAGGCTCTGTCAAAATATTGCTTTTGGACTTCTAGCTTCCAGAACTTTGAGACAATACATTTCTCTTGTTCTAAGTCACCAGGTTTGTGGTACTTTATTACAGCAGCCCTAAGTAAACTAACACACTTTCCCTGGGATAAAGTTTGACCAATGAGAGACAGTACTGGCAGGTTGTTTCTCTCCCTCATTCCTTCCAACAGACTGTTCCAAGGCACACATTTCCATAGGATCTGTTCAGAGACATGCCCACGACAAAGCAACTGGCTGAGTGTTTGCCTGAAGCTGTGGCCAGCTGTGTAATACATCTCCTTTATTGCTTCCCTTCCTTTCCTATTTTCTTTTCTCTTTCTTTCTTGCTCCCCTGAGATAGCACTCCTCCCCCTCAGTAAAGTATTAGCTTTTAAGATTTGTCTCAGGCTCAATTATCTAAGAAACCTAGACAGACAGTAAAGTAGTATAACTTTTCCTGGAGGAGAGCTTGGCCATCCACATCAATTTGTAAAAAATGTGTGTACTTTTTGACACAGGAATCTCACTTCTAGAAAGTTATCCCTATGAAATAAAAGGCATATCTGCAAAGCTTCTGCCTTGTTAACATTTTAATACTCAAACTTCATGGACATTTATCTTTCTCAATATAATGTTTTTAGTTGATATTTACATAGGAAAATTTTATTTTTACATACAAAAGGGCACAGTACATTTTAAACCAATATATATATAAGAAGGGTAAGAAGTATATATATATATACTAAAGTCTTGTCTTTACTATATATAGTAAAAGTCTTGTGTCGCATTCCAAATAAATTGGCAGAGCATTAGAATCTTATGAAGACATTTTCAAACTCAAACTGAATGTCAGCAGAGGAGAGCTGTATCTCAGATGTTGCTGGGGCTAAAAGAAGCATAAGTAACATTGATTTATTATCAGAACGTGATGTTGTAGGCATTTTACATTTTACAATAGTAGTTTGTTATTCGTTATAAACGTTTTTAGTATCTTTTAGCTATGTTTTCAGTAAGCATTCAGGGGTGAGGAATTGACATATAATGAGAAACGTGTTCCTGGTTAACATCTTTATGCAAAAATTTGAATTTCAGTAAATAATTTGTATTTGGAGAAGTATACAAATATATATGTGTAAGGATGTTTACCACAGATTGTTTTAACTTCCAAATTTCAGAAACAACCTAAATGTCCAGTCATGGGGCTGCAGACGAGTAGAAGAACTGCAAATAGCAAGTATATACTAGTCCTTCTCCAGAGAATGTTGAATAAAGGCACTTTTCCCAGTAAAAAGGACTGCTGTGGGAACGTGGTTGAGAAAGTCTTGGTTCTCCTGGTAAGTGAAGAGGGACATATTTGCTTCTCAATCCACCTCTATGTCCTTCCTTTTTCTCCCTAAAGAGGAAAGGCTCATCCTGCAGGCCAAGGACCTGATTGGGTCACCTTTGTTGGCCAGCAGGACCACTGAGTAGAAAAAGGTCTTCTACTCAATGGGACTGTTTCTTCTTCTCCAGTGGAGCTGCCAGAGCTTCTACAAGGGAAGGAGGCTGTCTGAGAGAAGGCCCAGCTAGCTCTTTGCCTTCTTAATCTTGCTATCTCTTGTTTTTCCCCTTTGGCCTTCTCTTATATGAATTCTCTTCTCGAGCTCTCTGCTTACTCTACCAGTGAGCTAAATTGAGCCTGGGCATTCTCAAGGACTGGTTGTTTCTTTCCTCTTTCTTTCTTTTTTTTTTTTTTTTAACCGTAAGGTACCGGGGATCGAACCCCGGTCTCTCCATATGGTAGACGGATGCCGAACCTTTTGAGCCACATCCGTTTCCCATCTTTCCTCTTTCTTTTCCCAAGGAGTCCATGTCATTGCAATAGACAGAATACTAAGAATAATCGTTAATGACCTCGGCCCTTGTGGGTGGAATCTGTGACTATATGAAATATCCCTCCTGTGATTATGTTATAGTGCCAAAGGGAGATTATCTAGATAGACCTAATCTAATCACAAGAGCCCTTTAAAGGAGTTCTCTCTGGCTGGTCTCAGATGGGGAAGGCAGAGAGATTGGAAACATAAGAACAATAGGCTGTTGTTGGCGTGAAGATAGAAGACATTCTGTGCAAGGACCAGAGAGGGCCACTCTAATGTGAGATCAACCCCAAGCCAACATCCAGCAAGGAAATGGGAACACCAGCCCTAAAGCACCATGGAAATGAGTCCTACCAACAAGCTGAAAGGGCTGGAAGCAGATTCTTCCCCAGTTTCCAGATAACAGACCAACCTGGCTGGTACACTGTTTTTAGCTGTGTGAGACCCTAAACAGAGAATCCAGCTGAGCCCATCCAGACTTCCCACTTACTGAACTGTGAGTTAATAAATGGATAGTGTTTTAGGCTGCAAAATCTGTGATCATTTGTTACGCAGCAATAGAAAACTAATACAATTACCTTACCAGCCAAAGAATATAAGAAACAGGGATTCCACTGAGGCTCCATTTTCTCATCTATAAAATAAGGGCAATGACACCAGCTGAGTGAGTTGTGTAGCTTAAATGAGATAAGGATTGTAAAAAAAAAATTGTAGATTGTGAAAGAAAAATGGAAAGTAATTTGTTGGCATTAGCACTATTACTGAATGTATCCTTGAACTGAGCCCCAGGGATCCACTGTCATCCTTTTTACAGTGGGCTGTGGGTAGATTATAGTTGGAGGGGAGGAGGGTAAGGAGGAGGTCCTTGCCCCAGTAAGGGGTCTTCATCATTGATAACCGAGTTGCATTGTATTACACCAATAACAGACAAGATCAACCTTCCCGTTTTTATCTTTCTTCCCTCTTTCCACAAGCAAACAGTTCTAGGTATTTGAGAATTCAGAACACAACAGAGAGTTAGGGAATTTGGGAAGGACATTGTTTTGAAATGTTTTAATTGACTCTCCCACCCTACCGCACCCCACCCCACCCCCCAAAAAGTATCGGGGAGATTGTCCTGTCCCCTGTGTTTTAATTGGCTGTCAGACATGACCTTCCATGATTATCTGTTTCCTTGTGCTCTGTTGTCATTGCTGCCAAATGCATCCTTCATGCCACGCCAGGGGGGCTTCTTTGATCTCAGCCCAAGTCTCCTTCGATTTCATGGCTATGATAGGAACTCTTTCTCCTTGCCCTTGGGTGTTGAGAGAGCGTCCCATTTAACTGATGACTCTGGTGATTTTTCTGTTGCATTTTTCACATCATTTAAAACACATCCATAGACATGTTTTGACCAGTTATACCCTTGATAGGAAAAGAAGTAGCATTGTTAGGATTAGATTCTTGGGACAAGCAAAGTCCAAATGCTTCATATTTCTTAGAGCAAAATTGTTTTTTTCCAAAAAAGGATCAAAGTTTTCTGAAAGAGATTTCATTATATTCTTGATCATAACCTAATATAGAAAACAAGGGAAGAACCACAATAATTTCTGAAGTAAACTTTTTATACTTGTTTTTGGAAAGTGAAAGATTGCTTTAGGATTTTTCCATCAAATGAAAAAAAAACAAATAGTAGCATCAGAATAAAATATATTTGAGTCCAACATTGATATATATGTATATGGGTGTGTATACATACACACTCACAGGCTGTGACCTTGGACAAATTGGACAAATTATATAAACTGTCTTAGCTTCACTTGAAATAGCATCTGTTTTGCAGGGCTGCTGCTACTAGTAAATGAACAAATATAAGTGAAATAGTAGCCATCACCAGACATATGTAGCTATCTTTATCAATAAAAATCTGCCTTTACCAATATAGATGTTTCTGTCTGTTATTAAGCCAATGTTTGAAGCCAAAATATATTATTATTGTGGGTCAACTTATTTGGGAAGATTTGCTTTTTTGTTTCATTTGGCTTCCTCATTTAATTTAAATATATGTGTTATTTATTGTAATTTACCAGAGAACACATCTAGAGGGCACTTCACTCACTTAATGCCACCTAATCCTAACCCATTCAGATGTTCCTGAAGACTCAATTGAATTCACTCAATTTTTCACTCAACAAAGATTAAGCACCTTTTAAATTTTTTTCTTCTTTAACAAAATGCATTTCATTGTTCCTTTAGTGCAGCTATTAGTTTGTAACCTTGTTTTTTCCCTATATAAGGATATAAGTGCCTCAAAGGCAAGGTCTATGTCACATTCTTATTTATCTCTGAATCTCCTGCAATGCTTGGTACAATGTCTTGCTGAATAGGTTGTTATCGAATTCATCTTTAACAATCCAAATGACCAAATCTGGAAAAAAACTGTTGATATGTATATTTGGAAGAAAGTATAAATTAGGATGGTTTTGGCTGTAAGTAACAGAAAATACAACTAAAATTTGTTTAAACACTTTTCAAAAATGTATCTCATATAACAAGAAGTCTGAACACAGCTGGCTCCAATTAGGCTAACTCAATAGCTCAGTAATGTCATCAAGGACCCAGATTCTCTCCATATTTCCATTTGCCATCTTCAGTGTGTTAAATACACAATTCATGATATTCTCACACAATAATGTCTATAGGCTGGAAAAGAGAGGCTCCATTCCTTCTGTCCTTTGTATAACACTAAGGAAAACTATCTCAAAGTTCACAGCAGAGTTCCTCTTACGTCTTATTAGCCAGAATTAGGTCACACATTTCTGCTTCTACCCATGATCAAATAACAGGGAGTAGATTTATACTCCCATTTTAAGCAAATAGAAAATTGGTCATGATATGTAAAACAATAGTTTCTAGACAGTGGACAATAGGCAAATGCAGGACTGTGATCTATGAGAGAAGGAAAAGAGGTGAAGTCAGCCCTACACTTACTCAAGGTCACTGCCTGGAGATGGCTTCCAGGACACAGCATGGGGAGAGCAATAGGGACAGATCCTGGTAGTCACACTGACTTGAGGGGCTTGAGATTGGAGTGTAAGAGGCCAGACTTGGCAAGATTTGGGGAGCAGAATACTAAAGAGGATGAAGTTCCACAGAAAGACAGAGCTCAAGAGCTCTACAGAGGGAACTTGTTGAGTTGTTGGTCAATTATAGTCTACTCACTTAAGACCAAACAAAGAATTGCCAGAAAACATTGGACTAAACAATTTCTATACCTTATATATCTAGGACTAGTTGTGTTCCTACTTATTTTACCTTGTAATATTTGGGACATGCAGTTGAATACTCAGAAAGATTCATTTTATTAGTGGGTATAAATTAGTACTAGACCAATGACTGCTTTGGAACTGCCTTAGAAAAGCTTAAAATCAAGTTTTCACAGAGACGATCTGATTCTAAGTACCTTAAGTATGTGCCAGAACAAAATCAAAACAATATTTAAAGAACTACAACAAACTCTAGCACAGAATAAAGTAAAATACAAAATAAATCCATTAAAAAATCATCAGTCATGTGAAAAAGAAGGAAAATATGACCCCTAACCAAGAGTAACATCAATTAATAGAAAAAGACACAGAAATGACAGACAAGACAAAGATATGAAAGCAACTCCTGAGACGTGCAAAAGCATAACCTCTGGAATGCCCTCCTGGCTCACTTTGAAATCTCTTGGCTGTAAAAACTCATTTGTGTTTAATATTTCCACCTTTTGATCAAGGTCTTTTTCCAAATGTATCACTAGTTGGCACTTAGTAATAATCCCTCAGTGCCAGGGAGGCCCATCCCCAGGAGTCATGTCCCAAGCCAGAGGGAAGCAGTGAGTTTATATGCTGAGTTTGGCTTAGAGAGAAGCCACATTTGAGTAACAAGGAGGCTTTCAGGAGGTAACCCTTAGGCAATATATATTACTAGATTAAGTTTCAATTTTACAAGTGTGGCTTTTTTATATTATTTATGAATTCCAAAAAGAGATATGAATTATGTCTGTAAACTGATCTGTTCCTCTGGGCTTGATACCCTTTGATTGTATTAGATTAAGCTGAGATCCCTCTGATTAAATTATGTTAAGATTAGGGCTTTCATTTGACCACATCATTAGGGTGACTCAGTTTGCGCTCCCGCCCTCTCCTCCTTTGTGGGCTATATAATCAGACACTCAATAAAGGAGACACACAGAAATAGATACACAGCAGAAAAACACATTGGAAGAGAGCTCCATAGACATGGCAGAGGACCCAGGAAGAGAGTTGAGCCCTTCGCTTGATAGTTTGCCGGTGAAAAGCCCAGAGCCCTGAGCAACTGAGCAGGCCCAGAAAGAAACAAGCCCTCTAGCCTACAGCTGAGATCAGAAGAGGTTGGACCCATGGAGCCTTAAGAGGAAAGAGGAAGGCTGAACCCTTGCAGATATCGCCCACCATCTTGCTTCAACATTTGGCAACAGACTTTGGTGAAGAACTAAACTAGTTGGACTCTTTAGGGCCTTGTGACTGTAAGCTTTTACCCCAAATAAATACCCTTTATAAAAGCCAACAGATTTCTGGTACTTTGCATCAGCACCCCTTTTGCCTGACTAATACAAGAATAAAGTTTATAAGTACAACCATCAATATCAAGGGCCTGGCATGCTGGTCTGTCCTCTTTCCCTAGGCACTGCCTATATACTCTAGAGATTCTTGCCTCTCTGTTAGAGAATGTAGCAGGACTTCCCAGGATGGGAATTTAATGTTTTGTTGGTTATTGTATGGGTCTCCACCCACTGAAATAATATAATAATATAATAATAATATAATATAATAATAATAATAACACATTCATGTTCCTTAGCAGCATCGCCCAGGTGCACCCTTCCCCACACATGCCCCCAACCCTGACACCCTGCACCTGTGGCCCTCCCCTGCCGTAATTGTAACTTTTCTGTAATCCAAAACCTCCACAAAAACAAAGCCAAATTTTTTTTTGCATTGGGCCTTCCATCACCGTAAGATCTATCTTTTATGTTTACTGACAACTTCTTCTGTATGTTCCCCCAGTGCCATATGTTTTTTCACTTTGTCTTCAAAGAAGCTTCACAGAAAAGTGACATGAAAAATATAGGGGATTCCCATATACTCCACCCCTTTCCCCTCTCACATATTCCTCTATTAGTAATATCCTACATGAGTAGGGTACATTTGTTACAATTGATAAACAAAAATTGAAGCATTGTTACTATGTTCAATGGTTTGCATTATGGTTTACACTTTGCACCATACACTTTTACAGGTTTTGACATAATGTATGATGGCCTGTATCCATCATCGCAAAATCTTGCAGAACAATTCCAATGCCCTAAAAATGCCCTATGTTCCACCTATTCTCCCCTCCCCCTTTCCTCAGAATCTACGGTAACCACTAAGTTTCAATTTGTGAAGAATAAGATTCATAGTTACATGCATTGATATTGAGGGTTTGACATACTGGCCTGTTTTCTTTTATTAGACACTGGCTATGTATTCGAGAAATTCTTGCCCCTCTATTTGAGAACATAGCAGGACTGCCCAGGTTGGGAGTTTATTATTTTCTTTTTTATTGCGTGGGTCTCCACCCACTGAGATAACACCCTATGACAAGATGAACATATTTGTATTCCATAGAAGCATGCCCCAGGTGAACCCTTTCCCACATATACCCTACCACCGATGCCCTGCACTGGTGACCCTTCTTTGCCATATTTGCCAAAAAAACATTCCCACCATTGTAGTTTCAACCTACAAATCCCCAGAGTTTGCCTGTTTCTTACTCCAGCCTTACCCCTAGTTCCATGGATAGTCCAACCCAACCTCCCCCACCCTGCTCACTCTCACATTCTAGTACCTTTGCCCCCACTTACATCCCTGTACCACCATCACCCCATTCCACTGTCAAACCACCCCCTATCCCTTTATCATAGGTTCTGCCCATATTGAGCATCAGCTCACCGCACTCTACTCCTTTTCTGTCTCTTGATAACCTATCTTCCAGACTCTATCTTTTTGAGTCTGCTCAATATGCTTAAGTCATATCAGTGAGGTCATCCAATCTTGTCCTCTAGTGACTGGCTTACTTCACTCAACATAAGACCTTCAAGATTCGTCTATGTTGTTGTACGTGTCAATACTTTATTTCTTCTTACAGCTGAGTAATATTCCATTGTATTATATACCACATTTTGCTTTTCTATTCATCTGTTGATAGACACTTGGGTTGCTTCCAACTTCAGGCAGTGAATAATGCCACTATGAAGATTGTTGTGCATATATCTGTTCATGTCCTTGTTTTCAATTCTTCTGGGTACATACCCACTAGCAGGATGCTGGGTCATATGGCAAATCTATAGTTAGCTTCCTGAGGAACCCCCAAACCATCCTCCACAGTGGCTGCACCATTCTACATTTCCATCAGCAGTGGATTAGGGTTCCCATTCCTCCACATCCTCTCCAACACTTGTAGTTCTCTGTTTTTCAAATAGCCACCAGTCTAATAGGTATAAAATGATATCTCATTGTAGTTTTGTTTTGCATTTCCCTAATAGCTAATGGTGTTGAGCATGTTTTCCTTGTGCGTTTTAGCCATTTGTATTTCCTTTTTGGAAAAGTGTCTATTCAAATCTCTTGCCCATTTTTTAAGTGAGTTGTTTGGTTTTATGTTTTCAAGATGTAAGCTTTCTTAATATATGCTGGATATTAGACCCTTATTGGATAAGTGGTCCCAATGCGTAGGCTGCCTTTTCAGTTTCTTGACAAACTCCTTTGAAGCACAAAAGTTTTTAATTTTAAGGAAGTCCCATTTATCTATTTTTCTTTCATTGCTCATGCTTTGGATGTAAAGTTTATGAAACCATTTCCTACTAAAAGATCTTGTAGATCCTCCCCTACATTATATTTTAGGAGCTTTATGGTCTTGGCTCTTATATTTAGGTCTTTGATCCATCTTGAGTTAATTTTTGTATAGGGCATGAGATGCTGATCTTCTTTCATTCTTTTGGATATGGATGCCCAGTTCTTCCAGCTCCATTTGTTGAAGATGTTATTCTGTCCCACTTGAATGGGCTTGGTGGCCTTATTGAATATCAGTTTACCATGTATGTGAAGATCTATATCAAGACTCTCAATTCTGTTCCGTTTGTCAGTATGTCTATCCTTGTGCAATACCGTGCAGTTTTGACCACTCTAACTTTGTAGTATGCTTTAAATTCAGGAAACATGATTCCTCCTATTTTGTTTTTCTTTTTCAATGTGTTTTTGGCTATTTGGGGCCCCTTGCCCTTCCAAATAAATTTCATAATTGGCTTTTCCATTTCAGCAAAAAAAAATGCTGTTGTAATTTTTATTGGGATTGTGTTAAATCTGTAAATCAATCTGGGTAGGATAGATATCTTAATGATGTTTAGTCTTCCAATCCATGAACATGGAATACTCTTCCATTCATTTAGGTCTTCTTTGATTTCCTTTAACAATGTTGTATAGTTTTCTTTGTATAAGTACTTTACCTCTTAAGTTTATTCCTAGATATTTGCTTATTTTGATTGCTATTCTAAATGAAATTTTTTTCTTGATCTCCTCTTCAGATTGCTCATTATTAATGTTCAGAAATGCTACTGATTTTTGTGTGTTGACCTTATATCCTGCCACACTGCTGAACTCATTTATCATCTTTAGACACTTTGTTGTAGATTTTTGGGGGCTTTCTATGTATAGGATCATGTCATCTGCAGATAATGAAGTTTTTACTTCTTCCTTTCCAATTTGGATGCCTTTTATTTCTTTTTCTTGCCTAAGAGTTCGAGCAAGTCCTTCTAACACAATGTTAAATAAGAGCAATGACAGTGGACATCTTTGTCTTGTTCAAGATCTTAGGGGGAAAGCTTTTAGCATTTCAACATTGAGTATGATGTTAGCTGTAGGTTTTTCATATATGCCCTTTACCATGTTGAGGAAGTTTCCTTCTATTCCCCTTTTGAAGTGTTTTTTATCGGATGCTGTATCTTGTCAGATGCTTTTTCTGTGTCAATAGAGATATTCCTGTGATTTTTTTTCTTTCAATCTGTTACTGTGGTATATTACATTGATTGATTTTCTTATGTTGAACCATCCTTGCATAACAGGGATAAAACAGACTTGATCATGTTGTATAATTCATTTGATGTGTTGTTGAATATGATTAGCAGGTGTTTTGTTGAGGATTTTAGCATCTAGGTTTATTGGAAAGATTGGTCTTTGTTTTCTTTTCTTTTTTTTTTTTTTTTTTTTGTGGCATCTTTATATGGCTTTGGTATTAGGGTTATTTTGGCATCTGTATTTGTCTGCCAAAAGGGGTGCTGATCTCTGCCTGGTCTCTCCAGCCTTCTCAGCTGCTCAGCTGCTCTGTTTTCTTCCACTGCAAACTATCAGGCAAATGGTTCATCTGTCTTCCCAGGGCTTTCACTGTTTGAGACTTCTCCTTTCTGTCATATGGTAGGACTGAAGTAACCAAGTTCTTTCCTCTTTCTTGTGTCTTCTTGAGTGAGTGTCCATTTATATCGGCCCACCAAGGGGAGAGGAACTGAACGTGAATCACCTCTTACTGTTGTGGTAGAATCAAAGCCCTAATCTTAACAGGTAATTTCATCAAAGGCCCCTCAACTGAATCCAAAATAATCAAATGACATCACACCTAGAATAGATTAGTTTACAAAGATAATCTTTTTCTTTTTGACATTCATAAATAATCTCAAACTGCCACAGCATCATAGAATATGAGTTAGGTAATATTCCCTCCACTTATATATTTTTGGAAGCATTTAAGCAGGACTGGTGTTAGTTCTTTCCAGAATGATTGGTAGAATTCACCTATGAAGTGATCTGGTCCTGAGCTTTTCTTGGTTGGGAGGTTTTTAATGACTAATTCAATCTTGTTATTTGTGATTTGTCTGTTGAGTTCATCTATTTTTCCTTTTGTCAATATAGGTTGCTTGTGTGTTTCTAGAAATTTGTCCCTTTTATCTAAGTTATTAATCTTGTTGGCATACAATTTTTCAAAGTATCCTTTTATGATATTCTTTATTTCTGTGGGATCAGTGGTGATATTCCCTCTGGTTTTGTATTGTATTTATTTGCATTTTCTTTCTTTTTTTTTTATTAGTCTAGCCAAGGGTCTGTCAATTTTATTAATCTTCTCAAAGAACCAGCTTTTGGTTTGTTAATTTTTTTTTTCTTGTGTTTTTTTATTCTCAATTTCATTTAGTTCTGCTCTAATCTTTGTTATTTTCTACTTCTTGTTTTGGGATTAGTTGGTTGTTCTTTTTCTAGTTCCTCAAGGTGTGCAATTAGGTCTTTGATTTTAGCTTTTTCTTCTTTTTAAATTTATGGCTATAAATTTCCCTCTTAGCACTGCTTTAGCTGCATCCCATAGGTTTTGATATGTTGTGTTCTCATTTTCATTCGTAGTTACTGATTTCTTTTGCAGTTTCCTCCTTGACAAACTGATGTTTAAGAGTATGTTGTTTAACTTCCATATCTTGGTGCCTATTCTGGTTCTCTGCCCCTTATTGATTTTCAGCTTCAGTCCATTGTGGACAGAGAAATTACTTTGTATAATTTCAATCTTTCTAAATTCATTCACTGAGACTTGTTCTGTGACCTAGCATGTGGTCTGTCTTGGAGAATGATCCATGTGTGCTTCAGAAGAATGTATATTTTGCTGTATTTGGGTGTGATGCTCTGTATATGTCTATTAGGTCTACATCCTCTAACATATTATTCGAAGTCTCACTTTCTTTATTGACCCTCTGTTGAGATTTTCTGCCCAATGATGATAACAATATTTTAAAGCCCCCCTCCCCCACTATAATTGTAGAGGCATCTATTTCTCCCCTTAGTTTTTCCAATGTTTGCCTCATGTATTTGGGGGCATCTTGGTTAGGTGTGTAAATATTTATGATTGTTCTTTCTTCTGGATAGATTGCCACTTTTATTAATATGTACTGTCCTTTTTTGTCTCTTACAATAGTTTTTCATTTAAAGTCTATTTTTAGACTTTAAAGATATTAGTATAGCTACTCTTGCCTTTTTTTGTGTTATTGTTTTCATGTAAAATAGTTTCCCAGCCAATTCACTTGCAACTTCCTTGCATTCCTGGGTCTAAGGTGAGTTTCTTATAGACAGTATATAGATGGGTCATATTTCCTTATCCATTCTGCTAATCTGTGTCTTTTGATTGATGAGTTTAATCCATTAACATTCAATGTTATTGATGTCAAGGCAGTACTTACATTAGCCATTTTTCAATCGGGTTTATAAATGTCATATTTTGTTTTTATTTCTCTTTTTATCCTTTTAGTTATTCTTACTAATATCTTTCTTTCTACACTCTTCTTTAACCCTCTCTCTTCTGTTTTTTCCTTTGAACCTGCAGCACTCCCTTTAGTATTTCCTGACAGGCAAGTTTCTTGTTGACAAATTCTCCTAATTTCTGTTTATCTTTGAATATTTTGAACTCTCCCTCATTTCAATGCCAGATTTGCTGGATACAGAATTCTTGGCTGGCTTTTTTTTTTTTTTCTGTTAGTACCTTAACTATGATATAACTATGTCATATCACTGCTTTCTTGCTGGGTGTAGAGAAAAAAATAAAAAAATAAAAAATAAAAATATATAAAATAACAAATCAAAAAAACTAAGAAAAATCTTAGTCTAATTTCCCTGTCACAAGACTGCTGTCCCTTAACTCCCACTGACCCTCAACTTCCACTCCCTGCAGCTCCTGGGCTGCCTCTCCCTGCCCCCTATCCCCGAGGCCAGTTAGCCTTTTTTTTCAAGGAGGTACTAGATTGAACCTGGGACCTTATATATGCAAAGTAGGCATTCAACCACTGAGGGACACCTGCTCTACTGGTTAAGTTAGGCTTCTGAAGGCTTCTGAAGTCTTGTCATCTGCCTCTGCTCACTTTCTTTTCCCTCTGGCCATTTGGGCTTCTGGTGTTTTGTTGGCTGCCTCTCCAGGCTTCCCTCTCTTATGGGCTATTAGGCACCTGTCAGCCCACCCCCTCACTGAACCAGTTCCTCTCTCTCCCAGGTTGGGTGGGTGTGGTAGCCTGCCTGATCAGCTCCCCCCTCCTCTCTCCCTAGAGCTGCTTCAGCACCAGCTGGCGCCTTTCTTTCTTTCTTTTTTTTTTTTTTTTTTGGTCTGCCCTCCCTATCTCCCCTCTCCCCTACACCTCTCTCCCCCTGAGCTGGCTAGGTGCTGGTTCCACACACCTGTTTGCTCTGCAGTTCCCTCACCTCAAGAGCCAGCTGGGTACCAGAAAGCACCCCTTGGTCACCTGGGGTGGGGGACTTTCCTCACTCTCAGAGCTGGCTGAGTGCTGATCTTCCAACAGGTCACTTCCCTGGCTTTCCTCTCCATCTGTGTGCTGGCTTCAGTGCCCTATCTCCAACAGCTTCCGTTTCCCCTGGCCAACTGTGTTCCCCATCTCTTGTTGCCCTCTCCAGTTGCCCCTGTGGTCCCAAAGCTTCCCTTCTGCCAGGTAAACCTGCCTACCTTACTGCAGTTTCTGCAGGAGGATTGCAGCCTGCCATTCCCTCCTCTGCCATCTTGGATCTCCAGTATTCTAGTTTCTGACTCTATGAATTTGCTTATTCTAATTATTTCCTTTCAGTGAGATCATACAGTATTTGTTCTTTTGTGTCTGGCTTATTTCACTCAACATAATGCCTTGAAGGTTCATCCATATTGTTGAATGTATCAGAACTTCATTCCTTTTTATGATTGAATAATATTTCATTATATGGATATACCACATTTTGTTTATCCATTCATTCATTGATGGACACTTGGATTGTGTCCATCTTTGACAATTATGAATAATGCTGCTAGGAATATCAGTGTGCAAATATCTGCTCAAGTCTCTGCTTTCAATTCTTTTGGGCATACACCTAGAAGTGAGACTGCTGAGTTATATGGTAATTCTATACTTAAATTTCTGAGGAACTGCCAAACTGTCTTTCACAGTAGTTGCACCCTTTTACATTTCTACCAACAATGAATGTTCCTATTTTTCCACATTCACTAACACTTATAATTTTCCAGTTTTTTAATAGTAGCCAATCTAATGGTTGTGAAACAGTATCCCCCTGTGGTTTTGATTTCCATTTCCCTCATGGCTAATAATGTTGCCTTCTTTTCATGTGCTTTTTTTAGTCATTTGTGTATCTTCTTTGGGGAAATGTCCATTCAAGTGTTTGGGCCATTTTTAATTGGGTTGTCTGTCTTTTTGTTGTTGAGTTGTAAGATTTCTTTATATAATATCTTCTAGATGATAAACCCTTATCAGATATATGGTTTCCAAATATCCTCTCCCATTGTGTAGGTTGCCCTTTACTTTCATGATAAAGCATTTGAGGCACAAAAGTTTTGTTTGTTTGTTTGTTTAATTTTATGAGGTCTTGTTTATCTATTTTTTTCTCTTTTTTGTTGCTTGTGCTTTGGATGTAAAGTCTGAGAAACCATTGCCTGAAACAAGGTCCTAAAGTTGCTTCCTTACATTTTCTTCCAGACATTTTATAATTCTGGTTATCATATTTAGGTCTTTTATCCATTTTGAGTTGATTTTTATGTATGATGTGAGCTAGGGTTGCACCTTCATTCTTTTGCAAATGGACATCCAGATTTCCCAACACCATTTGTTGAACAGATTATTATTTCACCATTGAGTGGACTTGGCACCCTTTTCAAAAACCAATTGGCCATAAATGTGAGGGTTGATTTCTGAGCTCTCCATTTGATTCCACTGGTCTATATGTCTGTCCTTGTTCAAGTACCATGTTATTTTGATTACTGTGGCTTTGCAATAATTTTAAGATTGGGAAGAGTGAGTCCTCCAATTTAAGGGCTCCAAATAGCCAAAATAGCTTTTGGAGCCCTGAAATTCATGAACGTGGAGCATCCTTCCATTTGTTTGAGTCTATTTTTCATTATTTTAGCAATGTTTTGTAGTTTTCTGTGTACAAGTCTTTCACATCCTTGGTTGGATTTATTCCTATATATTTGATTCTTTTAGTTGCTATTGGTACATGGATTTTTCTTGATTTCTTCTTCAGATTGTTCATTAGTAATGTAGAGAAACTACTGATTTTTACGTGTTGATCTTATACACCACCACTTTGTTGGCAATATATTAGTTCTATTAGCTTTTTTGTGGATTTTTCAGAATTTTTTGTATATAAGGTCATGTCATCTACAAACAGGGAACATTTCACTTCTTCCTTTCCAATATGGATGCCTTTTATTTCTTTCTCTGACTTAATTGCTCTAGCTAGAACTTCCAACAGTGTATGAATTAAATTTTGAAGTTTATAATAAATTAAAGTAGTTTATTGTAAACCTTAGAGCAAAAAGTAAAAAAAAAAAAACAAAAAGCAAGATAAAAGAAGTGGTGCTAATATATTAGAAATTATTTGGGATAATTTTAAAATGTTGAATTAATCCAAGAAATTTTAGGAAAAAAAGAGGAAAAGAGGAACGAAGAACACATTGGTAAATTTAAACCTGCCCCAGAGTGATAATTATACTACTTGCAAATTAAATGCTTCAATTGAAAGAAATAGATTGAATTTTAAAAGGTGTGATCCACTGTAGCTATCTACAAGAAACTCACATTTAAAATGAAGATATGGCTAGGTTAAAAAGTAAAAGGCTGTTATAAGATATGCCATGAAAACACTAATTAAATGGAAGACAGGAGTAGATTTCAGAACAAGAAATTCAAGCAGGGGTTAAGAGGGACATTTCAAAATAATAGAAGATTGAGTCATTAAAGGGATATAACAACCATACATAACTGTGTGCCTAATAACAGAGTTTCAACAAACATGAAGCAAAAACTGATAGAACTGAAAGGAATAATAGACAAATCCACAAATATATCTGGAGGCTTTAACACTCCTCTCTAAACAAGTAATAGAACTGGTAGACAGACAATAAATCAAGGTAAGAAGATGTGAAAGATACTATCATTCCATTGGAAATTATGAAATATTCTGCCCAACAAAAAAAGACATTCTCTTTAAATTCAAACATAGCATACACCAAAATAGACCATGTTGTGGTCCATAAAACATCTCAATAAATTTAAAAGAATTAAAGTCATACAAAATGTATTCTCTGAACACAATAAAATTAAACTAGAGATCAAGAACAGAAATATAAGTGGGAAATGCCCAAATATTTGGAAATTATATAAGATTCTTCCAAATGGCTCCAAGGCAAAGAAGAAATCACAAGGAAAACAAAACCAAAACATATCTAGACATGTGAAATACAGCTAAAGCAGTTCTTAGATGGAAATTTACAGTGCTTAGATGAAATATATTGAAAAGAAGAAAGATTTTGAATTAATAACCTATCCCTCCACCTACAAAAACTAGAAAAGCAAATTAAACACAAAGTAAGTGGAAGGATGAAAATAACAAAAAGCAGAAATTTGTGAAAGATAAAGCAGTAAAACAATAGAATAAAATTAATGGATCCAAAAGTTGATTCCTTGAGAAGATCAATGAACTCACAAATACTCTGAGCAGACTGATCAGGAGAAAAAAAGAGAGAGGACATAAATTATTAATTACAGGAATGAGAAAGGTGACATCCTTAGAGATGCTATGGATGGGATATTATTTAAAAGAATAATAAAGAAAATAATGTGAATAATTTTATGCAAAAATTCACAACTTAAATGAAATGGTCAAATTTCTTAAAAGATGCACATTGCTCAAGAAGAAATATATCTCAATAGATCTCTGTTTATTAAAGAAATTGAATTCATAGTTTAAAGACTTCTCACAAAGAAATCTCATGCTCATATGACTTCACTGATGAATTATACCAAACATTTAAGTATAAAATAATACCAAATTTTTAACACAAACTCTTACACATAACAGAAGAAGAAACACTTTTCCAGCATTTTAAGGGGCCAGCATTACCTGACATCACAACATAAAACATACATTACAATAAAAGAATACTATCATCCAATATCACTCAAAAACATAGATACAAAACCCCTTAAAATTTTTCAGTGGCCTCAATCCAGTAATACATAAAAGAATAATACATTGTGACTAAGTGGAGTTTCGCTGAGGAATTCAAGGTACATTTAACACATTGGAAGACTGAAAAAGAAAAAAAACACGTGATCACTTCAATAGATGCAGAAAATGTATTTGAAAATTATCAACATCTATTTATAATAAAAGCTCTCAGCCAACTAGGAAGAAAGGGGAACTTCCTCAACTTGATAAAAGGCTTCTACAAAAACCTACAGCTAACATCACACTTAATGGCAAAAGACAATACTTTCCTTTTCAGATCAGCAACAAGGCAATGCCCACTTTCACAATTTCTACTCAACATTGTATTACAGGTTGTACCCAGTGCAATAAGGCAAGAAAAATAAATAAAAGACTTTCAGATGGAAACAAATAAGTAAAACTTCTTTATATGAAGATCACATGATTGCCTATGTAGAAAATACTATAAAATCCCCAAAACCTTACTAGAAATAAGAGGTGAGCTTAGCAAGTTCATAAGATACTGGTCAATATACAAAAAATTAATAGTATTTATAACCTAGTAATTTAAAATTGAAATAAAAAATACCACTTAAAATAACATTTAAAAAAACACGACATAAGGATAAATTTTTTTTTTTTTAAGATTTTATTTATTTATTCATTTATCCCCCCCTTGCTGCTTGTGCTCGCTGGGTCAGCTAACCACACCGTGCGGGCGGGCTTGCCTTCACCAGGAGGCCCCGGGAACCGAACCTGGGGCCTCCCATATGGTAAACGGGAGCCCTACTGATTGAGCCACAGCGGCTTCCCAGGATAAATTTAACAACAAAAAAAATTACATGCAAAACCTATACAATAAAAGGATAAAACATTGCTCAATGAAATTACAGAAGACTTGTGTAAATGGAGAGGTATAAGATATTCATGGTTTTATTAGTCATTTCTCCTACAATTGATCTATAGATTACATGCATTCTAATCAAAATCATAGCAGGCTTTATTTTTTTAGTAATTGACAAACATTTTAAAATTTATATGGAAATGCAAAGGACTTAGAATAGCCAAAACAAACTCAATAAAGAAGAATAAATTTATGCAACATATTCTAATGGCAATACTTACTGTAAAGCTACAGGAACCAGTGTGCTATTTGCATACAGACCAATGGAACAAGGTAAAATATCCAGAAATAGGTCCACCCATATATGGTCAATTGATTTTCAAAAAGCTTTCAAGGTAATGAAATGGGAAAGAATATTCTTTGCATCTAACAGTGCTGGAACAATTAAATATTCATATACAAAAAAAA
This sequence comes from Tolypeutes matacus, assembly GCA_026826555.1. NCBI lineage: Eukaryota > Metazoa > Chordata > Mammalia > Cingulata > Chlamyphoridae > Tolypeutes > Tolypeutes matacus. Next base: position 5,025,061 of record JAKSZT010053813.1, read on the forward strand.
GACCTTGACTCTTACCTTGAAATACATCATAGATTATAAGAGTTATAACTATAAAATTCTTAGACTAAAATATAGAAGAAAAGGTCTGCAAGATATCTTAGGTGATATGTGAAAGGCTCAAAGTGTAAAAGAAAAAAATTGACAATTTGAGATTTGTCAAAATGTAAAACTTGATCTTCAAGTCACTATTATGATGAGAGTGTTCTGTGTAATAATGTAATGGTGTAATGACATTACACATTTGTTGAAACCCATATAGTTGCATAACACAAAGAGCAAACTTTAATTACACAATTTAAAAAAATAATTTAGGAGGCTGGGGATCTCAGGAAAGAATGCAGACTGTGACAAGAAAGTAAAATATATTACACTGAAGAAGTGGGGGGGGGGGAAAGGTGCTCACTTAAGTGACTTTGAAAATGAATGGGGTCTGTAAGACTAAAGGCAAAAGGAAGTGTACACAAGCTCTAGTTTATAAAGTTGTTTCCCACAGGGGCATGAGTTAATAAGTCTGATACTGTTATACATGTACATGGGAATTGAACAATTAGGTAAATGTATGGCAGATAGTGAGAACCAGGTTTCTCATTTGTGGAGTGAAATTTATAGATAAGCAAGGAGAGGGGGCTAGAATGATCCATGTGATAATGGATTAGAATTAAGACATCAGTAAGAATTTGTTTACCTTAATATGGATAGAGATGGCTACACATAGAAACAGTTATAGATATGTTTTAGACGTGGCTATATATGTATACACACACATATTTTTTTGCTCTGTCACCTGAGAAGACCTAAAAACAATGACACCCCAGTAGCACGTCTTGATACCATATGTGATACTATACTCCAATGAAAGGAAACAGGACTCCTTGGGGAAATGGCTGATTCTAGGACTGAGGCAGGGCTGTACAAGATGCACCTGGAGCACCTTGCAGTGTCAGAAAGTAAGGAAGTGCTCAAAATATAAACAAAACAACCTGACTCACGATGATGGGTGCATGCCAAAGAGGCTAACTGAAAGAGCTCCTAGTCACCAAAACCGGAAAAATTTAAGCAACAAAATAAAGTAGTATTGGATTGTAACTCAAAGTATTACATAAATATCCATGAGTCCATACTGATATGAATAAATAATTGAATAAATTATTAAATAGTGTTTTAGTGTTCCAAAGGGCTACCAAAGCAAAGTTCCAGAACTGGGTTGGCTCCTATAAAGGGGATTTATTTGGGGGTAAAAGCTTATAGTTCCAAGGCCATGAAGAGTCCAACTCAAGGCATCATCAAGGCAACGTTTTGTCTCCAAAGACTGTGGCATTCTGGGCTGGCTGCCAGTGATCCTTGGTTCCTCTGCCAAATGTCAAGGCACATGGCAGTGTCTCCTGGTCTTTCCCTTCTCTTCCAAGTTCTGTTTCAACATCTTACTTCCTGCAGCTTTCTCTCTCTGTGTCTGAATTTCACTCTCTTATAAAGGAGTCTAGTAATGAGATTAAGATCCATTCTGATTGAGGAGGGGTAGCTGAAATAGCCTCACCAAAATGTCCTCCTTACCATTGGTCCACACCCATAGGAATGCATTCAATTTAAGAACATATTTTTCTGGGACACATACAGCTTCAAACCACCACAACCAATAATTCCAATCTAATCATGAGAAAAATTTCCAGTAGAAGTACATCTGAAAACTGTCGGGTTCATCAAAAACAAGGAAAATCCAAGAAACTGTCATAGCCAAGAGGAGCCTAAGAAGATACAACAACTAAATGTCATGTTGGATCCTGGATGGGGTCTGGGAACAGAAAAAAGGACATTATATAGAAACAAAGGAAATCTGAACAAAGTATGGACTTTAGTTAATAGCAGGGTATCAAAATTGGTTAATTAATTGTAGTAAACATACTGTACCAATGTAAGATATTCATAGTAAGGAAAACTGGGGGCAAATTGGAGGGCAGATAGGAACTTTCTGTACTATCTGCTTAATTTTTCTGTAAATCTAAAACTTCTAAAAACTAAAACCTGCTAATTTTTTTAAAAGCCACTATTAAGGAAATTAAAAGACAAATATTTGAAACATATATCTGATAAAGAATTTATAATGATTATACAAAGGGCTTTTACAACTCAATATCAAGAAGACAAACAACTCAATAAAAAAAAAATAGGCAAGGGGAGCAGGTGTAGCTCAGGGGTTGAGCACCTGTTTCTCATGTACAGAGTTCTTGGTTCATTCCCCGGTAACTCCTAAAAGCAAACAAACAAAAAAAACCAGCTTTCATTGGGGAGCAAATGTAGTTCAGTGGCTGAGTGCCTGCTTAATATGTATGAGGTCCTGGATTCAATCCCCTGTACCTCTTGAAAAAAAAAATTTTTTTTTAAAGGCAAAAGGTTTGAACAGACATATCACCAAAGAAGATATATAAGGTACATAAGCATATGAAAAGATGTTCAATATCATATTATTTGGTATCATTTGGTAAATGCAAATTAAACCATAATGAGGTACCACTAATAGTTGATATTAAAAAGACTGATAATACCAAATGTAAATGAAGATGTGGAGCAACTGGAAATCGCGTAAATCTTGTTGATGGGGAATGCCTCCTTGGAGAGCAGTTTTGCAGTTTCTGAAAGAGTTAACAGACTTACCATATGACTCAATTTCACACCTAGGTATTTACTCATGAGAAATGACACGTGTCCACACAAAGGTTTGCAACTGAATGTTCATAACACCTTTATACAGAGTAGCCAAAATATTGTCATCGCAATCGATAAATAAACGGGTATCCCTAAACAGTGGAATCTACTCAGGTATAAAAGGGAAGGACTGCTGTTTCCTACAACAGCAATGAATCTCAAGAGCAATATGTTAAGCTAATGAAGATAAACACAAAAACTACATACTATGATTCCCTTTATAAGTACATTTAGAAAAAGGCTAACCTATAGTGACAAAAAGTCTAATGGTGATTTCCAGAAGTGGGGGAGCAGTCAGGAATTTCTGGGGTAAGGGAAGTGTTTTATATCATGAATATGGCAGTGGTTACATGGCTGTCTGCATTTGTCAATCACCAAATTTTATACCTAAAATTGCTGTGTTTTCCAATATATAAAATATACCTCAATAATGCTGATAAAGAATGAGGTCACAAGCCTGTATCTCAGCCAATCACTGGCAAACATAAGGAATGACCATGGCCAACTTGAATTGATCATGGTTCACTCCTGGGGTTGGGAAAGAGCCCAGTATCCCCCCAAGCACAAGACCATATTAATCCCAGATAAAATGGGGTTTGTTAGCAAGAAAGAAAGTGTGATTTCCACCAGCAGGGTCTTCTACCCAGGGTCATCTATTTATAGGCTTTGGGGAACGCTAGTGTCGTTATTAAAATTAATCATATATAATCTTCATCCTAGTAATTAAAATCCTGCCTTTCATGAATAGTAATTATGTATCGAACCATTCCAGATAGCCAAAACTGTGTGGAATGTTAATGAAAAATAGCTATTCAATTAAAAGTCACGTATCAAGCAAATCCTCCAGCTCAATGAGCTGGCAACTTGGGGAAGAGTAGATTAAGATACCCCTGGAAAAAGTTAGGACATTTTGAGCAGCACATGTGGTAGATGACCTTCTCTTTTCCTTCCCTTCATATGGGTTATTTTGTTTTCCATCCTTGGCTGCCTAGCTGGGCCTTCAGACATTTTTGGCCTGACTTTCAGAGAGGAAAGACATATGCTGCTTTGCTCTTGAAATATGTTTGTTTTTCCCCACTACATATGTTTTGCTTCCTTCTTTAATGTCTGCACTGAAATTTAAGAAGTTTGCCCTGCACCAATGGTTCTCATTAAAATGGGCTTATCTTGCTCACTGCTTATATATCCAGATTTCAGGAACAGAGCTTTTTATGGGTGAGTTACAGAGCTGTGCATTATTTAGGTTAGGCTACTTGTGTAGGTGGGATAGAATTGCCTTCCTGCCTGCAGGCCAAATTCTCTTGAAGCCAGCCCATTAGTTTCATCACCAAATTCCTGCTGCCTTAGCTGAGGACGCCAGAGTAGAAAGAGGACAAGTGTAGAAATTCTGTCAAGTACACTGGCTGTTTGGGAAGCTGGATGTGCCCTTGACTTTGTGTGTGTGTGTGTGTGTGTGTGTGTGTGTTTGCAGCAGCGTCATTGTCTTTGTGTCGCTCTTGTCTTCCTTCGTTTTGTAAAGCTGATTCATTCTTCGTCTCCTTACTGTTCACTTCACATCTGGTACATGACGGATATGACTCATTTTGTTTAACACATAAAGCATCTGCATTACTGGTAGTTGTTAAAGAATTCAGGCTTAATTTCACTTAAGATTTGCTACAGGCTTACTTGAAACATCTGATATTTAAGAAAGGCAATCTAACAGAAAAATAATTGGTGCATTTTTCTAAATTCTTTAGGTTCTAAATATCTTAGGAATTTAGTTAATGAAAAAAAAAACAAGCAAACCTGCCTCATTACCTCTGGGTCTTTATTTCATAAATGCCCTCCCTGGTTTGAAGGTATAAAGCTGTGCCCTGGGTTCTATAAGAGTCTATAGATGGCTAGCTCTATAGATGATATAGCTCTATAAGATGCTTAATTTAAGAACCATCTTTTTGGATAGCATTGTGTCTTGGAAAACTGCAGCTAAAATATTGTCCTTTATGTTGATAACTCACAAATAATAAATTCATTCTTGAATTTGTTTACACTGAAATATTTTCAGATGAATTTCCAAGTTTTCTTTTATCAGAAAAACATCATGGTGTTTGTAACTAGCAGTGCAATTGTATGGGTATGACAGTGGTTGAAAAGGAAAACCTAAGGTCACATATATTACTAGAAGGAAAGCTAAAAACTGTAACATGGGACTGCATAAGATAGTAAAACCTCATGTAAAACACAAATATGGGTGATATTGCATATATAAGACTGCTTTTACAAAATATAAATTCAAATATACTAGAGAGAAGGGAAAAGAATAGCAGCTAAGTATGCCAGGTGAGGCATAAAGAGATTGAGAGGTGATGAGTTTTATTTGTTTGTTTGTTTTTTGTTCATCATTATAATTGGAATAATGAAGTGCTCTGGGAGTGATTGGGGTGATGAATGCACAAACATATGATTACACTGAATACCACTGATTGTTCTCTTTGGATGATTTATGCTTTAAGACCGAAAAATAAAATCATTTGATGCTTTACTGAGCAACCATTTCAGGAAAAAAAAATACTATGCGGCTCTTGGCATTTCCATGTTTGTCTTGGTTTTTGAGGAAATGTAAAACCAGAAAGCAGTGGAATGATGAGTGTGCCTTAGATACCCTATGCCCAGCAATAGAGGCCCAGGCCCCAGCCTCAGGGGATAACTTGACTAGTCACTTCTGTTACTTAAGGCTTTTCTTGACCCTAATGAAGTTCCATCCCCTGAGCTGGTAATGCCTTGTCTTGGAACAGACTTGAAGACTGTCTGGACCAGAAAGAAAAGAACTTCCTTATGCTAAGACAGAATCGTCTCTTGGATTGAGGAAGGGGGGATCTCAGAAGAATCGACAAGCTACTCTAATAATAAGCTTCCCTGATTACAGCTCTCCCCATCTGCATCCCTACTTTTTGGGGAGCTATCCTGATTGTGTTTTTTATCCTAGCTCAACTTGATCTTGATCTTGCCCACCCCTGACCTTACAACTCATCCCTGTCTCTCGTGCTTCCTCTGTGCACCTTCTACTTGTCTGCATGTCTATCTGCCATGTCCCAGCATAGTCTACAGGAATTTCTCTGTGGTTATCATTAACCACAAAAATTTGAGAATTCCCCAAATTTTGCTGGTTCTCCTCCACTTTCAGGCACATGATGGGATTTCATTCCCACACTCACTTGAAGTTAGGTATGGCCAGTGAAATCCCTTGGCCAATGAACTTCCTTTGGCCGATGAAATGGAAGCTTTAAGAGCCAGTAGGGGGAAGTGATGTGGCTCAAGCAGTTGGCCACCGACCTACCACAATGGGAGGTCCTGGGTTTGGTTCCCGATGCTTCCTAAAGAAGACAAGCAAGACAGTGATCTGATGCGATAGGCTGGCATGGCCAGCTGACACAACAAGATAACGCAACAAGGAGATATGAGGAAACACAAGAGACATAATAAGCAAGGAGTGGCTGTGGCTCAAGCAGTTGGGCACCCACCTACTGCATGAGAGGTCCCGGGTTCAGTTCCTGGTGCCTCCTAAAAAGAAGATGAGCAGATAGAAATCATACAACAAACAGAAAGCAGACAGCAAGCTCAAACAATAAGGGGTGGTAGTAAAATAACTAAAATAAATCTTAAAAAACAAAACAAAACAATTTTAAAAAAGAAGAGACAGTAGGTAAGTTTCCTTCTTTTCCTGCCTCAGTGATTATGGAGGCATGTGCTGAAACAAAGTCTTCATCAGCTAACCCCTCAAGTGGCAAATGTGAACAGAGCTCACTGCTAACCCACAATGATCAGGAAATACATCATAGCCATTGTAAGATTCTGAGATTTAGGAGTTATTTGTTACCACATATAACCTAGAATATCCTGACTGTTATATCCCCTCCTGTGTTGATCTTTTATTTTTCTGTTTCATAGTATTGTATAGACTTTTCACATCTTTTATTCCACCAGATCTTTCAGAAATTAGCTTACATTCATTTATTTACACCTAATTCCCCATCGATATTGTTATATATTTCAATATTCATGTTTATTACCGTCAGAATCTTAGACTCATAGTTCATTCCCTCCTTAAATTTAGAACTTTTAAAAAATGTATATTAGTCAGTACCCAACAGGATCATATCCTCGAGGAGCTCATTATTATAAGACAGCCACATGAAGACTGAAATCACCAGGTCAAACTTTTCTTCCAAATTCCAAACTCCAGATCCCTCTGCCTGGATTCTTCTTTGTTAACCTACTTAGGCACTTTGTACCTATTTCCTCTTAGCAAAATAATGTAAATAATAGTACCTATGTCCCAGGGTTGTTGTAGAGATTAAATGAGATAGTATACAAAAGCCCTTAGAGTTATAACTGACACTTGCAAGTGCTCAGTAACTGTGTGCTCTAATAATTATGATCATTATTAGGTCATGTCCTCCACTACTCTCTACCACACCCATCAGATTTGCTCTCTATTCTAGTTATTCTGGCTCTTTTGTTTTCATTCTAATTTCTCATTCACTGAACCTGCTAGTGTCCTCTTGACTCTGGTGGATTTCATGTGTTAGCTCCACGCATCCCAGTTGTGACTCCCCCAAATCCACTAGTTCTTTAAACTGAAGTTGACCTCAGGCACATGAATGAGCACAGAAAAGGCCACCCTGCTGAGCCAGCCCAAACTACCAGCCCACAGACAGAATCGCCATGAGGAAAATAAATTCTCCTCTCCCATTGGCTCACCTTCCCATCTAATCTATTTACTTTTCATTCTCAGAAAGAGAATTTTCAATCCTCAATTTCCTTTATCATCTGTATCCAATTAGTTACTAAATCCTGTTTCTTCTTTAGGAATCTCATTTTGATTTTCTTTCTTCTCCATTCCCAAGGTCATGTTCTCGTCACGTCGAGCCTGACTATAAATACAGTCACCTGCCTTCACGTTCTCTTGATTCCACTCCTTTCTGTGTACCACCAGCAGAACGATTTTTCTAAAAAGATTTTTGTCTTGTTGTTTCCTTTCTTAAGAGCCTACAATAATTCCACATGGCTTCTGTTTCAAGCTCAGACTCCTCACCCTGGGTCTCTTCCGGCTCAACGTGGCCTCACTGCTCTGGTCTAAACCCATTTCCCATGTCTCACTAACTGCTGCATTCTGGAGGGTCTGGTCTTAGCCCAGTAGCTCCAAATTCAGAGCCCAAGGTAAAGATGACAATGCTGATGCTTGACTTGAAAGGGGGCAAATCCATGGCAACAACGGTGAGGAAAATGAGAAGTGAAGGGAGAGACAAGGGAACAAGATAAATTGACTACTGAGCTGGCTACTGCTGTGTGCTGAGCCGTCAAGAAACACATTAAGTGGCTTGGCAGGTGTGTCTTCACTCCAGACTCCTCCATGTGGGCTGCAAGGAGAAGTGGGCCTGGACACAGGGCACGGTAGAAAAGAAAGAAGGCCTTTCCAGTCTAGCTTCCTCTATCTCCTGCTTCCCCTTGGTCAACATTCACCATGGGGAGTAAACTGCCCCACCTTTCTGGGTTTCATCATGTGTCCCATTCAGCAGCTGCTTGAGATATCAGGGCTTACGCTGGGGGGTGGCATTTCATACATGTCCAGAAGTATGGAGAGGATGGAAATGCTAGGCAACTGTTAGGTGGAGGCAAATGGGAGGGTCCAGCAGCCCCAGGGTGGGTGCCTGGCTGGTCTCTAGCACATAGGAGATCCATCAGGTTTGGGTCTGATACAGCCTGCCTATGCTTCTACCCAATCCAAACATCCAATTCCCCCAACCCCCCCACCATCTTCTGGCTTATGTGATTCTCCACAGCCTATTTTATTTTATTTTATTTTATTTTATTTTATTTTATTTTAATTTTATTTTTTAGTTCTGCCTTTCAAAATCATAGTCATCCTTCAATGACTGTTCAGGTTTCATTCCCTCCATAAAGCTCTTCCTGATGTCTGTAGAAGACATTTGCTATTTTGGTTTTTGTCCAGCATCCCTCTTACTCTCGTTAAAACTCCATTTGCTTTCTTTGGGGGAGAATTTCCTACTGTGCAAAACCTTACTTCCGTCTCTCTCAAGCCCAATTCCTACTGCAGAAGAGAAGGGGTTACAGCTTCTTCTACCCCCACCCTGGAGACATGATTTAAGCTGTGTCTAAGGTTCCCCAGACCTTGAGCCTTAGCCAGTGAAATAAGATGAAGAGAGCATTTGAAGGTCAGAGTGAGGGCAGTGCTGTGGGCTGCTTCAGCCACGCAGTCTGCAGTAGGTAACCTTGGCTGTTGCTTAGCACTCAAAATTCTCTTGGTTCTTCTCTGTTTTCTAAGCCTCCTCCTCCAAATCCTTGTTGATTCTGTAGCCCCTACTCTCCCTGCCCCACCAACATCTTTCCAGTTTACTTGCCTTTTGTTTAATGTGGCCAGAGTCAGTTTTTGGTTATTTGTAACCAAGAACTCTGATACTTAGTAGCTTTCCTAAACTTCTGTCACCTTGAGACTTTTCTAGCACTTTCAGATAATTTATGTAACATGTTTAACACAATGCCTGGAACATAGGGGATTCACAACTGCAATCAAACAACGTTATTGTTATAGTCTACCAATATTTGTTGAATGTCAGACACTGTGGGAAGTGCTAAGAAAAAAAGAAAGAAAATCAAAAGGAGCAGGAGTTCCTTGTTTAATTGAGAAACATGTAAATAAAAGCACTCTATGTAAATAAAATAAAATATTAATAAATAAAAAAAGTTTTAAAGTGTTCTATGCAAATAAAAGTGTTACACCAGAGATTGTATTACAAGGACATTGGTAGCACAAAGGAGTGGACTGTTAGTCCTAGAGTGATCATAGAAGATTACATAGAGGAGAAGCTGTTTGATTTGTGTCTTCAGGGATGACTAGGAGTTCAACAGGGGAAGAAGAAAGGGGTAGATATCACAGACAGAGGGAAATGTGACTGTTCTGTCTTACCTTTGGGCCTTGGGGCTTGTGTTGTTTGCTTCACCTGCAACATCTCCCCCATCCATCACCAATCCCTTACTGACTTGTCTTCATTGTTTTTCAGATCTTAGCTTGGCTGGTATGCTTTGTGGAAAGCTTCCACAATCCCTCAAGACAGAGATTTTTGTGCCCTACCATGGTTTCCATTCTAGAATTTATCACACTGCTTTACAGTCAAAGGGTTTCACATCCAGAGGAACAGACCAATTTACAAACATAATCAATGTCTATTTTGGAATTCATAAATAATATCAAACTACCACACAAGTTACTTTAATATAAATTGGCTTTTTGATGAAAAGCTCTGGAGAAGGCATCATAAAATGACAAAAAGTGGAGATCTTGAGGGAAATGTGCAAGAAAGCTCTCAGAGAAGCAAACTGGTAGAATATTTGCCTCCATCATGAGAGAATGGAAGGAGAACTTAATAAGCAGCAGAAGGGAGCCCCAATAACGACGAGCAGCATGATGGTTTTACGCGCCAGCTCCGAAAAACACCACAGATGAAAATGACATAATGGCAAGTAGAGTTAGAAATTTTTATTTCTTACTTTTCCAATAACTGGGACCTGGCAATAAATTTCTCCTGTGCTCCTACTGATTTCTAAGTCTAACTTTCCTGTTGAAAGTTATTTATTGTTAGAGATACACAGCAGGCAGGACATCCTGCAGAGTGCAAGGGACAAATGCTGTTTACATGTCTTTATGAACAGCTGGCTCCTAGACCCCCTCCAATTTGGCTTCCTCTTCCTCTGCAAAAGAAAAATCGTACTCACCAAGCTCCCTATTGACCAATTCCCTGCAAAAATGTTTAAAAAATTTTTTTTGTTTTTTATGTAACTGGTAGCTATTTTTCCATCTATTACTTGGCTTTCAGTAAGATGGTTTTACTTAGCTTGCCTCTTGCCTCTGGGCTGCCTGTGTTTCTTCTTATATAAATAAGAAGGTGGATGGTTGTTTATCTCTTCCTATGTGTCCAATTGCCTTTTTTTTTTTTTTCTTTTTTTTTTTTTTTATTATGGGTAAAAATCACATATTTTCTCACAATACATGCAAACATTTGCAAAATGATATATAAATATATATGCATATATGTGTATTTGCTTACAAAAATGTTATTTTATAACCATATGGCTGACAAGTCTGCTCACCTTCATTATAGACTTACATACACGGCAGTAACTTTGCCACATTGCTTCCTAATCTGTGCATGATAATGGTGGTAGATTGAATTATGTACCCCAACAAGCGTGTGCCTTAATCCTTGTCCCCTTGAGTGTGAACCTACTGTAAATAGGACCTCTTGATGATGCTATTTTTACTGAAGACGTGGCCCAACTGAATGCGGGTGGGCCTTAATTGGATTACTGGAGGCCTTAATGAGATAAGGCCACAAGGAGAAGCTGGAAGTCAGCAGGAGCCAGGAAGAGAAAGGAGAAGATGTCACCATGTGATGGGAAAGCCAAGGAACCCCAGGATTGCTGGCCAGCCTGAAAGCTATCATCTCTGGGAAGAAGCAAGCCTTCCAGCCCCCGGAACCCTGAGCCAATACATTCCTGCCCTTTAAGCCAGACTGTTGTGTGGCAATGGTGACAATGATGATAGTAACAGAAGGGACTTACTATTGAGTATTTACTTGATGCCAAGCACTATGCAAAGAACTTTCTGCTCATTACATCATTTAATTCTCCTCTTTGGAGGTATGACTTATTTTATGCTCATTTTACAGATGATAAAAACAAGTACAAGGAAGCAGAATAATCTTTCAAAGATCCCCCTGTTACGTGAATGTGGGAGGTGGTATTTAGTCCCAGGCAGTCTGGTTCCTGCATTTTTTTAAAAAACCACTGCTATTGCTTGTTTGAAATCCTCGTTGGATACTATTTAAATACATTTTTAAGTTAGACTCTGGAAATTCAGATTTGTAACTGTAAAATACTGAAAAACCCACTAGAAACCCTACTGCCTGAATCCTGGTGTGATTTTCCTGGACCCCAGGCCCTGCCTGGTATCTTAATTCTTTTAGAACTAAGGGGCAGCTTTGCTTACACCAACCTTCCAGAGAAACGGAGTCCCGCCCCAAACTCCATACTTCATGGCTGGGTCCCCGCTATGTTGGTATCACATGCCAGGCTGGGCTTCCTCTAGTTGCCTGTTACCAGGTTCCTCTGAGCTGGCTCCCCGAGCCTGCCTGATCAGAACTGGTACTGCCATCCATGCAGGAGCAGGTCAGTCCAGCTCAGGGTTTTCCTTCTTATTGAAAAACCAGAATGCTGGTGATTGACATACATTGTTTTTTTTTTTTTTTTTTTTTTTTTTAAGATTTATTTATTTATT